>JACDOX010000046.1:834307-969065 GCA_014549065.1 Cardinalis cardinalis | reverse complement strand
CCTTCTTCTTCTCAGCCGTGCTGCTCCACGTTATCAAGTTTCAAGGTAACACAATCATAAGCAGAGGCTGCACTCTGTCTCTCTCTCCTGGGGGGGGGCTGCCTGATGCCTCYGATGCTTCTCCCACCCTTCCATGCCGGGGCCTCTTCCTCCCATCTCCATCCAAGCCCCGGCCTACCTCACCTGGCCTCGTGGCTTTCCCCTCCCCCGCCCAGCAGGAGCAGCTGGACGGGGGAGAGATCCGACCTCTTTCCCCACCGGAACCCAAGAGAGCTTCCCAGGGGAGGAGCCCTGCCTTAACCTTGTGTTCTCAGAGGTGGATCCAAYGTCCCACTGGCCAAATAAGTTGCCAATATTAAAATCTGAACATCCATTGGCTTGACCACAGGATCCCAGAAATCCTGTTTCCTGTCAAATCACCCCACTTAGACACTTGGGCCCCTGAATCCACAGGGCTTATCTCTGATGCTGTGATCTCATTTATGAACCCACTCATCTTGTTGGGAAGAGCAGCCTGGGAATCCCCTGGTGTGCTCTCAAGGGCCACAAACACCACCGAGTTTCTGGGCACCTCAGAAGACTGAGCAACAGTAATATCAGCTGCATCTGCCTCTCACTTGTCTGTCTCATCAGTGGCCTTTACCCTCAGTAGTCAATAAAACATTCAAATCTGTAGCAATGGGGGCTGTCAGACCCATGGTCTCTGCCTTCCCCAAGGGCAGTCTCAGTGACCAGTGTAGCAGCAGCAGTGTCTCAGCAGAATTCTCTGAGGAATGTACTTTTTCTGAAAACTCATGAGAGAAGAGGCCAGGATTTACACCTGATATTTTACACTTTAGGGATATAATTAAGGCTGGCTCACATCTGTGAAACCCCATTAAGGCTCTGGCAGCCAGAGTCAGGACCTTTTAAGCCTGTGGGTTTCCAAGTTTGATTTTTATAAATGAAGTTGAAATGGATGCCAGCTTTATGTGGCTGCAGAACTGCTACTGTACACATGAATAGGGATTTTAATGATTAGTTGAAATCCCTATGGTGTTGAATGAGGTTTTAAATATTGTTTTTAAATGCATTAAATGAAAATAATTAAATAATGTCTTGCTTTTACAGTGCAACTAAAAGAGCTATGTAATTAGAATGAGGAGTAATATACAATATTTAATTGTGGCCCTGGTGTTCTTTATAATGAAGTTTGAGTAATTAGTGGCATGATGACTGAGTACTTATTACTTAGTATGAGGTTTGTGTTCCATTTCACAAAACATCAATTACTGTTTCCCCATGACAGCTGTTATGGCAGTGTCTCTTTTTCTCTTTTCCTGTGACTCTGCTTGCAGATTTCTAGAGTTACCCCAAATTTTGTTTAAGCTTTTCACTTTCTGTCTTGATTGTTTTGCAAATAAGGCCAAACTCCATTGTCATAATCTATATAACATAGCATGAATGACTGCCRAAAAGGAGGGTTTTTCTTTTCTTCTGATAAAACCCTTTATATTGAAAGGCATACTGCAAAAATATCTGGTTGAACAATTTTTGTAACATAACTGTCCATCTATGAAGTTTTTTTATCTATTTATTACAGAATTTAGAGGACCTTTTTGTATAATGTGGGAAGCTCTTGTGCAAACTTGTATTGATMTATTCTTTCCATGCTTTTCTCTGCTCTTCAAGAATTTAGCCCATGGGAAAACATCACCTGAGATAGTCAGATCTGATCTTCCCAAAGGTTTTGAAATGCAAAAAGTGAGTGTTAGTTAGGTGTTTAATTAAGAGCCAATACTGGGAAAATGCTTCTCCCATCACATTTTTGTCTGCAAATATCTGTTTTTCCCCTCAACATTCAATTTTCTCCTAATTCCATCATCAGTCTGAATTCTATTACAAAGAGAGCAGGTTATTCTTGAATGTCTGGGTTTTGTGACTGTCTGACATCATGGTCCTTTGTTTTGTGGCTGGGGAAAAGGCAGAGACGCTTTCTTCTTGTTATATATTTCCCTATTTTAGGCATGTTAGGGAACAGGCCAGAGTAGTATTAGTAACTGAAAAGTTGGCATTCTAGTGGTAGTAGGATGGTATTAATTGCCTCTTTAAAGGTTGAGCACTACAGAGCATTTCCTGACTACATCCAAGATAGCTGCTCTTTGTTCAAGGCCTGCTAGAACCCAGACCTTGAGGACTGATGTAGTATCCAGGGTGGGAAATGAGCGTCTCTGCTCAGCAAAACCACAGCACCTCCTAGCTAGCCAGCCTCTCCATGGCATCCCACAGATCCTGCTGTCAGTTTTCTGTCAGGCTTTTTAATGGTCAGGCYGAGATCCACAGGCATTCCCTTACATCACACACTAGTAAAGGATGGACTGCAATTATATGACTGACAAAAAAAAGCCTTTCTCAGCTGCCACAAGCAATGACCTACCATGATAACTTGTAAGTTGCAATGGCACATTGTCCACTTCAGTCACTGGGGATCATATTGTGAGTAGAAGGGATGACAAAGGCAGTAGTGGTCTGGACTGAACTGACYGTGACTGGGAACCCAGCGATGTGCTAAACACAACCAACAACGAAAAGGCTTTTAGAAGGTGAACAGACTTTACTGTCTCACATCATAGCAAGCTCTTTCTAATAGCCAAAAAGGACAAGAGGAAAAGTGGTTTTTATATAGGCACAAACTGACTAAATATGGGAAATTGATCTGTCCCATGTCTTTTTCTTTTCTTTCTGCTAAAGAAGCAGAAGAAAACTGATTAACATAAGAAGTGTAGTGGCAGTTAGATAACACACTAGGCCTGAACTCCACGGGTTTGTTTTTTKTAATATTCTTCATTTTGTTCTTTTTGTTTGTATGTTTTTATTKTACATTTAAGGAACAGTGAGAGATAACCTTCTTATACAAGAAGTCATTTTCATGAGAAAATTGAGGCATGTAAATATTACCAGTTTGAGGCATAAAATCAATCCTSAAAAGATGCTGATTTGCAGTTCCTAGCTTGTTTGAGCTGGGCAAATAAGTAAAGAACCTTCTCTGACAAACACTGTTGCTTGTGCTCAGATTGACTCACACAGTCAATTTCATTGACTTCAGGCTAACTTTGCTGAATGCCATCAGTTCTCATTGATTTAAAATGGGTTTAAAATATATGGAATACATTGTATATAAAATGAAGGCAGAATAGACCCAGGGAGAACATTGGATGTGAAATGAAAAAGGGAAGTATCAAAATGAGGAAAAAGGAATAAGGTATAGGGCAAGTTTAATTGCACCCAAGTTGGGTCACACAAAAGCTTGATGTGTAGCCTGTGTTAATACAATTAACACAGATTCTTCTCCACAGTCATGAATAGGAAGTGACAACTCCACAGAGACATTAATTTCAGAAATCTTGGAAAATTATTTCAGAAATGAAKGAATCACCCTTCAGGGCATCTGTGTCTCTCCTCTGCATTTAAAGGGAGGATAGGGAATGGTAGGGAAATTTTATCTGTGAAATAAAGGCATTAATTTGAAAGAAAAAAAWTCAGCCATGGAGCAGAGGAGAGCATACTACTATCCTAAAGACAAACCARTTACAAATTGGGATGATTTCTTGTTTTCTCTTAGATGCTTTATTGAACTTTAAGGTATAGAAGATTCAAAAGGCTTTTTCATAGAGTAAGACTATTGAGTTCTGTCTCTAGCTTCACTAATTTTTAATCAAAYGAACCTAAGTGTGTTAAAGTACCTGAATGCCCATATACAGAAAATAAACCAGGTGTTACGTGTCAGAAGCATCTTACATGCAATCATAAACATTTGCATTATCACCACTTGATCCACAGTGGGTGTATCCCATAAGACCAATAAGTCCTTCAGTCTGAGCTATAATCACAGAAAAGATGAAGCATCTAAATGAGAATTTTGATCCCACATAATCTTACTTAACAGTCTTTAAACCTCMACCCCATTGTGGACATATTTTCTGTTTGATTTCTAACAGCTTGCTCTGCAGGCATTACTCTGCAGAATTACTCCCCTCTGAAACATCAAGCTCGTCACTCATTATTACCAAGAGACAATTATTACCAAGAGACACCTATGAATAGATGCTATGAAGCTGACTGACCACTTGCTAATTAGGTGCTCCAATGTCTAACTTTCAAGGGTCTGCACACCAGCCTGGTATCAAAGACTGAGGTGGAAGCCTAAGAGGCATTCATTCAGTAAGGAGACACATTTAACTAACCCCTAGGAAAGGATGTGAGATTGGGAGTAGAAGAGTGAGTGATTGGACAGAATAACAGTCAAGGAGGCAGAGACAGGAAACGGGAAAGCAATCCCTAAGGTCACACTGGGAAGAAGTGGGTTCAGGAGGGGAAGAGAACCCTGCATCTGTCTTGGCCCAGCCACCTGCACTAAAGCTCTCTGGTCCTCACCAGTGGGGAACTCCCAAKGAAGACAGCATGCCTTCCCTTGAGACTTCCTCCAAAAGTTCCTCTCTACTGATTGTGTAGCTAGCATTGCTCACTTACTTTAAGGTGTGTTCAAGTGCCACCTGAGCATCTTGGCCCTGTTGCTTCCAACATCTGAGCTCTTGATTGGCAGGAGGTRGGAGCCTGTTTCTATTCCCTTGTCAGATTGAGGAGTTTAAACTTTGCTTTCTTATCCCCACTGCCCTAGGAAGATACTTATAGCTTAGAATGAATGCAGAAATCCTTTTCCCCTTCTGTTCAAGTTTCAACATTGCCCGGGGGGAAATAAATCAATAATTCTGTAATTAGAAACAKAGACAACAAATACAGTCAGCTGAAAAAGGACAGTTATGTGCCTTGGAACTCCGTGCTTTATATGACTAGGAAAAAAACCCAAAAAAACCCCATACCTGTACACCTATTTGCAATATATTGAAACAGTTGGTGACTGTCTCACACAGTTCCTGTCTGGGTGAATGTCCTTATTCCCAGCTGGAGAATTAAGAGTTTTCTTCTGCTTCTTTCCTTTTGCGCCTTGAATTTCTAAAATGTACTCTTAACAGTCCAGTAATCTCTACCTAACACTAGAAGAAAGATTAAAATATATATGAATATTTTCTCAGACATGGCTTCTTTTTCAACCCAGAAATCTCATTTGTGAGTGGTTCAAGAAACTGATGTTTGTTCCAGTGGTGCTGCTCCTGCTCTCCAGGAACAGTACAGCCCTCCAGCAACAGCAGCACGAGTGCTCAGTGGGGAACGCCGGACCTGTGTAACAGCAGAAAATGTTGGACTGCACTCTGGGATGGGAACACATCAGATCCAATGTGTTTTTTAGAGGCATTTGATTTATATCTCACATGTCATAGATATTCTGGCCATGTGCACTAAATATGAGGCCACCTTGAAGAATTTAACTTACTGAGCACTTCCTAAATATCAAAATGCTCTGCACTGATCCTTGACACCCAGGCCTTACTCCATGCCAGAACAGGCTGTGAGAGTTTATTTTGGTTTCCCGTATCAAGGTACAAAATTCTCCCSATGAGGCAAATGGGCACAGACCTGTCTGCCACACCAATGCAAGGCATTGCACTGTGTAATCTATATGCAACTCAGTCCTCTGCAAGATTTGGTCCCAGCTGTCAGTTTCTGTTTGCTAAATAGTGATATTCGTCACCTGTTGCTTGCATTAATAACTGTGCTGTATGAATGTAAAATTTCATTCTTATCTGATGATATTTTGCATTAATTTTAGTCTGATATGTGACAAAGGCTTCAGTCACTGGTTACTGAGCCTCACTCTGCTTTTAGTTGCCTCTGAATAGCAGCATTTACTTTACTAGATAGGTTTGTGATAGTCAGGATTGGTTTCCCAGAAAATACAGCTTTTCTGTTCCACATGAATTCTGGGAATAGTACCATGAAGCTGTGCCATCACTAACAGCAATAAAAAAAATGGAAAAGCAAAATTTTCTGGTCACTTAAGGGTATTTTATCACCCTCCAGCTTCCCAAGTTCAATTTTTTTTTTTTTTGGTTTTGAGAAGTTTGTAACTTCAGAAGGAATCTTACTACGTGTCATTTTCATTCTCACTGGTTCATCAGCATCAAAAATGCTGACGCTTTCTCTGACTTAACACATTCTCCATCTACTGCTTCTACAAATGCCAGTAAGATGAATGTAGCAATGGTTTTTTTACTTGCACAGGAGACAGCAACTTGAGGACAAGAGGGTATGAGTGGTGACTCTGCAGTCATGATGTCTGCTACTTCCCCAAGCCAAATTTAACCAAGCTGATACCTCACATCCACCATTTTAGGTTGTTATGTTTGAACATATGGTCTCCAAACATGCATATCAATCTGGCTTCAAACCTCAGTTAAGACCCTCTTCAGACATCACTGAAGTATGGAAGTATACTTTTTAAAGAAAGGAACTTAAAAAGGTCAATATTTGAAAATGCTGTGCCATATCTGTCATATCCACATGGACACCTTGTTTATCCTACAGAATCTAAAATGTCATGAGACCCTAACGTTCAGTTGCCATGTGTGCAGGTTGGTTTTCTGAGATAATTATCCTTCATAACAAGCACAGGCAGATAGACAACCCCAACAGGCCAATCAGTCAGTCTGCTCCAGAAATTCTTTATTGGAAAATGAGCATCTCTTAGAGGGCCTCTGCTTCTTTCCACAGACTGGAAAGAGAGCATATCATAGACAGGTCAGACATTCCTGATGCCTGTCTTAGGACAAATGAATTCCATTTCAAACCTTAGGTCAGACCCATGCCTATTTGAGTTAAAACCTTGTTTGTGTGTAATGCAACAGAAATAATAACATCTGGGTTATCTCACTCTCARAACTTCACTACGTATCTTATCCTGAAAGTTCTATGTAGATTCTGCTCCTATATGCACTGGGCCAAATAGAAATACCATTAGTGAGAACAGTATAAATCTCCAAAAATATTTAAATTCCTAACTAATGCAACCTGCACAATGCAATAMAGAGGTTTGTTTGCAGAACAGTCCATTTCATGGCTTCTTACTTAATGGAAGTGAAATGAAACAGCTTTCAATAATTTACTAGAGAATAAAATTGTTTCAAAAATCCCTTTGGGGACTGGAAATGGAAAACTTTTCTTTGTTTAATATGTGGCTGGTATTAACGTTTTGGTAGATGCCTCACCGAGCTGATCAGAGGAAAGTCCTGGCCCAGATTGTACCCTGAGCCAGRGAAGAGGCTTTCCATGCCAAGATTACCACAGATCAGGCAAAACACTAAGACACTGCTGATATCTCTAGCTTACTTCTTCTCGAGCTTTACAACTCATCCACCTTACTATAATCAATTAGTTCCATTTCATTCACAGTATTATAGGCAAAGAGAAAGTATTAATTGGATTGTGTAGTTAAGATCAGGTGTTTCTTGTGTAAAATAAAGTTGTTTTTCACAATGAGATAATACCTTTATAAAGGGTTTATGTTCCTGAAGCAGATACAGAAAAGGAATGGTATACTTTTGAGATTAAGAACAGTGAAACTAACCAAAAATCTATCCAGAGAAAAAGATAATGATGGTTTGAAAAAAAGTATTAAAAATCAGCTCTATCAAGGAAACCCTGATGCTATAAAACTACTCAGGTAGAGGTTTGGTTTGGCACTTTTGCATAGAACTGAGAAAATTGTCCATAAATGTCTGTGCAAAGGTCATTCTAGAAGTTAAGGAACTGATGGGCAGTTTGTAGAACATTCAGCTAAACATAGACTTGAAAGGAAGGTCAGTAGGTTTTGACCTGCTCTGTGCTTCCTTGGCCATGATTTCCTTTATTTCCTTTTCCTTTTAATAAGAAAAGTATATAACATTTCCCCAGCCTTTTGAATTGGTGTGGTCTAAAGCTTAATAAATGCATTTGTGACACTCGCACTCATTTCAATTGTTTACAGTCAATCTTTGCTGGGCTTTTTCTGAGGCATCCTTCCCCATGTCTTGCTGTCAAAGATGCTACCACATTCAGAAATTTTACTTAGCACCAACTAATTTGCTTTCAGAAATGAAATCACACTTATTTTAACTTGTAAAAAAGGCAGACATATGAAGATTCAGTTTAGGGTCGTTCTGAGATTTGAGATAGATACAGATGAATGCAAAGATCAATGTTACAGGAGAGTAACAAGTAATCTTTGGTGAGCTCTGCTGTGTTGTCTGTCACAATGCATAGTCCTTGGCAATTACAATAGTGAAAGAAAACATTTTACCTGAAACTTCCCTGTGAGAATGTAAAGTAAGTGATCTCCCTGCATGTCAAGACCTGACACATAAGGTGCTGGGCATGTGTTGGATTCAGTTCAGAAGAACACATCCTCTTATCCCCCTGACTGTACCAAGTTCATGACCACAGCTGAAAATCTCAGCCAGGCTCTTTCATTGCCACATCTTTGGTTCATTACTTTGTATAAAACTACCAAGCAATACTAATTAGGGTAAAAAAAAAAAAGAGAGAGAGAGAAAGAGTAAGGAAAGATTAGGAGGGTGCACTGCATCTTGTAACATCATGATCAGTTAACTGTGAAATTACTGCTTATCACCACTATACATTTTCTATTACCCTATGGACCTTTTCAAACTCAGTGTGTTGCCAACAGAAAAATAAAATTTTTAAAACTGCAGGTTAAAGCCAAAGTTAAGCAAATATGCATGTATAGATTTCAAAGTAGGAAACAAAAAAACCGCATCAGAATTTAGTTCTATTTTAATGTTTTAGGAGAAAGTACTTATTTCAAGGTAGTTATTGGTAAAGATGGACATTYGAATAATTAGAAATTTGCATTAAGATATCCAGGCATTCAAACTTTGCCCTATATGTATGTGTTAAGAAAGCCTAAGAAGAGTGTCTTATCAACACTAGTAAACGATTCCTCCTGCACCATGTGCAGCTTAGTCAGACTCCAAATCCTGTCCCAAAGAGTATATTTTCCACTGGATAGAAAARGATTATATTTGTCCTTTAAGGGATACCTTCTGCGCATGATTAATTGCCACAGGGATGTGATATTGATCTAGTCAGAAAACTGTATTTTAGAACCAAGATTAGAAAGTTAATTTACATAAATTCCAGTAATTCCTTAAAACAAAGATCCAGGGGTTCATGTATTTTTTGCAAGTATGTTAGTCAGGATAAAACTGTGATAATTGATAACAACACAGATGACATACACACGTACACAACTTGTTGACTTGTGCAGTACAAGTAAGCCAATTTTCAGCACAGCAAAATATCTTAAGTACAGGAAGCAAAGTAGGTATTCTGCAGTAAATATTTCAGAGAAATGAGATAGCTAAATTKGAAGAACACATAATTATTCACTTTTTAAAAGCCATCTTATTTTAATAGCAGTGATTGTAATAGCACATTTAGTTTATATAGCTGTTCTCCTAGTTGTTGAAATACTTTTAGTTGTGCCAGTTATATGAACTATAAAGATGTCATGATATTTCCTTATAAGAATTAGCATATCAATACTGAAAAATAAAAGATAAAACAGCATCTCAATTTTTTTTTTCATAAAATATCTTCCAATTCCCTCAAACAACAAGTTTATTAAACTGTATCTCAGAGCCTGGATCTTATAATGAAAGGTAGCAGTCTACAGGTGAGAAGAAAGATGTTCAGAAACAGCGCATCTCTAACAATAGAATATCAATTTAAGAATGGAATGCTGTCCTTGTCTATTACTGGTCTTCATTTTTGATCTGATTTAACTCCTTCTGAAGTTGATAGATAGATTTCCAATTACTCCAGTGGGAACAGGATCAGTAACTGTGTTCCTCAGTAGATGTGCAAAATAAAACAGTTATTAGCCTAAACCAAAGAATATTAAACAGTGACCTCAGTCTCAGATGAAATTAAATGCTCAGAACCTCTCAATAACAGCTGTKACAGTTGATAATATAAACATATATTATATAGGCTATCCAGAGCATGAAAGTTTAGTAGAGTTCTCTTGCAACTGAACTGCACAATGGCATCCAAGTTCAGCAGTGTTGGACACTTCTGGGATGGGAGATCCCAAAAAGGAGATTAGGCAACATGGACAGAGATGGAGRCTAAATGGACACTAAAGTCTACCTGGGCAGGAGGCTTTCCCCCACAATAAAACTGATTTCCTTTTCATAAAAAGAATTGTGGCATGTAAGATGATAAAGAGATATCAGAGGCATGTAAGCTTCTAACCAAATACCAGAGCTAGGTGGTTTTAGTCAGAATTTACAAGCTTGCTCTGCTGAGTCCCCAGACTATCTCAGCAGGGTTGCACACACATATCTTAAATGGGAAGCACGAGTCACTGCTGATCTCTGGTATAGCTCACAGGTGGGAATAGGCCCATGGGGTTTTGCCTTGTCTTTTACTGATCAAATGGGCTTTTTGCTGGCATTAATTGTGGAATGTACAAACTTTGAGGGTTGGAGGAATGTGTCAAGGGGCCATGTGGTCTTCAAATGTGAATATTCAATGGGAAAAATATTCTTCTGAGAAAGGTAAACAATGAGAGGTACTTTAAGCAATGTAAAGGGTATGAGACAACATCAGCGCTGTTAAAAGTGACCATGTTTTTATTTYTTTTGACATTTGTACACGTTCACTCATCCGAAATGGCAGACAGAACAAAAGCACTGCAAGCCAGTGTCTAGTGCCTGTTACAAAGCTACAACTCCACTGAAGACTGGCGCATGTGTGAAGGGCTCCAGTGTTTGAGYGGGATTGTGTGATTTTATTTACTATAGCCTTGAGAGTTCAGCAGTGGAATGACTTCAGATCAACAACTGGAAGATGAATTTAGCTACTATTGTCTTACAGTATCACTGTCCTYCTGTATGGGTGTCAAGGAAAGAAAAGCAGGCAGTACCTCAGTACTTAGGCCAGGTACAAACCTAAGATCTTAGTTAATGCATCCATTATCAAATGGTTTTCTCAGCTATGAAGAATAATGTTACTACAGAACATTAGTTTGGTCATAGAAAAAAAGTTTATATAAATGTAGGAGACAATGGGGAAAATAACATTGATAAATTTCTCCAAATTATTAATATAGTTGTACCATTTATGTACTATCGAGATAATTTCTTTTTTGTTTGTTTTAGTAATTGATAATTTTTGTAGATGCTAAAATAGCTTCTGAGCTGAGGTATATATTCTGCAGTACTGGCAAATATTTCACATTATGTGTTKGCACTTTCTGTGGTGGAGTGTGTAATATTGTTCTTATCTTCTTTCAATTATTTAGTTGCTACAGAAAACAATATTTAAAGTAGTATACATACAAAAAATAGTTCCAGAATGGCTTCAGGAACATCTCTGATGCAAATTTCTTCTCTATTGCTTTGTGCAAGCAGTCRTTGTGATTCTATTTTCTGCATATGAGCTCAATTATTGCAAGTTTACAACTAAACCCATATAAAAACTTATAAATACCAGAGTAGTAATTGCATGGTTTTATTTTCAAAAATACTAAATATTTTTTATTACAGTGAAAATAATGTAAATTTCACACCTACTATAAAAATGGATGAACCTGCACACACTTTGAGTTACTTCAGAATTTAAAGGTGTGCTGTATAATGGGCAATAGAAAATGTGAATTCATTATAAATTTAGACAATAGCTCCAGAAAAATACTCTTTAGCCTGCCCACCTCTCAGAAAGAGACTAGGCCAGGGTTACTCCTAAAATTTTAAAACAAAAAGCAAAGAGTCTAATTGGGACAGGATAATTAGTGTCAGATGGAAAAYGTGACAGAGAAACTAGCACTAGTAAAAAATTGAGAAAATTACTTTAATATTTTGAGCATATACCTTGAAGAYTTAAAGACAGTGGATAAACCCATATTGACTTAAGAATTTAATTACATCCAAGAGTTATGGGTAAATCCTAAGTTTCTTGCAAGGACTGGAACTTTTCCAGGACAAGGACATGCTTACAGCTGAACTGATTTCTTCTTCTTTTGTGTGACAGTAATGCCTCTATATGAGGGAATTAATTTTCATGGAGCTCTTTCYCAATTTTCCACAGAAATCTTAGGATGTCTTTCCCCTCTCTCCTCTCCCATACCATACGTTTCTGCTGAAAACCTCAAGAAAAATATCAGGATAATGTAAATGTAAAGCAGTATTTTTATGATGTCTYAAAAATGAAAAATCAATTAAAGAAAAAAAATTCCTTGGCATCTTATCTTGTAAGCTTTTGGTAGTGCCAAGACTACATAGTGCAAGTTAAGGTAAAACAGCCCAATATGTTCCAGGTCCAATCCAGGCCATATTTGTACTAGCATATATAACTAGCCTGGGCCTGTTTCCTAGGTCTGACRTCAAGTGATGTGATGTGACGTAAGCTGTAAAAGCCAGAGAATATTTTCATATCCTGTTTTCAGAGACAGAGGAAATTGAGCAGCTGATGAATAGAAATGTATTAGGTTGACTCACTGCTTTTCTTTCTTAATATAGCTAGCTACTCACTTAACATGTATCATAGAGTCACAGAATTATGGAATCATTTGGATTCCAAGATACTTTTAAGGATGATCAAGTTCAACCCCCCCGGTGCCATGGGCAGGGACACCTCCCACTAGGTCAGTTTGCCCAAAGCCCCAGCCTTGAACACTTCCAGGGACAAAGTATCCACACTTTCTTAGGGAAACCTGCTTCAGTGCCTCACTGCCCTCACAGTAAAGAATTTCTTCTGCTCTCACTCATTGCCCAGCCTATATCCATATTTGGGATTGCTCCAAACCAAGYRTAGGACTTTGCACTTGGCCCTGCTGAACTTAATCCCTCTGAATGGCACCCCRTGCTCCAGAGAACCTGCCAGCAGCAYCACTCAGCTTGGTGTCATTCAAAAACTTGCTGAAAGTACATTCAATCCCACTATCCAGGGCCCTAGTGAAGATGTTAGATAATACTCATCACAATACGGACCCCAAAGGACACAGCTTGTACCTGACATATTTTCCAATTTTACCAAATCATCTCTTAGCAGAGTAGAAGAATTACAAGKGGAATGGAAAGTGCTGAATGCAATAAGCCTACACAGCAGGATTGCTATGTTTTTATTTTCTACTTTCCCCCCAGTATTTTTCTAATAACATTCTATTTCTTTTTCAATGCTACTAAGCATTGAGGTAAGAGTGTCATTTTTTGCTTCTTTTTATTGGATTTTATTCTGTATTTTATTACACTGTGATTCATTATCTTTAGCCTTTTCTGCAACCTTTGTTAGTCAATTCTCCTCTTGGCATGTGTTTTTAAAACTTACTAATATCAGCAAACTGTCACCTAATTATTTTTTTTTTGTTTACAAATCATCTGTGAATACACGGAACAGTTTCAGTGGGGATCTCTGTTTCCAATGGGGAATGGCAGCTCAGTTTTTCCCTGCATTGTGAAAAGCATTTATTACTGCTCTGGCTTCCTGTATTTAATCACKTTAGAATGTTCCTTTTAATTCATGTGAGTTATTTCTGTAACAGTACTTGGTGAGTTCTTGACAAAGGAAATTGTGTAGTCTGTTACCTTTTGTTATCAGAATTGTTTTAGTTTGCCATCTTATTTCTGCCTTGAGTGCTTTCTGGGTCTTTCTAACATCTTAACTAATATGAATTTTCTGTGAATATCCTGTGTTATGTTGTCTAKTTAATGCATTTTGTACATCATGTAAACACATTTTACCCTGTGGGTCTCCCCTGTATCTTCTTTTTAAATGAGAAATCACATCCTGTCATGCTTATGTGGTCTTCTTTTGGACATTAAATAGTAGGGTAGAAGATTGGGTGACAGGGAGCTCACCAGGACTACAAAAATCCTGGATCTWAGTACTGTAAAAAGAGCTTTTTAGTAAAAAAATACTATGTGCTGTGGAAGGACAAGCCACAAGCTGTATCCCTTCCTACATGCCCTGACTCGTTGCTCTACAGATCAGCCAGTGATGTCTAAAAMTTTAGTCTCAGCATCTACCTCTGTTGTGATGTGTACCCTTTCAACAAGAGACTGCAAACCTCCTCTGCTCTTCCTCTGTTTCTTGGCCTTTYGATTTGATGATTGCTCTGACCAGGTCACATAAAATCATTGTCATCCTAATTGCATAGTACTAGATGTTTCCTATTTAAAATGAAAATTTCAAACATCCAGCAGGRTTTCAACATTTCCTGAAACACTGATTTTTTTTATTTGATTAGACAATTTCCATATTGGCAAATACACTACATTTTATGTAGCATTTGCCATATAGTTTCTGCKTATTTGTTACTGTGTCTCTAATTATCTTCCTCCCATTAAGTTTTTTTTGCATATTTATAGCAGAATATGTGAGTTTAAAACACATGGTTTTCCTCTTCTTATTTCCAGGCTTTTTATATTTCCCACACAAAATTTTATTTTTCAGTGCCCTATTTAACTGGGAACTCATTTATTGAGAATTTTCCCTTATCATTACTGTCCTCTCCTTCACATGAGACTCCTTTAGTCTCCTTACAATTCATCAACGTAAGCAGTATTGTCCATCTGCCTCTGCTGGCTTCCTGTCCTCCCAAAACCACCATTTGTTTAACTTTTTTTACCTTGTTCTACAGGAAGGAAGGAAGGAAGGAAGGAAGGAAGGAAGGAAGGAAGGAAGGAAGGAAGGAAGGAAGGAAGGAAATAGTACTTCTGTTTCAGAAGTTTTCACAATTTCTAAGAACCTAAAAGCCTTCTCCAGTGTTTATCCTGATGTCTCAGCAGGAAGGTTCTGCATTTCCCTTCCTTTCTTTTCAACAGTGTAAGTGTTGCCAGCCTGGAGTTGGGATGGCTTAGCAGTGTCCTTAGAGACACTGTAGAATAAATTTTCTTTCTCCCTGGAGGACCTACCTCTGGACCCCAGAACCKGCCCAGGAGATTTTCTCAGCAGGAATTACTGCAATGTGACAGGAGAAAACTGAATAAAGCTAATACAGCCTTAGACCATGAAAGGCTGGTGACACAGAATCATCCTGGGGAGCAGAGCAAGTTTTTCATCCTTAAGTAAGCTCRTGCCAAGGGTGCAGATGGACTTGTTTGTGATACATGAAGAGTAGAATGCACTACCAAGACTCATGGCTTCTGAAACGTGGGTCTCCCCAGAGTGCACACACTTAGAAGGTGGAATAAACCCAGAGTAATTCTCAAATGTAAGWGAAAAACTGAAGGCCAAGTACTGCAAGGTAAACAGCAAAATAAGGTGTTTTCGRTCAGCACGTCTGAGTGGAATTTTAACAAATATTTTTGCATTTCTGAAGGGGAAACACTTTCCAGTTTAGCAAAGGATCTGAATGAAGTGAACAACTGTGGCAAAACAGCATGTGAACACAGTAGATTCTGCCAAAAGAGAAATCCTTGAGGGTAAAGGAGGATGAAGGTGAACTCTCAGAGTTTTTATTGGATTAGTTCCAGTATAGTGCTGCATGTTGAAATGAACAGCAGTGAGGCTTGAAGCAATTTCTAGTCAGGAATCTGGGTTTTTTTCTGAAGTCCACAATGCTACAGATTAGGGATTGCTATTATGTCACGTTCATTAGCTGCACTTTGCTAAATACCCCTTGGGCTCTATAATAATTGCAAATTTAAGAAACTTTATTCTATTTAAACTCTTTTAAACTTAACTGCCTTTGACCAAATACATAAAAACTCCATGATTTTATTCCCTCATTGGAGCCTGGAATCCTCAATAAGTTAACAAGAATCGATTGATGACATTGCGACAACTGAGTCAGAACAAAATGTCAAAAACATAAATGAAAGGGACAAGCAGAGACTGATGTGGAGAGATATGGAGAAATGTGTTGCTCCACACATTTGTGGAGAAATATGTTACTTTTGGAGGTTCTGAGAACCGGTGATGAACTGAGCAACCCAGGTTCTTCTTTGGAATTGCCACCATTTCCTCATTCCTGTTACAATGCCAGGTATCTACTGCAAAACTGACCTAACCTCAATGTAAGCCAGAGCTAGAAATCCAATTCAGGGTTTTAAATCAATGAGGAAGCCTTGCCAGAAGTCTTTAGCACCAAGCCTCATTTCTTTGTCAAGAGGCAATCCAARTCCAAAGAATTGCATGAGTAAAATAAAAAATAGTGCTGACCAGTGTGACAGCAGATGTATATATCTGTTATATAAAACAAATTTAAAATTTGTAGCAGCTCACATAAATATAAAATAGCATTTGTGATAGAAAAATATAATGAGGAACATTTTAATTGAGTAGCTATACTAAGAAAGGAAAACCATGAGTTGACCTAAAGCTTTTCCATTCATCAACTTCTCAATTTCCTCTTTCTCTGAAAAGAGGATATGAAAATATTGTCTTGCTTTTGCAGCTTACATCACATAAGAAATTGGAATATTTGGAAAATACATTTTAACAGAAATAGTTTCTTTATCAAATTTCTGTGGTATCTCTTTTTATCAGTAAAAAACATAGACTAAGACTGATGAGTCTCTGCCTATTAAAGAGCTACGATAAAGGGTAAAAAATGAAGAAGCTTTGTAGGATATAAATGAAAATCTTCAAAGAAGGCTATAGCTACATCACTATTTTACAAATAATCATCATAGCTCAATCCTTGACCCTCTTGAAGCCTGTCCTGAGCAAGAAAATTTAAACCACAGTGCAATGTYTCAATGCAAGCTTGAAAAAAACAATGTCCAGTTCAGCACACAGAACCCCAAATAGAGTTCTTCAGCACTGAGTGCTGTGAACCCAATCTACTGTTACCTAAGGAAGCATTATGCACAGCAAAGCATGGATTATGGGGTTCAGTGTATTTAAACTGCTCCAAGACAGTGCGTGATAATCTCCAAAGAGATCTGTTGAGGAAAAATGCTGGGAATGTGCTATTTCTGCTCTTTCATGACAGGTACAGAAAGCCTGTAATGTTTCTTTTTATAAAAAATACAAAGGATGATGTTTGTAGAGGGGTAATTATACTTGAACAAATATTTAGCTGTATTATGGAAAGCAGCTTAGCAAGCTGTTTGGGATCTCCTCAAAACTAGAACAGTTTCCAGGCAGAACTTCATCGTTATTTCAACCTCAAGAATGGTTAGCATATTCCAGGAGAGGGAGCTGTCTCCTGACACCTCTGATAGGGAGCAAACATCTCACACAGCAGGAAAACAGTGACTTGATAAGAAAAAGAATATGCTAATACAAGTGTATGCCCATGATTTGTGTAAGTGCACTGGTCAATCATCTAGAGAATAATACTGCAGTTGTAGAACATGTGAGACTGAAACTCTTTGTTGCTGCTGTGTAAGTTTCTATCCACAGTGTTTAATCTCAGTCATTAACAACTTTCAGGAGTTATTATCCATCAGGCTTTTCAGGTAGCTTTACTGTTCCACAGTAATTTAGTTTTTTAAAGTTTAAAGTTAATAATCCAATTACTTTTGAAAACTTGAGAAGTAGAGGAATACAATCCCCATGGCAAATAATGAAAACCGTTCCTAATTTTGTAAATGCTCCAACTTCAACACCATTATCAGACCATGAATGATATTTCACATTTGTATCTGGAGAAACACAGCTCCCTTTCTTGTAGAGCAGTGAAGAAACAAAATGTACTAGGTCAATGACGTAWTTGGTGCACCTTTACCCATGGTGCACAGAAGGGTTACCTTTTGCTCCCCTTAAATAGAAAGAAATATGCATTTTTTACCAAATTGCCAAGTATTTTTTTAACTATTAGGGACTTCAAAGTAGACTATTTCTCATTTTGATTAGGGAGTTGAAGCTCATATTTGTGTGCTGTCTTGGTTTGGAAAGACAAGTGTCTGCTAAGGAAGGCAGGAGCCTCTCCTGAAATGGAAAAATATAAACCCCCTCCCTCCAAATTGTTATAAATTTCAAATTAAGGGGAGGCTCTCAGGCAAAAATATGGGAGCAGGAATAACAGTTCTATATTAGAGAAGAAAATAAAAAGATAAAATAAACAATACAGTAAACCAAAACAACACTGACAGAGTCAGAATAGGACCTGACACCCTGTGGGTCAGGGTGTTGGTAGCAGTCCAATTGGAATTGTGGCTGCAGTCCTCCTGGAGTGTCAGATGTGGTTCTGTTGGAGCAGTGATCCTGGAGAAGGGTGTAGTCTTCCTCTGAAGATCCAGTGGACGAGGCAGCAGTTCCTCTGGAAAATCCAGTGGAGAAAACCGTGCTGGTGTTCCAGAACTCAAGATTATATCAGGGTAGGAATGCTAGGCTCTTCCCTCTGGGCAGAGGATCTCACAATGGGATATTGTAGTTCTCATCAGTCATGCAGTGGCATTCAATAGCCTATCATCAGCAGATGTCTYCCCAGAGGGTGTGGAAGAGATAAGGAAAACTGCCCACTTAACAGAAGACAACTGCCATACAGATGGCAAATACAATACAATTTGCTTGGCAATCCAGGACATGTGCCCCCAGCAAGGCCAGTTTTTGAGACTTCCCCACTAAGTTGTGCTTCCCTACCTTGGAGCTCTTGGAGCTGCTTTCCTGGGAGAGACTGGTCCTTTTTCCCTACCAGAGCTGCACTGCATCACAGCTGTCTGCCAGGGCTCACATGGATCCAGACTGATCCATGATGGCTCGGCCATGGTCCTTCTTCATTCCCAGGGAGCTGCCCAATGCCTYGGGCTGGGGCTACCCTTGGCTATTCCCAGCTGCCCTGCTCATCACTGTGGGCAGTGAGATGGTCTCACTGGTGAGGATCTGCCTTGTTCTGCCTGTGGGTTTTGGCCCACAACTTCTTTTAAAAAGCTTTCTGCCCTCCCTCAAGCTAAATGACTAGCCTGGACCAAAAAATATTTTATGCAATTATTTTAGATAAAATTCTTTTTAAATATATACCATATATACTTCCATACCAATGGCTTCTCTGGTAGACCAGCCACCAAAGCAATGATGAACACTTGAACTTTGAGGATGCTTGACAGAGATTTATCTCGGCTAAGGTTCAGCTCTGTGTATTAGAATGAGAGGCAGGGCAGCTGCCTGCAGCCAGGGCCTCTCAGGGGAATTTCACTCCAAGGGATGGCAGCTCCTTGCAATTAATTACAAAAAATTACCTTAAAAGTAAGGCAATTTGCAATCTTTGGAAGGATTTCTGGTTCTTTTAACTGGATTGAAAGGTTCTTTGAGTGAGCATCAGACTGTCACGACATCCCTAGGATCTGTATTGATTTTTAGCTTTTTGCCTAGGAACATGAGGCTGGGAAGGAACTCTTCAGTCGCCAAGGACAACAGTTTGCTACTGCAGATGATCACCTTATGTAACAGGTTTTTGAAAACTCATCTTTCTCTTACTTAAATCAATCTTCTTCCTTGTTTTTAATAAATGGCTGTGCAGAACACCACTACATTTATATTTACAAGCTTCTCTTGGCTTTTCAGACTGAATATGCTTAGCGAAAATCTAAAATTTTCTTTTTTTTTAATGCCCAAACTGTTACAGTCCCCATGTTTAACTGGTAGACTTCTATGATTTCTGCCTGTATCATTAGTAAACTGACAGAAAAAAAACCAGAATCTATCCTTCAGGAACTTTGGTGGGGATAATTCCCTAGATTCATGATTCCGGTTTTGACACAACCAGCCTCCTCCTTTAAACTAACTTTCCTCTCTCTCTCTCTCTCTCTCTGTCTCTCTTTTCTCTGGTATTACTGTCTCAAATGCCACTATAGCAGTGTAGTAAATGTCAGATACACTAGCTCTTTGTCTAAAAACACAGTTTTCTATTTTAGAGAGACATTGTGTTATTCTGGTATTATCTGTCATGCATAAGATGTTATGTTCTTATAACATTTATTTCAGGGTTATTAAGATCTCTTCAAATTTATTGTAAAGCTTTGCTTACAACTGAAATCAGTSTACTGTATCTGATCTTGCTCTACAGCTTCCTGTTTTGAAATAGGTAATTTTCCAATCATAAAGCACCAGACGGCACCAACAGTAAATTTTAAAATTTTATATCAAGATTTGTGATTTTGCACAACAATTTTTCCAGATTTTGTGATGATGATTTTCTGACAGGAGCATATTGTGTTTCATAAATGAGATTTCTACTCTGCTTTAGGTAATTATTTTTTAATTATTATTTTGTACACATCTCCGTTATTTCCACTGCATTCACTTGCTTAGTCTATAGCATGATTCTTATTTAACTGAAACGTCTAAGGATGATGGCAGGAAGGAAAAACTAAATCTTTTTCAACCTCAATACCATGGTTATTGTTTAGGATTTCCCTTCTTGTTTTCCTTCTTAGAAACATAGCAAAAAATATACTGGGTCAAACAGGAAGTCCATCTCCCTCAATATCATCTTGACAAGAGCACACTAAGCATTTGTCATGATAAAGGTAATAGTACAAATGTCTAGATGCCTCTACCAAGCTTCCAGGAGCTGTCACTGAGCTCTTTTCATTTAAACAACTTGAAAAAAATCAACTCTGTTTATTCTAACTGTGAATGTAAAACTTAATCCTGTTGGACCCGGGGCAAGTCTGAACTACCTCCTTTCTGAGCTGTAAGATGTTTGCTGACTTATTTTGTCTCCTTTCCTGCTCCTGATTATTCCTCATGCTTTTTCAGAGGCAGCGCTTGAGACTGTTAGAACTAGAACCCTCACATTTCTTCTTTACTTGAGTTGCAAACTGAAGACTTTTTACAACTTTAAGTCCAAACCAACAACATATTAGAGATCCTATTCTGTACCATTTTGGTCTTCAAGGCTTGTTTGTTCCTGTGAGACTGAAAAACTTAGATGAAAAGCTAATTTTATTCCTACATAAATTTACATAGAGCGAAGGCAACATATGTTATTCAGTCCAAGATTGTACTCTAAATTCAGTCCTTTTACTCTCATGTACTTTAGAAACAACCTTAACCTGCACCATTTCTTACTCATGTAATATTTATGTGAATAAATCTTTGAGCCAACATTTCGATAAATACCTTGACCATGTAATTCACTTTTATTGTCTCTGTTCAACAATTTGTATGTGGGAAGTTAAAATCTTCTTCCATTGCACAATTCCAAAGAGTATTTCTTTTTAACAATATTTTAGAGATGTCTATTCCAGTTTCCATACAGTCCTTGAATGCCATATATTACTTCTAATCCTCAGAATATACTTTACAATTTTCTTCAAAGCAATTTTTCTGCTCAAGAAGATTCTCTTGTGTCTGAATTTTATAAGCATCATATTTCTCTCTCATCTGTACAATATTTTGAATTCTATCTTTTTTTTTCTTTTTTTCTCAAAACTTGCACAACTCACAGTGATGGAAATCTTGACCTGGCACATATTTCTACCTGACGGAGGTATGGTCTAAGAACTTTTGATACTAATGTTAACTTATACAGCTTTTAAAATTTGAAAATCTCATACAGTCTCAAGTGCTTTTTAGATCCATTTTTCAAGAAATCTGAAAAGATGTGAATTATTCAATATTTTTTTTTGAAATTTAATGTCGTATTATAGATTTTTCAACTTTCAAACTTTTTTTCCTGCATCATGTATAGTCTCACAGACAGTTTTTGCATACATTTCAGCAGGCAGTGTTTTCCCTTTGAACAGATACTTACATAATTAAAAAAAAAAAGATTAAATATATATATGTGTTCATATGATGAGCATAATAATGAACTATAAGCCAAAACAATATTCATATGATAATCCACCACCACTGGAAGGTGTCTGGAAATTCTGACACTATCAGGCACTCAGACCTGAGAGAACTAAGTATGGGCTTGGTGTATTTCAGGGGATGAGAACCTGTGAACTCTTTCAGACACACAGAAATTCTCAGTGTATTTCTAAATTGGTTCTCTTTCAGGGTTCTCTTTCTTTAAGGTACTTACAACAGTGTCTGACAAGATTTCACCACTCTGTGGTACAAAGTTGGTGTTACTCAGTGCATACCCAGATATGCAGAAATTCTTTGCAATTCCTTAATCACACCAT
This sequence comes from Cardinalis cardinalis, assembly GCA_014549065.1. Lineage (NCBI taxonomy): Eukaryota > Metazoa > Chordata > Aves > Passeriformes > Cardinalidae > Cardinalis > Cardinalis cardinalis. The sequence goes on along the minus strand of JACDOX010000046.1, from coordinate 947,103 downwards.
TACCTCATACTGATCTGAAAAATTCAATCAGAAAAAAGAACCTGTTTCAAATTGGAAGAAGTCATTCAATTACCACCTAGGGGCTCCTACTCTAAAGTGGTTGCACTGCCTGAGCCTGTATATGTTGGGTTGCCTTTGCCAACTTCTCCTTCCACCAGTGCTTGCCTCCCATAACCCCCACCAAACAAAGCTGCTCCTTCCTCAGTTCAGTGAACCAGTCATGCCTAGAAATCATGCAGAAAAGGACAGTACTGTGGTTAAGTGATTGTAATGACATCTCAAAAGTACCACAAAATACATTTGAGACCACAAGACTGCATATATGTTATAGACAACTGCAAGGATTTTTCACAGACGTGTAACRTCTGTTGTCACTTTTTATTGAGCAATGAAGAGAGTCCACAGCAGCTACCTTCAGCCTGGTGCCTAAGGTTTGGTGACCTGGACCTGAGAGACAGATTCCAGTTCASAGTAAGTCATAAGGGGCATAAATAAGTTCTTGAGGAGTGCTGTTGAAGTCAATGGGTTTCAAGAACATTATTAGGCCTTAATGTGTTAACAAGTGGCAGCTTTTCCTTCTGAATACTTTGGTTTCTTATTTAGAAAGAAAAGCTTCTCTTCTACCTTCTTTTGCTTCCTTTTAATTATTTTGTGACATCTCTAGGGCAGATAGTGTCTTTAGCAGTGGAACTGACGACTGACTTCTTTGTGCCTCTGTATTTGTAATGTTTTTCTTACAGCCGAGACTTCTGAAATCATCTGGACACTCTGTAATCCAGGCTTTCTTTTAAAAAATTGAAAGCTTCATTGCTTCATAGATACAGAGAAAGTTTTGAATACATGCTCAAGTTTATCTTGACAGTTTAGCAATCAGGAAACAACAACGCCAAAAAAAGGAATGAAAATCTTTAAAGCATCATTGCTTTTAAATTGATCTGATGATAATTGGAGTTTCATTTAGAGTTCTTGAAATGTTGAAAGAAGAAATTCTGATCTCTATAGTGCAATAGAACAAAATTTTCACTGGAATCAAACATTGAAAGGAACGACTTATTAACAAATGCATGCTTTAATTGCAAGAACTTATATACAGACATTTCTGCCCTGACTTTAACTGGAAATGTGATTTGGCCCAGGTAGGAAGCTATTCTATCTCTCCCCATCATCCTCCTTAGTTGAGGCAATTGTCAAAGAATAGGTAGTTAAAATGGAAGATCCTGAGGAAGAGGGGCTCTGGCATTCAAAGTGAGCAAGAAGAGTGATCTCAAAGTGGAAGCAAAATTTTTCAAATATTCACAGTTGTGGGCAGCCAACTTGAAAAGTCAGACACTTCAGATACAAGATACTTATTGCCTTTTCTTATTTTTCCTTTTCATGTTTTCTTACGTTAGCCTATTCCCAAGGAATATAAATCTCAAGATTTGCTTGACTATTCTCCTGTTTTATGAGAACACAATTAATAAAACTACTGAGCAATCAGAAGAATTTTTTTCAAAATTCACAAAATTCTCACAAACTCCGGACACAATTTCAGGGATTACTATCTTCTGTACATGAAAATCCCCCATCACTCTTTCTCACCTGCTGAAAGTTTAAATAGAACCTTATTTTTTCCGGATGCATTTGCCCACTGCCAATTGTTTGTATTCTGTCTGGTCCCTAAGACAGCTCCAGGTATTAAATAGTCTATGTCTCAGCAGGTTAGCTACTTATAACTGCAGCCACTTGAAAACAGTAGCAGTAGGAGAGCCAAGTGAGATTATCATACACGTTTGAGAGCAGAACAAGAAGTCAAGGAAAACAAAAGTCTCTCATAGAAATAAATGCTAGAAAAAGAGTCCAATTACAGAACAAGTACATCATAAGTTCTTTTTCTTCCTCCAGTAATACAATAAAACAATAATAACAATGTTGTAGAAATGGGAATTTTTTATTTAAAGACTAAGTACTTTTCAATTAGACCAAATTGAAGCTTGATCAAGACAAGGATTTTCCTCTTAATGCATGTACTTAATATTAATGAAGGTGAAGAAGGAGATCTTACCAAACACATGGTAAGCAAGATACATACTGATACCCCCAATATGATAGATTTCACCAAAGTCATTCATTTGTCAGCATAATTCCTGATAAGTTATTTGCTTAGCTTTTGTCTACATAGTTACTCAAAATTTGAATCTCTATCACCCAGGTAGGCTTTCCATAAATCAACCAAATTAGGAAAAAATGAATGAAAGAAGGGAAGATTAGTGATCAGAAATGCTCTCAGATGTTGAGTCCACTCCAGACAACCAACAAGGGAAATATAGCAACTTTTTCATAGTAGCTACTGAAGCCTCAAAATAGATAATGTAAGCAAAAGATAATAGCAACAATCTAGCATGGTCAAAATACATTTCTCATAGGAAAGTGTATTTAATGCTGCACTTAACTTAGTAAATTATTTATCAATAGGAATATTGGTACCTGGCTCAGTAGAAAATGGATTGATATTCCTGTCTGGTAGGAATCATCCAAAGAGTCTTTCATTTAGAGATCTTCCTGTACTTTTTATAAAAATTGTTTTAACTTTTTTTCATGAGTTTATGTTGGGGTTTTTTATGCTTGTAGAAGAAAGATTTTATTATTTTGTAAAATATTATACTCTTTAGCTGTCTAGGAGTGGAGAAAACATTTCCTTTTTTTTCTAATTACATATATTCTAATATATAAGTGACTTTGTGATTCTTTCACTTTAATAGTTTTATATCCATATTTTTCATCCTGAATCTTTAGGGGGAGTTTTAATTTGTGAAAAAAGTTTCCTTGAGCTCATACTTACACTTTTGATAAGAATCCTCCCCAAGAAATTCTATCTTCCTGGGAAGGAAAATATTTAATGACAGGACCAATGTTTTTTAAAAAAATAGGGGGTTTTGCACAATCCTAACCCCAAACTTAAGCAGCAGTGAAGCAAAGTTGGATAATCAAATGTTCATTGACTTGAAGCAGTTACACTTCTTTCAATACAGTGCTTGGAAAATGTTATCAGTAATGCAAGCAGATACCCAGGCAGGAGGCATAAAAGTTGCTGCCTCTGTTGACCCCTGCATTTACCCAAAATTCAGAGTCCTGCAGTTTATTTCTGTTAGGAGGAATAAGTGGAGCCAGGTACCTTTGTTTCTGTCCTGTTTATTTACAAACAGTAAAGACTCAGTTCTTTTACTCTCAAAACAGCAAGAATGAAAGGCCAGCATTTCCTTGCTTGCAGTTCCAAATCCCTTCTAGGCTCAACACCATTTAATAAATAGCTTCATTTCATAGCAGAAAGCTGAGGAAAGGTTTTATTTGTTGTTATCTGACATTTTAGAAAATTCTGGAACCACAAGACCTGAGTTAACATTAAGGTGCTCACATTATTACAAACCAAAAAAATATCTCAAAAAGTTAAAGGAAATAATGAAACATCAAAGTTTGCTGGTCAGTAAATTAAAAACATTTCCATTGTTTTTTTCCTTGAGCCCCTCTCAGAGAGAAGAATATCTAGCCAGGAACCAATTCCTCCACTTAGCTGTAGTGACAGACGGCAATCACATTCAACTATTTTCAGTGAACAAAAGAGCTGTACCTCTGGTTTATTTGCCAGCTGGGGATATTTTTTTTTCTGCTCAACAATATTATTTCCCCTATGATAGTCAATATATACAGTGATTCTGAATGTCAGGTGTCTGAGCACATTGTCCCACTGCTGGGGATTTGTCTGCTTGGGCTTAGGGACAACTTAGATAGCGTGTGGGTGCCTGGCCTTGGAGAGAGCTGTTGGCAGAATCTCTGCTAAAAAAGCCTCAGTGGAGGCTCCTTCTGAACAGGTCTTCTAAGATACTCCAGCAAGGAGTCTTCCAGTCCGGGAGTTGGTTTAAGATGAGGCTTGTCCASCCGGTATGTCCAGAGCCACTCCCCAGTCACAGCCATGTTTGYACCCTGTACATACCTGCTAGACCAAATTTGAGCTCTGACCCACAGGCAGAGCTCTGGCCTTGACCCCAGACCTGCCTACTGCTCTGGCTACCTGGCACTTGCTGGACAATGGACTGGTGTGGCAGAGCCCTGCTGCCCCTCGGGGTGGCCATGGGGGTGCCYCTCCCTCCTGGCCCCCAAGGAGCAAGGCCACCACACTAAATGTTCAGTAAAAAGCAACAAACCCACCATCAAAGGAAATAGCTTTCAGGCACCTGCATTGTACAGGAGAGCACAAGTTCAAGTAGCAGTCAGAACAAAGGATTGCTCTGGTGGCAGAGCCAGGTAAGTAAAAAAAAAAAAAACAGGAATGCCTGCCCTGAAAATTGTGTGTACCACCATCTTTCTTTTCTAGCGAACACAAAAGCATTAAATGCTTACAACATACACTGCTGCATACTTTACAAACTCTGCCAATCCCTGAAACACATGATAAGGTCATGTATAGGAGGATTTGACCCTGAAAAAAAGATGTAAATAGAATCTTATGTTGTATCTCCTTATAATGGATGGCACATTCATTTTAATGCCATTTTTTAAGATGCCTTAGTTCATTTAGCAAGCCACAGATTTTAATGAAAAAAGTATTTTACTCTCCCCAATAATAATGATGATAATTGAAATTATTTCAACTACATTAATGTTAGAGGCCTCAGGTTAAATGAATTCACATCAGCTTCTAACACATTTACACACATCATAAATCCTCTGTCTTTTTTCTGTGCCTTGTTCAATAACACTTCTTGAAATATTCAGTTTAAAGGGAAACACAGCCTCAGAGATTTTTTTTTTCTACATATATATTTATAGAGAAGAATCAATTCTTTCTGATCAAAGAGTGATTTAAAGAGTGATTTATTAACAGAAGTGCATAACAAAAGGAATAATCCTCCAGGTACTTGATAACTTCTTACTTAGCCTGTAAACTAGATGTGCATTGTATTTTTACACTTTAAGTAAAACGCAGGTCCTTTCTCTGTAAGTGATAGCTTACTCCACTATTTTTTTTTATGAAATCGGTAAGAGTGCTTGCATGGCAAAATGACACTCATTGTAAAAAAGTAACAGTGACACCAACACAGATAAAAACAGAGAAAAACAAAATATTAAGGCTGAAAAATACTTTGAGCTCTGAGGGACACTTTCTAGACAAAAGTAATGATGCAAAAACCCACAGTATATAAAAATTTGCTAGTGAGCTAAGTCAGAAATTAGTTATAAAGAGCAAGATCAGAATAAAATGCAGCCAAACTGCATGTGAATGGCAGATTAATGCAAAAGGTGCAGTGCTATGTTGACAGGGACAGCTCTGAGAAATTATTTGCAAATTTGAAATTTGTAAGCTTGGAGTTTATACTTGGAAAGTGCAGGTGGATTTCAGGGAAGAGAATGACACACAAGAAATATGTCCAACAGTATGAGGAGATTGAAAAATGAAACTTTAAATCTAGAGTATATCCCTTCCTACAGAGAGAGAGAGAGAAATGAATAGTATGCTTCTCTGCAGGTCCTATCAGCTACATCATACACTTCTGGTTACCTGTGAACTCAGTAAAGTTAAACTCAAGGAAGATTAACCAGATTTTCCTAGAGAATGCAAAACACATTTTATTAGCTGAGGTAGAGATGTGTGGCTTGCTTAGACAAGCAGGAGGAAAACTGAGTGGAGGTGTCTGCTATCAATAAATATCTAAAGCAGAGAAGAACAAGAGGGATTCAGATCTATTTATGCTAAAGAGCCACTTTGGCACAGGTGTGAATGAAACATGGATACATTAACTGCAGATCAGATTATTTTCAAGATTAGATTATTTTCAAACAGCACAGTGGAGTGCTGAATAGGTTTGATGCTTAAGAGAGAACACCTTCCAGGTTTTTTTCAGCTTCTCAGTTCTAGAAAAAGGTAAATGATCCTGTGGATGCTGGTGACCCAAGACTTCCCTTGTAGTCCTGAGGTAGCTGGAGTGGTTTGGAGGAGATAACAAAGATTTGCAAAAAGCTGAAGTCTACTAGGATGAAGTTGTTAGACACCAAACTACAATTGTTTTACTAATCTAGTTTTCCGCTATATTGCGCTGAAACATGAGATCATTTACTGTTGGTGGAAATATTACCATTTTTGCACAGGAAATATATATACTACTTCTATTGTTAAAAAAAAAAAAAAAAGAAAGAAAGAAAAGAAAAAAAGGCCCGAACAATTGTAACAGTATAAAAATCTATGACAGGAACAATTATTGTAACATGACTCTTCATAGAGTCATGGCTGATCTGAGTCATATTCTGTATTTACAATTTTAAATGGATACAGAATGGATTAGTGCAGAAGGGCAAAGGAGTTGAGCAGATTTTCCAAGAGCTGTAGACAGCGCTGGAGGGAAGTGAATGCTCTAATACAGTGTTTCTCAGATTGGTGGAGGTCACTGRAAACAAGACTTTTTAACTGATGACACATAAGTGAAAAGCTAATTCAGTTCCTTAATGACTTTTCAGCTCCTTTTTTGGCCCACTGAAACTCAGATGGTTCTTGCCACTGCAGCTGGTGAACATTTCCCTATTTACTGCTCTGTCATGCATCTTCTCTCCTACATTGCTAGTTCCAGAAATTACACTGAGCTGTAGACAATCAGAGATTTATAATGGTCATGTTACATTCACTTCTTCAATGACTGATGTGACATTTTGGATGTTCTCATGCACAGAATTTAGATTGAGGGAACTTTGAAACCACAGTGTTGTCAGAAAGCTGGAGCTCAAGCAAGGCTTGTGGAGCTGCAAGTGACCAGGTTCTGTGGCAGCTGCAGTTACAGATTTTCGAAGGATGTGTTTTTTAGAGAGGGCAGCTTCCTATCCAGGTCCACCACAAGGGATGGGAAAACTTCTCTAAAAAACAAACCCTAGATGCTCAGTGCCTTGTTCTGCATCCTGCATTGCTGAGACTCTGTCTAAAGAGCTTAGGCTCCATCTAAAATCACAGTTCACAAATTCCAGTAACCATGTCACATATCTTGAGCAGTTTGTCAGAGATTCTCCACACATTTTTCTGAGCTACTGTTGTCTCGCACATGGCTACAATCCTTCACACACATCTAAAAGCCAGCAACTATAATTCTTTGTTGCTGTTGAGTTTGGGGAGAGCTGTGTCCCCAGCATGGACAATAAACAGCAAATTGTAGAGTCCAATGGGGAAGTGCTTTCCAATCCTTTATCTGTGTTACCTTCTGCTAGATTGTTCCCAGGGGACATGCCAATAAAAAAGGCTAAGCCTGATCTTTCTCAATAATTTCAAGCTCATGTTGTGCCTTCTGGCTTTAACAGCTATCTCTATGTTACATATCATATGGGGGAGCCTTAAGGAATACCTGTTATCCTGCAGGACTTGGGTTACCTTTGGCAAGGCCGTTCCAGATCTTAGGTCATACCCTAGTTTGTCTTTATTTCATATGCTCTTTCAGTCCTGCTTTCCCTCCTTCATAAGGGAGTTGTCTTCCCTTTTGCCTCAGCATCCACACCAATCCTGCTCTGCAGCACACTGGTCCCCTGGTTGCACAGATGTTGGCTTGTTCCTGGGACTAGTTTCCTCTAAAGCAAAACTTGGGCATGGTTCTGATAAATGATTGCTGTCAAAATGCAGCAATGGCAAGAATGGACCAGATTTGCTTCCTATCATTCTGTGAGTACCTCTCCAAAAGCTTCTTTATTGTGCATTTCCAAAAGCTTCCACCCAACTGTATACCTGTTGTCATGCCACACTCCAGGCATAGAGTCTGTGTCTGAGAGCACTGTGCCATTTGGAAACATAAATGAGTATACAAAACAGGTGTATAGAAAGAATAGCTGCCTTCTGGAGCTAGCATACCTAAGAAAATTACCCAGATGTAAAAAGGATAAGAAGAGGCTTACATTTGTATTGAGATCATTGTCCACTACTTGGAATCAATGTCTCGAAAGATTTTATTCCTAGATATGCTTCTTTTACTTGAACCAGCTTCCAGGGAATCAGGAAGAAGACCAAGGAACAATGGTGGCCCTATTCCAGGTGGTCCACAAGAGCTCTTCAGCAACCACCTGCTACGTTTGCATCCCAGCAGGTGAGGTTTAGCATCATGCCCTGGATGATGAACATTCTGCTACCTGTTGTTCTCCATTGCTGGCTTAGGAATGGGTCTCCAGTAAATAGTAGTTCCTTGGATGTCTGTGGTGAGGGGAGGCATTCTAATGTATGTCTGTAGTTTGAATAACTCCTTTTGGGTATCCTTAGTTTGAAAGCTTTCTTCTTCCTTCCCCACATCCTCACTGGAAATGATGCTTTTCCCTATCAAGACTGGGCTAAGCATTCCCAAGGGCCATATAGCAGCTTTCAGAGAATCACAGGATTGATAAAATTGGAAATGACCTTTGGTATCACCAAGTCCCAACTTTGCTGCTGAAGACCTTCTTTAAAATCTTTAAACTGCACCAGGATAGCCAAGGCGCAGGCTCATAAGAACTCAATCTGTGTGTGGAAAATTCAAAAAATGAAACTCAGGGCTCATTCTCAAATGATTTTTTTTTTCTTTTGATACACTAAAACTCATAGAAGGTCTTTGAAGATTATTTGGTTATTTTAAAAATATATTAGTTCTGCTATTCTGCCTCCATAGTATTTCCCAGTCTTGTGTTACCTTCAAGTACAATGGATGCTTTTCTTGTGACTATGACAAAAGTAAAAAGGCCACAGTGCGAATTGTAACCGGGCCCATAGATTTGTTTGCCCTTTTTCCTTTAGAGAGTTCTTTATTTTATTTTATTTTATTTTATTTTATTTTATTTTATTTTATTTTATTTTATTTTATTGAATTGTATTGTATTGTATTTTTATCAATTTTACTCTAGAATGCTTTTGAAAAACTTGGATAAAGTTATTTATTTTAGTTTATTTCCCTGGGTAAAGGGGTTAAACTAATTGTCTAAAGGACTGCACTTGAGTAGCACCAGATATGATTGTTGGAAGCCTATCATTTAGATTTTCATGAAAAGAATGAGGAGTATAATGACTGTTCCTGCAGCACCAAGGTAAGGTAGCACTCCATCTAAAAGTTAAGAAAGGAACAAGAGGCAGAGAGGCATCATTTTCTCCCTTGATATACCATTTGCTGTTTGCACAATGATCTACATTTAATAGGAAAAACCTGTTAACTCTTTAAAAAGAAGAGCAGCCTAAGAAAAACAGTGTCTTTCAATATACAGCAGACAGAGTCACTAAAGGTGTAGCAGAACACTTTAACAAATGCAAGGCCATATGAGTTAATTAGGCTTTTTTCATCTTCCATTTAATAAGAAACAAAGTTACCATGGAGACTCACTGGATAATGCATTCTATTTTGGTACAAAAACACCTTTTAAAAGAACATACTTAGTGAGGAATTTTCAAAGTGAATGCTTTGGAAAAACATCCTACATGAACCCTTTGGTTATTCATTTTTTTTCTCATTTTTGTCTGCAGCAGATGTTCTGTCCCTGTTGTCTGGTAGCTGTCTGGGAAGAGTTCTCTGTTCTGTCCATAGAACAAATAAATGGAAACTGGAGAGACAACAGCCCTGCCTGGTTACATTGCAACACAGCAGGACAAGTTATCTGTGAATCTGGCACCCCGGGACCCCTGGACTCTGTGTGTCTCTGGTGAATTGCTTTCTAATGTCATGGAAGCTGAATTCTCTGTGTCTAAATTGCTCTGTCTTGTGCTATTGTCCCTAACCTAGCAGCCAGGCTCACAGGACAGAGAGGAGACTCTTCCTGGTGCTCTGTGTGTTGGCAGGGCATCGAAGCAGGGCTATAAGAAAGGTGTAGATGCAAGGTGTGAAGAAGGGGAGCTTCCCTCCTGCTTTCTTGTGTGGCATAGATGCCTAGTTCAGAAGAAGACCTCCCCCTGACAGGTTTTCTAATGAGACAACTTTTTCAATACTGTTTATATCTTGGTAGATGATGTGAAGTGTGGTGAAATGGTGGCTGACTGGATCATTACATTAGTTGTTCCATAAAAGGTTCCATAAACCAAAGGTTCCATAAAAGTTTCCATAAACCAATGGGATTACCATTATCATTTAGAGCTATTTTGATTTTTACGGGAGGAAGCTTTTCTCATGGAATATTTGGAGACTTTGACTATAATTCTAAGACTTTGAGTTTTAATATTGTAGGTTTATATTTCTGTAGTTTTTCATATGGGTTATTGGATGACATATCTTTTTCACCTGAAGGAACAATCCCAAAACATTTTCTGATTTTTAATTAAGTTTACTTTGACAACAGATTTTTTTATGTGAGCTTTCATATGAACACAGAGAAATTTCCTTCTTCAGTCACAAAAAAAGCTAATGAAAACAGACAATATTAATAAAAATTATATTGCATTTAGAAGTTTTGAAATGCTACTGATTTTTTTTCATTATTCATTTTTTCAGAACATTGTTGTTCAGCAAAAATAGATTTATCATTCTCAAAACCAGGCCTATAAATGGATTATAAAATGCATATAGCAAGAATATTTTGAAGGACAGTCACTACCTGTAAACCAGGTAAAATACATGATGAAATGTAAATAGCATATATAACCTAATAGGTGTGAAGCACTCCACAATGCTAAAGATAATTTTTCTCATTCATTATCAATTCCTTGTTTTTCTTTGCACCTGAAGCAAATTAAAGAAATACATGCTCATAATTCAATTTAAATATTTTGATAAAATAGTGTACCACTCTCAGCTTTTCAACACAAACATAAGGCCTTAAATGCAAATAGGCTATTTTGAAATTTATTACAAAGGGTCCTTATCAAAAGCCAAAGCCTCTGGACAAGCCTAATTGTCACCTCCAAACAGAGCAGGTAGAAGCTCCATGGAACCAAGCATAATCTATCACAAGAAAGTCTTACTTGGGCACTTGGCAGAAGTGAGACCATTTAGAGGGGAAGTAATTTTTCTTACATTTATCCCCTAAAGGACAAAAAGGAAATATTAAATACTTAATGACCACACAGAAAAATAAAATTACCAACTTTAACTCAATTTTCAAGTCTGATTGATGCTACATTRTTTCTAAAGCTGCATAGATGAATAAGAACTAGATATATTCCCATAGTTTCTTAGAGAAATGCAAAACAGCAAGTAAAATATAGGAAATATTACTATCTTTGATGGATATGGTAATTGACTAGAGGAATTTCTCTAGCACACAAACCAGACAGACACTTTCAAGATGACATACACAAGTTATCAGTAGTGGTAATGGAGAATTCTGAGAAAGTCTTCAGAATTTAAAATATCCATAAAATAAAATTAAAATAAAATTCAGGAAGGAAAAGCATCAAAATGGGTAAAATTAGCTGCATGTACAAGAGATGGCTAGCAGTGTAACAAAAGCATAAAATTGTTTTCCTTTCACCAATAATATACTACAAAGGTTGTGGGAGAGCTATATCATCAAGGTGTCTACAAGTGAGCTATCAAGCCTGAACTAATCCCTGTACAATACTTTATGATCAAGAGACAAAAATAGACACTATCAAATATGGATTTATGTGTCCTTTTGTGAATTCTGATTACAGGATATTTTTTTCCTCTCCATTAATAATAAAGGGAGCCTAAGTCATGCAGATTTTCTAACTTTTAGATGCTTAAGCTAAGGATGATCCATTCCCCTTTTTCCTGTGAAAACACACATTTTTTAAATGTACTCTCCAACTTAGTAACAAGAACTTCTATATGAGGGGAAGAACCCACTACATTTTATTAGTATCCCAAATGAACTGACCCTCCCATAGCTATTTGCATCTTGAATCACAAGCAAAATTCTTGGAATGTTTGGGGGCACTTTGGGGGTGCTTTTTGTATGTTTTATATGTGCTTACCCTGATCACAGCTTTTCATTGATACATTGGCTCTTGAACATTGGATGCAAGGTGTAGATACAACCTCTTTCCCATAGAATTGCAGATGATTTAGCTACTTAGATTCTTATAGCCAGAAACTCTATGAGAAACTAAAGGCTGTTCATTTGTGCAAAAAAGGTTATCCAAATAATGGAATTAATTTCATATGTTCCTTAGGATCAAGTGACAATGAGTGGCCCTTATGCTCTTCCCAAAGCATGATTGATTAACACYTCTAAAGGATAACAGTGCCACTGTTGCACTCCTGTACAAGATAATCCTTCTACAAGGTTCCCAGGCAAAGATGTCCTCCTTTGCAATCCGATCCATGCCTATAAGAAGTATTTCCAAGAAATATCATTCCGACTGATGGTGATCCAGACAGGAAACAAAAACAAACAAACAAAAAAGCATCAAAACTGCTGCAGATTCAGTATAAAAATGTTGGCATTTTCAGCATCAGACAATTGAACTTTTGCCTTCATATAAACCAAGTTCTTTAGCTCTATTATGAAGCTGAGCTTTCTTCTGTCAGGGTTGACTTCTCACAGTTGATTTAGCAATGCAACTTGGAAATCTGTAACAAAATCATTTAGTGTTGCTCCTTTTGTTAGAGAAATAGGAATTATTTAGCTACGCTGGTGATAAGAAAACATGCACCAGATATGGTGGAACTCATCCAGTAAAAATGTCTTCAGTTTTTTCATTTTCCTCTCATTTTTTAATCCCCAGAGAACTGGCAGACGTATGGCTCTCTGGGTACCCAGTACTTGCATGTTACAGACATTTTTTATTTTGCTTCTTGTTTTGTTTTAGTCTCTGTTTTCTTTTACAGTGTCACTGGAACCCTTCTTATGAAGATTTGCTGAAGAAAGTTAGTTGCTAGATTTCCTATACTTGCACTATTTATCTTCCTAGATACAATGTTTTTCTCTTCCTCTTCACAGGAAACAACTTCATTCCTTTGTGGATGAGCAAAGAGGGATGTGCCAAGATACTTAGCTCAAATTGCTAATTTTTGATAATATGATTTTTCTAGCAGGATCAGCAGCCTGAAAATACAGGGTTTGATTTTCAGTATTTTAATAGTTTTCCCAATTTCAGTAATTTTTAGTAATTTACAGAATTTACAACTGCATCAATTGCTTTAGTGTGAGTTAAAATATGAAACAAGAAAACATTTTGTATGGAATCAGCATTTGATGAATGATCTCAGTTTGTTAGGGCTAGGAGGGTGCTTTGCTTTAGCAAACAAATTTGAGAAATTTGCTGGAATTTTCTGGGAGTCATTGACAAAAGCAACAGTAATTTTATAGATGAGTATGTATCTATACATCCAAGAGAGAATCACTTTGTGGAATGTTAAGGATTATATATATATATATATATATATATATATATGTATATGTATATATGTGTATATATATATATATATTTATGTATATCTATATATCTTTTTCCAAGGGTTTATCCCACAGATTTCGACTGCAGTTGACAAGTGAACTAAAGCAACAACTTCAAAACAGCAAAAGGTATCTGTTTTTGACAGAAATAACAATTTAAAAGAAATGTGAACACGAAGAGCTATACACAGCTCAAAAATCCCTGCCATTTAATATTAGTACTGGATTGTGTCACAGGACCCAAATTCTCTGAAAGCCTGATTGCACTGTTCCTCTGTATGCTGGAGATGTGGGCAGGAATTCTACCTCAACAATGACCACATTGTGTTTCTTCTTTATTTTGTTCAAAACCCACGATCAAGTGTCCAAACTCTTTTTTTAAATAGCTTAAATTCAGTCCAAGTTCTGATTGCCTTCAACTCCACCTGCCCCTGTGGCTTGGCACATCAAAGTGCTCCTAGGAAAGGTCATGCTTTCTTTTTCAAAAGGACCCAAAGCATTTGTTATACCTGACATCCTCACTGCAAGGTTTCCTAAAAGATTGTCAGATATATATGTGTGTGTGTGTGTGTGTATGCCTCTTCTTCCTATTAAAATTATTACTAATAATAACTACACTATAGCCAAAACTATGATTAATAACTTCTTAATTAATATGAATTAGCTGGGGCTTAGGTCTTCCCTGTGGCAGTGAAGGCCCAGTTATCCTCTTTTGTAGAATAGCAGCAGGATTTTTCCAGTCTGCATAACCACATGTGCAAAGCAAAACCCCAGGCCAGTGAAAAATAGGATATGTCTTTAACCAAAATCACAAACCTCTTCCTCACTGAGCCTCTTAGTGATTAAATTAATTTACAGTATTCCTTTTCACTTGGGCATCTTTCTACTTCATCTGGAATATAATCACTTTCTCTTTTCTGTGTTGTAATATAGAAATTTGAATTTAGYTTTTCCATTTTATTTTGAGTTTATTTTACTTGAAAACAAGTTATTTAAATACTGATTGAAGTAATTGTAGGCATTAAAAGTGTTTTTTATAAAGTATGTCCTCATTGGAAGGACTTTATAAAAACAAAACAAATACAAAATAAATACAGATAGGATAAAAATAAATGACCATCAAATAGAAATACAAGTCAGAAATGACCCATTACACACTAAGTGGAAACAAATCACTAAAGCTTTGTGGATATGAAGGGAAAAAACCTAAATTCCACAATGCATGCCCAAATTCAAAATGTAGTAGTCAGAGTTTATTTTTTCTGACTGAATTATAGTCTGTTTTGTGGCTTGCTTTTGAACTTTTAGTCAAACAGACTATGTTCAGTAAGCACCAATAAAATAGTATAAACATATGTCAATTCCCCATGAAAGGAAAGCCACCATTAGAAGTTTTGCAAGTATTGTGCATTTCATTTAGTGTTCAGAATGACAGCATAAAAACTCAGTACAACATGTTGAGGCAAAGAGATAACACACTCAGCAGCTTCATCCATTTAGAGAAAAATTAATGAAATATTGGCAATCTGGGAAGGAAATCCATTGAATGGGAAAGGCAAAGTTGCTGTGCTCTTTAAAATGTGTCTTGTTCTGTGTCACTAAGGCAAGAGGATACACACTAGTTAAGATGCAATCATATCCTAAATCTAATGTATGATGTTTATTTAGTTATGCTCTTTCTGTTTCGTGAAATGTGTTTGAAATTTCATTAGAATTACTCAGCTTAGTGTAAGAATCCAGCCTGACAGTGTTTATTGTCAACTGTTTTCTATGAATAAACCCCAGAAATTTGAAAGTTGATGAAGTAATTTCTCAGAAAAAGATATTTCAATAAAATTGAATGTACTCCATTAAAAAATAGCAACTCCAGACAGTAGTGAGGAATTTTTTAATTTAAGACTTATGTAATTGTTTTGAAAACTACTACACATTTTATTTTTCTTGTCTAATTGCTACTTCCACAAAATAATATGATGAAAAAAAATTCGTCATTTTCTTTTTTTAAAGTCTCTTGTTATTAGTATTTGGCCACCTGCTGTGTCTGTGCATAAGTGTGAGAATAAGGCACTGTGTTCTTGGGTTGAGCAGTGACTTTCATTCTATGGTGGTTTCCTAGGCCTATCCAAAATCATTCACAGCACAAGTAGAGAGGCTACTGCTCCGAGGGGAGCCACAGACAGGTTGGAACCTAACACAGTAAATCACAGTTGCTTGCAGCCCTCAGAAGAAATTTTTGAAAGAATTCCTGGAAAACTGTGGTTGCTAATTCTGTAATGAGCAGAATGGTTTTCTATGAGAATTGAAATACACATTTATATGGTACTCATTTTTCATTATTTTCCCCTTGTTCTGAAGGACACATCTAGATTTTTTTCTGTAGCTGCCAGTATTAAATGTTTGAAAATCTAGTTCTGTATTTGCACAGTATGCAGAGAATGTCAGCTACATTATAACCCAAGCTTTCTACATTACCTCTGAAAACAACCACACACTGTTTCAGTTCTTTTGCAGTAAGCTCAAAATTGCTGTTTTCCTGTGCCAAACGTGGCAGTTGGCAATCCATATCCTAGCCCGTGCAATTAAATGGTCTTGGGCAGTGGGCCATGCCCAGGGCATACAGGCAGGAGAGGACACGAGCTTCTGGAAACAGAAATGGAGCAACTGCACAACAGCCCCAGCCCATCCCCAGCTGCACACCCTGCCTCGCACCGCTGCAGACTGAGCGCTGTGCAGGGCTTCACTGGGAGAGGTGGGCATTGTGAGAGGCTGATCTTATTCTGTGCACATCATGGTGATTCACAGACAACAAAAAAGAATGAATACCCTGTGGAGATGCAATTCTACCCCCTAAGTTCATGCCTGAATTCATTCAAATTAATGGCTCTTTCCTGTTTACAAGGTTTATGCAGGTATTAAGCCCTGGAGGCCTGAACAGACAGTAGCGAACTGAGGAAATCTGTGTGCTACTACGAAGTTTTATCATTGTATTGTTATGTTTTACTACAACATTTTATCATTTTATTATTATGTTTCACTTGTAGGCATTTCATATCTGCTGCTGATTTACATCCTTACAATAGAAAGCTCTGTTACATAGCTCACCTTAGGACTGGCACAATGGCAGAGTTTATTGCTATGTCGGTCAGAGAAGTCCATCTTTGAGCAGAGCACAGACAGGTTTGCTCTGCAGAAAATGGAAGACCACAACACAGAGATACAAACACAGCTGTATGTGGTTAGATTAAATGTGATTGGAGCAATCCATACATTTTTGTCTTGAATACATACATTTTTGTCTTGAATAAAGCCACATTATAACTTCCATGATATTATTACCTGATGCAAGAAAGTAACTAAGCAATTGAATTATATTTAACTATATGTTGACAGTTACTAGTAATTCCTGTGAGAATGGAACCATAGTTCACAGAGCAGATTGAAGACTGGTTCCAGTTTTTCTATTATGGTTCCCATTCATGTTATCACAATGTTGTAATAAAGGATTTAGTAGGCTACTGGTAATTCTTAAGTGTAACTTAAATTGTCATAAAGCCAAAGATTACTCCCTTTGGGACTTGGGCCAGACCATATCTAAAGTTGATAAACATTCTACTTTATCCCAAAGTCACATAGAATATTCCTTAATAATGTGGAACATGTTTTATAGAACAGTTTAGACCACATAGTAGAGAGGCAATCTTTTCTTATCTTGACAAGTTGTCCAAAGGAAGAAGGGTGAAAGATAGAGTTTGCTACATTTAGTCCATCACTGTATGGAAGATTGGTCATAATAAATTATGTATTTGTAATAGATATTCATATAAAGCAGAGAGACAAGGAAAGTCAAGTAGCTGCCTGCTTTATTYTGGGAGAGGTGTTATTTTGCTCTCTTTATATGTATGTGAGCAGGGCTTTTCCATGCCACTGCAAATGTATGGATGAAAACCAATATTTATACAACGCTAAAAGCTCAAGTTATGAATCTGTCATTCCTGGCTATCTTCTCGAAGAAACCAAGCAACAGTATTCCAAAGCATTCAATGAATTTTAAGTTTCTTAAATTTTCTATTCTTATGTGTGGAGGAAATTGAGCAGAAGAATTAAAATGGCTTCTTTAGCACTATGAGTTCTAACTGGCAGTGGTGAGTAGTAAAAGAGTCACTTTCATCTCTGTACTTCTATAAAACTGGTAAAACCTAGTTCCCAGCCTTTCTTGGCTAATCTTCCATCAGAAAATTTTATCAGTGCTCATTTTAAAGATGGAGCACTAGTTAAGACTCAAGTGAAAGAAAACATCTTCTTCAACTACTAAGACAGAAGTAAAGAAAAAAAACCAAAGACTTCTTTCTGCTGCTGACTTCATGATTAAATTTAACTAGTTGTAATAATTTGGTACTTGATAATTTGATATAATTGATTTATTGATTCAATTTCAATTATTACCTTGATTTAATTCTCACATTATTGCATTATTAATCTTTGACAGTAGTAATAGCTTTAGTCAATGATGTATATATTTAATTCTAGATTAGCTTGTCTTTTTAATAAAATTAATAAAAATAATCTGCTTTGATACACCATTTTTGCTTGCATGATGGGTCAGTTTCTCTAAAACCAAGCTGTCTCTGCTAGTCACCAGTAGAACTGTGGTTTGTTCAATGAACTGCTGTTTACTGGCACTCCAAATAAGTGGTTTTCTTAGGAATGTTACTGCTACCAACATTAGACACAGAATAAGCAATTGGACACCTGATTTAAAAGAAAATAAACTGGAACAATATTATTACCTGAGTGTCTTTTGTCTCAAAATAAAAAACTCAGTGCTTTACCCCTAGCTGGTTAAACATCATTTTATCATCTGTTTCCTCTGCAAACAAAATTAATCATTTTTATTGAAAATGAAGAATGAAAAATGGCAAGAATTATGTAAGAAGAAGCAAAACTTGTAGTAGTTTATTTAATTCTAAACAAGAATGATGCCAATAGCAAATCAGCATTGGATTTTAATACCTAGTCCACAGGCTGTCCTAGGTAAATTTGTCCCTTGGAGCTGGTCAGGGATAGCATGGGAACAATGCAGAGAGGCACAGGTGTGCCTGTCCTGACACCTGAAGGCTGCAGCCAGGGGTGTTTCCAGGCAGACAATAGTGTGCCAGGCCAGTACCCATGCAGGGATTACCTCATGTTTTAACTGCACCAATTGCTGCCTACAACATGCCTCCAATACGTGTGTGCATGAACTGACCCAGTCACTCAAGACCACCCTTCAGATACAGCAGTGCTCTCTTCCGTGTGCTTTCTAGGAGCGACAGTCTGTCAGTGACACTGGAGCTGATGAGGGATCTCAGCTGTTTCCCTAGCAGCCACATGCACCACAACCCTGAAGCAGGGCATTGGGATGTCACCTCTGTGCAAAGGACTAACTTACCTTGAAGTGTTTCCCAGCCCATCTGCAACAATGTGGATGGTCAGCCTGCATAATATCCTCTAAGTTTTCATTCAAAATGGGGCCAACCATCCTGCTACATAATCAGTACTAGGTCTGCCAGAGTATCATGTAGGTGGTGTCCTCCATCAGAAGACTAGGCAGATGCTGCTCACCCCAGACTGAGAGCACAGTGCAGCTCCTATGGGTCTTGCCATTTCATTTACCAGGGAGACGTTCAGCCAGTCTCTCATGTTGAACTTGTGAGATATCCTCCCCTCCTTTACCTTTCAGGGAGTCAGGGCATAGCAGAGTAATTCATATTCCCCGGTGCTGTATCTGTTTTTGACAAGTTGTGATACACCTACCTTTTAGCCAGAAAAAGCTGGTTTAGATATTGCACTGAAGAATCCATACTAACTAACATCAGAAATAATTAATCTGTAAGAAATCAGTGGTCTCTGTTGTTGAAGGAGAATTCATGCTCAGTAAGCTTTCTACCCTTTAGAAGGTCCTCGAGGACTTAGAGGATTTAATACATACAGGAATTTATAAATCTGATCTCTTCCCTGACAATGTTATGAGATGCCCACAGGTCACCCAGAAAAAATTGTCATTGTCTACAAGGCATAAATTTGGATTAATGCTGGAAATGTGTGCCTAGGAAATAGCTGTTTTAAAGCAGTTAATCACTCATCTAAATGCAAACTGCAAATTTAGGCAAATCATATATATGAATCTTTGTTATTGCTCAAAGACACAAAGTATAATTAAGAATACTGTCAATAGATGTACCAAATTCACCMAACTTTCTACTCTCCACTGCAAAAATCTTTTTTCAGTGGTATGAGTTAAGCAAATAAGATTTGAGAAAAACTGAAGTGGAACCAATTAAACCAATGACCAGCTTTGTAAAATGTTGCAGTGTGTTGCAACTTCCTATCGTAGACTTCCCTGTCTCCCAGGTGGGGCAATACCTTTTCCCTTCCCCTCYCYCYGCTGAGAGYTGTCCATTCCAGCAGGAGAGTCCTTTGGTTGGCAGAATTTCAAAAGATGCTCCTCAGATCTGGGCTCGTTGGCCTGTCCAAGTGTCTTTATCCCTTGAGCCTTTCCCCCTCCCACCTGATTGGTGGCTCACCTGCCCCTTCCCTCCCCCTGGGCTTAAAAAGACAATCAGGACACGCAGTTGGTTTTCTAATGGAGCTGTTACAATGATTCAGATGTCCGTGAACCTGGAATAAAGCTCTGGATTTAACCCTCCGTTGGAATCCACTCCTATTACTCCTCACCTAGCCTAAGACTTCCTTCAGAGGTAAAGCCTGTGTTCCTAGAAGCCTGGGCTTGGTTTCCAGTGCCCAGCTGCTGTATCCAGCCAGGCAGAGGTATCGCTGTGGAGAAACACCACAGCAACTACCCCCAGCCAGGCGGCGAGGGCCAGACAAGCCCAGGCACGTCCCACCTGGCAATATTGGGATTTTATTCCAATAGTGAAAAAATCCTGTACATTTTAAAAACAAAAATTATGGGATTTTCGAGATGCTATTTTCTTATATTGCAAATATCTGTGTAGTCTGATTGTTTAATAGCTTAACTGGGAGTCTTTTTCACAGGAATGAAATACCTATGAATRAATGGGATGAATAAAAACACAGAAAAAGTTTGCCTCTTGCCTCACAGCAAAGGGAGGCAAACAAAATAAACTGTTCCTGTTTTAAACATTGAACGAGCTAGATTATTTTAAACATAGCACTCAGCTGGTGCTAGGYCAAATTAATATGACTCATGTTTTTCATATGTTAACCACAGGAAAACGTAAGTTTACATGCTGGCTGCAAAGATGTCTTGAACGCAAGTTACATTACGTAGAGTCCAATTCAAAAATTTAGCCTTGGTCATAACTTGAWGTGATTTATTTAGGATTCGATATTCACCTTTTTGACAAATTTTCKCCTTTCCCTACAATCCAATTTTCCATCAGTATTTGAGAGACAGGACTTAGAAAAAAAATTGAAAAAAAGAGTAAAGGAAATTTGTATTTAGAAAATTGTGGAATGCCAAAAGGGGATGCAGTCACATGGAGTTGTAAATATTTAAAATATTTGTGCAGAGCATAGAAGCTGATGTAAAAGTATGAGAGAAGCATGAGGTCCACAGCTTTGCATCCTCTGGGTTCAGCTGTTACATCTGCAGCACARTATACTGGGGAATGCAGTCATCAAGTCTCAAATAGAGGTGGCTGCTGGTGTGTAGTACAGAAAACTGTCTCCTAAGTAACAGGCTGGCAACAGCATCCCTGTGTTTCTGAGCCAGTGGACACACAAACAAGGCCAAACACATAGTCTTGATGCTATCCCAACTCAGAGACTTTTTTCCCCACTATTTATCCACATTCTCTATTACTTTCATAAGTAATAGAAAAAAAAGAGCCATGAGAAAAGAAGAGCCACTCTTCATATGAATGCATCTCCTGCTTGTGCCTTGCCAATGACAAGATCCTGCCGCTGTTACGACCATGCAAGGATGAGCTGGTCACCTTCAGGGCAAAACACAAGATGCATTTTGGTTATACTTCATGCCACATACATATTGTTCCACATCTCAGACTCTTGAAACAGAAAGGAAAGCCATGGAACTATCAAGTAGGTCAAACAAGGGAAAGAATTAGTCCTGGGAGAAGCACAGATTAGCTATCTAGAYTGCATCAGTAGTGAAGGCACACATTTTACAGAAGCTAGTTTTGAAGAAGGCTTAAAGGCATTAGTAATGAAGCTCACATCCAGCTCAGATCCTGGTGCAGTCACTTGTTTTTATTGTGCTGGAACCAGTATTTTACCTGATATTCTTACATGGAAAGAATACAATATTGATGTAACTATTTCTTGGAAATTAAGGACATTCTATAAGGTAGAATAATTCATTCAAATATAWAAGTTTGAGAGATCATATTCAATTACAAGTACAATTTGTTCCTAAAATTTTATGGATTCGTAACTACTGACGTACTGCAGCTGATAATATTTACATTTAGTAAATACATTTTCTCAAATCTTGACAAGTCTACRCATGTTTCACAAGAAAAATTTTTTATGGATCTTTTATAGACCAGGTTTCCAATTGACTGACTGAGGCAAATATGTATAGAAGGCTCATTGACATTCTTCCAGTTCAAAGAGCTGTCAGTGCCAAGTAAGTTGTTGACATTAGCAACTCTCCTTTCTGTTGTTGAAACAACTCAGAGTGGAGGAACAAGCTTCATACAAACACATACAAGGTGTGTGCAAATACCTGCATGCACTGAAATTGGTGATACATTTTTTTGCAGGTGGACATGCAATGCACAATCAATGTCATAATAAATTATTTCGTGTTTCCTATTTCCACATCATCTCAAGCTGTTTTGAAGCTGCTCCACGAATCCATACTGTTTTAGCCATTTCAGTGAGAAGAAGTTGACTGAAGAAAGCAAGTAGGATCCACGTACTACTTTTATTTCAATTCTCATTGTGTAGAGGCAACTTTTGCCAAGAAACAGTACAGTCAATATTATATAGTAAGAAGACAGTAACTTTTTGTGTTACTCCATTATGATGAACACACTTATGAAAGTAWCAGAGAATGTGGATAAATTTGAATGTAGGTATGTATAATTTCATAGATTTTGATTTGATTACAAATCTGGACAAAAATTCTTAGAGAAAAAAATAAAAATCATAAATGTTCAGAAGTGTTACTCTGTAAGTCTGAGAAATTGCTATAACTTATGATTTTGTGTAGCTGGAACATGTCTGAAAGAGTCTCCTGAAAAATCACTCAGACCTTGTTTTCATGATCTCACAATCTGTGCTCCTCTTTAATAGGCATAAAGTAAGGAGCAATTTTAATGTCACATAAATTTTTAGAATTTTTTGTAAAGAGTTAAAATAATTTTAATTCATAAATTAAAAAGGTTGTGTGAAAGTTAATATACAGTTTCACCATATTGCTACCACTTCAGAAATAGAGTTGTATGTAGTGCCTGCTGTGATTGTATAGGCTCCCCACCAGGACTCAAAAGGAATAAAAGGGCCACCCACTGAGAAGAGGCACCACAGCTGTGAAGCCTAGCTGGTTTAAGGAGCAATTATGAAAGCTGACTGGAAAGGGAAAAAAAATCAGAAACTGACTCCTACCATAAGGAGTGTGGTATTTTGCTTTCCCTTCCTGGAGAAATGTGGAAATTAGGAGCCTTGTTTGACTTGAGAAAGGAATTAGTTCAATGAATAGATTTGAAAATATTTAAAATGGACTTTTCCAAGTAAGAATACCTGTAGGATTGCTTTGCCAGACCTTCTTCACTTTATGCTCAACAAGATTTTAGTATCTGGAGACTCAGAAGAAAACTATGATAAATATTCCTGTAACACCGATCTTTTTCAAACCCCATTTGGACATACCAATGGATATTTGTAAACATAGATATTATGTATACAAATTACACAGATTGTAATCTTATATGCAAAAAAGGTCATCAATTTGATTGCTGAAAAATAAACACTACGAATGTGAAAGTAAAACTTCCACTCTATTTTTTTTCTTGAAACAAAATAGTTTGAAATCTTTCAAGGCTCATCTGCTTTACCTGCGATATTTTTAAAACAGGATGAGCTACAGAAAGATGAAAAGAACAACTYTTCCAGCATTTCAGATTATGAATTTTTTTTGTACCACCCTCTGGTAGAATGTTTTTCTACCCATTGAATGACTCAACTCTAAGTTGTCACAATCCATGAACTGTGAATGGTGTGAAATTCCATACTAMTATAATGTTTTTTCCAAGTACTTTAATGCATTAGATTGCCTGCAAAACTTGAAACAGACTTTTGAGTATGGTTTTTCAAATAGGTTGCTCCAAGACTTTGTACATGAAGTACATAATCCTTTCAAGTTATTCCTTATTTCTCTTCAGAGGATCACTTGGAGAAGTTTAATCCCAAGTATATCAAGCTCACCCTTAGGAGATGATGATTCATAGTCAATCAAAAACATTTAATTAATGCATGCTGTTCAGTACTTTAGAGGACTAACACACTCAAGAGATATGCACTATATCCAGTCACGTTCTCACATAAGAGATTTCTTAAAGAAGAAGAAAAGTTTTGGCACCAGACCATTCTAAAAAATGGAAGCAAGGTATAGGCAGGATATTGAAGCCTTTCACTCTTGTCATGGTTTAAGCCCAGCCAGCAGACAGGCCCCACACAGTCACTGACTCAGTGGCATGGGAGTGGGAGTCAGATGGGTAAAAGCTGGAGAACTCATGGGTTGAGATACAGACAGTTTAACTGAGAAAGTGAAAAATCTGAATGCAGGCAAGCAAAACAAATTCACTGCTCATTCACTGCTCCCCGTAGGCAGGCAGGTGTTCAGCCATCTCCAGGAGATCAGAGCCCCATCATGCATAACAGTGACTTGGGAAGACAAAAGCCACTGCTCCAAACATCCTCTGCTTCCTCCTTTTTCCCCCGAGTGAGTTCTGGAATCTCCCTTTGGTCTGGTGGGGTCGCCTGTCCTGGCTGTGCCTCCTCCCAGCCTCCCAAGCACCCCCATCATCCTCACCAGTGTGTCAGGACAAGAAGAAGAAAAGGCCTTGGCTCTGTGCGTSTTCTGCTCAGCAATAACAATAACATCTCTGTGTTTGGCACAAAYCCAAACCACAACTTTATATCAGTCACTGTGAAGAAAATTAACTCAATTCTASCCAAAACCACCACAACTGTCTTCTCATTTATTACTGGTAAAATTCTCTGGCCCTGTAACTATGATTTGCATTTAAAAAAATGGAGGTGGAATGGTATGTTTCAGTATGAAAATAAGCCCTTGTTAAATTGCACCATGAACTTGAATGCTTCCAAACAACAAATTATTTTCTCTGATCCATCAGGAAGGATATAAATGCTTCAAACCCATAGATCTTTCTATACTGGAGGTCAAAACTATAATCATAAACAGATCAAATAATCATAAACAGATTATTCTCTCCTTTGGCCAGTTAAACTAGTCACCTTATCTCCCTCTGTGTTCCTCAAAAAAAGCATTTAACTCCTACTTGCATTGACATTTTTCTTAGGATGAGCTAAATTGTTTCTCTTTATCATGTCTCTTTTCCGTGTGTGTTTCTGGTGTGTTTTATTATCTTCAAAATAGGGAGGCTTTAGAGGGGCTAAATTCAGTGAAATTAATGTCCACCTTTCTGTGTTTATTCTGTTGCCTTCTCTGTGAGAATCATGTTATTCTCTCCCCTGTGCTATTCAAAGGAGAAAGTGCTTTGACAAGTGTTCCAGTCTAACCTTGTCCTTCACATTCTGAATTGTGATACAACAATCTTATGAAAATTTRCAGATGTTGTGTACAAGCTGGAACTGCTTGCCCTCTTTTCTAAAATCCCCAAAACCACGATGACCTTTTGATACATTAGATGCTTGAGACCATTCTTGGCCTTCTGTTGTATACACGCTGATTTGGAGATTCAAAACAAGATGGAAGACAAAATGAAAGCATTCATTCCTCTGCAATTTTAGAATTAAAATGGTGTGTACATAAGAAAATGGAATACATCCTACTATGTCAAAACAGTCCACCACAGGAGGATAGTGAAAAACAAATAGAGAACTTTTGAGGTAGAAAACTCAGTCTATGTGAGTATAAACAGCAGACTATGCGGCATATCTAAACAAAAGCACTGCATTTATTCAGAAACAAACATACATAAAACCTCTGCATTAGAGTAATCAAAGTATTTTATGTGAAAATTTTACCTTTCTGAACAACAAGATAGCAAATAAGCACAGAGCAAAAGCCATTTGGTTTCATCAATCGAATGAAACCCCTCCACAGATAATTACTTTTCCTTGAGTCTCACATTTCTCTGAAAACTTGGTATGTTAAAAAGTATAGTTCAGGGCTTTTCTATTTACACAAGGTTTATCATGGTAATGCAGTCTGCCATTCTCTACACAGTCACATAGCCAGATATGRAACAGTTGGCTAAAAAAAGCCTGATTCCAAGCTTTCCTTATATGGCACATCATTGGCAAATGCCTCTCATGGATATCACAAGAATGTAATTATTATGTCATGGGGTTTTATCATTCAGATACAGTCAGTATTTGTCTGTTTGAGTCTACTGCATGGGACTTTGAGTCTAGACAAAGCACGAAAGCAAAGCACTGGCTGACAATGCTTTTTGTTGTTTCAGTTATCCTCATATGTTAGTGAGTCTGTATCATCTCCCTGATCCTCTATTTTATCATGAACATAATGTATTTTCCAACTGACTAGTCTTTGTTATAGTGCCAATGTTAAAAATTTGTGGGACTTCCAAATAGCAAGTTTCTACCCCGTCCTTACAGGTACGTTGGTAATATAAACAAATATGCCACAATATCTTGGTAAACAGTAGCAGAACAAATAGAAGCATGTTCAAGGGAGTGAAGAGCAATACATACCACCTTGAATTTTGGGAGTTTACTTGAGTGTGGCCTCCATGTCAAAGATGTGCACAATATAGACACTAGAATGTTAATGATAAGAAGAGTTTAATGATCTGTGACATTATGACTAGGAGCTTGTGTAGATAGCAGGACATACTACAGAAAATTTGGAGTATAAAGAAATTATTGTGCTTGATTTAAGATGGACACAAAGGAAAACTGATGAAAATGCAGATACATTTTATAGTAAACTGTGTTCATGGAATGAGACCATAGCCTACGATACCTTTAGTCAGAAGGAGAAAAGGACAGTACCCTCTAAACTCTTGTAGCAGAATTATCCTTGTGCCCTTGCTTCACTTCTGGAAATTTTTCTTTCTCAGATTTAAGTATTATGATGCTATGAAACATAAAATGGTAATATTAACACAGTTCTGCCAGAGGAAACAGAGCAGAATTTCTGCTTGCAATAAAGCCTAGCTTTACCAAGGTCATATATATAAAAGCCCATCTTGAGATTCTGTTTCTTGCAAGCCTCTAGTTTGCTTCAAATGAAAGAAAACTTGCAAGTRTTCACTTACATGTTGCATTTGAGACATTCTAAGTCAGTAAAAAAAATTTAAACTTGATATAATACCTTTTGCATATTATAATTTTTTGCATGCATATAATATCTAAAAATAACTTCCACTAAAAATTTTATGATAGTTTTAGGAAAAGAGGCTTCTTCCATACCACTTCCATTGAGGGTCTCTGTTGCAGTTTAACTTCACAGATCATTTGAATATATMATATTTAAGATTCAAATATAATAAAAGACAACTCTAAATTATGTGTAATACTTCAGTAATCAAGTGCAGACAAATGAAGTAGGCATTCATGGTCTCAATTTCCTAAGAAGCTGAATAGTTGCAAATTACAGAAGACATCATTCTATCCCATTTCAAATACCTTTATCTTTTTCTTTATCTTTGTTGCTAAGAAACAATTAACACATTATTTGGAACATAAAATAATTAAGAAGGCATAATTTTGTTATTTAGCCTTCTTTTTTTACTTATTAACCCTTTAAATATATATCTTCCTGTGCTCAGTGAAGAGAGAAAATATTTTCTAGCACCCAAGAAAGACATTATGTTTAAGAAAAAATTCAGTTCCTTATCCAGATGGTTGAAAATATCATTGGCAGTCCAATTTACACAATCTCATTTGTTATTATGTCTCACAACATACAATGAGCCTTTTAAGCATTAAGGATTTCTCTGGGAATTCTTTGAAACTAAGAGGGTTGATATTAGCTATCCATGGATGCGTTTTATGTGGTGGTACCACATTTGCTGGAAAATAATTTCAATAGCATAACAGGTTTTTGGGGTTTATTTAAGCATGAAATATCAATAATTAATTTGTTAAAGAAATCGGTGATTCCACAATAAAAAAAAAAAACTTTGGCAGGAAGCTCAGCTTAAGAAGTTCTTGCTACCTCCTTTAGTCATGGTCATGAATTTAAAAAATGAGTTGAGTAATCTTAAGCCCATATTAATTCACTTACACAATGGACACAACGAAACGAGCAGCATGTTCCTGCACAGGGTTGGACAATACAGGCATACAGGATGTAAAAATGTTTTAAGCCAACAGCATTAACTCCTTAAACTATCAAACTGAGGTCCCTAACTCAGAATTGGCTTTAGCCTGTGCAGACATTACTAAATGTAAGGTGCAATTCTGTGCTTTCAGAAATGAATGTGAATATATCATATAATGTCAGAGATATAACTTTCAAATTAGTATTTACAACTAAGATTGGTAAATAGTGGTGAAAAGCCATTTTTGTATTACTTAAGAAGGAGCACCCTACTAGGGAAGAACATTTTTGACAAAGCTATTGAATGAGGTCTATATACCAAAAAGCAATAGCTCAGAAAGGGGAGAGTCAGAGTGGACAAGCAGCTCAGAATATTCCAGCATACCTGCATCCCTTGTAAATGCAAATGCAGAGGAATATTTGAGAAGAGTTGAGAGATTACATTTTCCTTCATTATACAACATTAACAAAGCAGAATATTGCACATAGTTCTTGTATTAACACACAAAAAAGCCATAGAAAAATTACACTGGAAACAAGAAATATGACTCAAATTATTCAGAGCTAGGAAAATCCTCTTTACTTGCAGACTGAAGGTGTTCAGCTTATCAAAAGGAAGTGTAAATTATTTGTGTACACATAAACTGGTATTTCTTCGAGATAAAATACTAGATGTGAAAACAATCTGTTTGGGCAAAGTCTTAAAAATCCAGTTCCGTAAGTTGCTGACACACTTCAGCTTCTAAAGGCATTACCTCTTGCATATAATTTCACTCTTACCCAATAAGAATTATTTGTATAAAAATAAGTGTAGTCTCAGAAACATAAGAAGCAAGAATCTAGGTCTGTTGGATTTTGAATTGTTTTTTCTCATTTCTAAATAAAAAAGAAATAAAAAGATCTAGCTTTATGAATGTATTTCGATAAGAGGGAGCATCAAATATCTACACCCTCAGGAAGAAAAAATAGTGAAAAAATGACTTACTGTTTGGAAAAGGATGATCATATAAAATTCTGTGTCATTCCTTAAAATATCTTCTTTCCTTCCTCTATATGTCCCGATTTTAAAATTGCTACATAAAAAAGTTAGCTGAGAAAGGTTTTCCAGTATTTCATTAACCAAAGCCTTCTGAAGATCAGACTGATTTTAGCAGCAAAATGTATCATCAATTTATTAGGAAGTACATTATTATCATAAACAATAAAGTGTGATTCTAACTTGAGAAAAAAATAAAAACCAACAAACATATAAGARGTGCTTATTCTCAGGTGTTTATCTTTCAGATTTGCTGACCTGAGAAGTAGTGTCAATGAAGATTCACTTTGGAAAAAACCAGGAAACTGTATAAACATGCAGTGCTCAGTTTCTCAGTGTTATCCATTTGAATTTGAATTATGAATTAATATTTCCTGATGGTTCATTATTTATTTATATTTGTTTAAATAGAAAAGTCCCCAACTTAAGAATACAGGTGCAGAACAACACCACCATATTATTAATCTTGAACTTTCTTTAGAAAAAATTATTTAAGCAGCATGTCATATTTATGACTTTCAGGAGAAAGGATCAGTATAATAAAGCTGCAACACAGAGCTCTGGCAGGAGACTGATTGTTTTTTTCCTGGCACCACTCACACAATCTGGATAATGGCCACCATATTGACTTTCACAGTGTAGGCTGTTAGAGGACAGGATGCTAATCTTATAATGTTTGTACAGTGACTCATCCTCCACATCAGTAATAGAGGCAGAGGACACTACTGTATCTGAAGTATGTCTTTTCACAGGAGGCATTACCAGAATCTGTGGGGTGAAATATGGGTGGCACTGGGGAAGGAAAGAAAATTAGAAAATATGACTAAAGATGGAGGTTGTGTAGAATTGCTGAGTTCTGCAGTTTCATCTCTGTACTTCCTCAAAAATGAAAATTATTAATTACCTGCTCTCAGCCTGGCAAATGATAAGAGTGGGAATTTAAGCACACTAAATCTGCACATTCCAGAAAAATAAATGCTGCTATGGCCTTCAGAATTTCAATTTTTATTTTTAAAAAAGGGGAGGAGTATAGAAAGATGAGCCTGGATCATGCAGGAGACTGAGAGGGGAAGGAAGGGTGAGAGAAGCTGATTTAGTTGCAGTAGACAGTCGCATAGGGCAGAAGAACTGTGACTGGTTTATGGAAGGCCTCAGTGCATTAGGCAGGCTTGAGCAATACCAGAGTGGCAAGAATTGCAATAGGACACCTGCAGCTGCTGTAGGGGGTTCACATGAGTATCTATGAGCATATGATATTGGGTAGGGCATTTGTTTTTGAGAGCTGGTTTGCCTATATTGTAGGATTAAAAGGCAAAGCCCTGCTACCGGAGGCACTTGTGTTCTCTGCCTTTGTTTGTCGTTGCTGTTCATCCGTGTGTCACTTCCCCATGGTTGCTCATTGTAAGATCAGTGAAAGAGAAAGCAGGAAAAAACACGTGACTGGATGAAAAGAGGATGCTAAAGGAAAGGAAGGACTATTGAGTAATGTCAGCAGCCCTGATGAATGTCTAACATTCCTGCAGAGCTGCTAGAGACGTGAAATGCATGTGATTTGGAAGATTAGAAAATAAATCTAAGCTTGAAAAATGCTTTTGCCTGTTGCAGTCTTTCTCCTTTTCTCTAGAAGGCTTTTAAGATTAGCTGTTGATGCAAGAAATGAGTATTGGCAAAACAAAAAGAGCTATATGTCTCCAGAAGAAGGAGCCCAAATGAAACACATTTAGCTTCAGTCCTGAATACAGCGATTAAGAGAAGCAGTACAGAGCCAGTGTCCGAAAGAATGAGAGTAAAAGTGAGAAAGACTGCTYATTGGCTATTTTGGACAGGAAAGCAGGCTTGCTATTGATAATACCAAAACTAAACTTTGCATGACCTTTAAAGCACATCCCCATTTCCTCTTTAGAAGGCACTTGGGAGACATGGAGAAAGCACAAACCAATGAGGGAACATTACATTGCCAAGAGGGTTCAGTGTAATCACAATCATTGGGAGTAAATACCTAATCTGCTGGGATGGCCAGCGCGGGAAAAGGGATCTTTGAAGCAGCATAGTGCTACAGAATAACACTTCATTATTAAGAGCAGGAATRGTTTGGAGGAGGCCTGCATAACTACATGCTGTCTTCAGGGGGAGGAATTTGGAGAATATTTCAGAGATGCAGAGAGATATGCAAAGCATAATTTGCAGGAAAATGGAATTTATCTGTTTCCATGCACCTCAGTATGTGGAAATGACTAGACAGCAGCATGAGACACTGAAGAACAAAGAAATATACCAAAAGAATGTGAACAGAAAGAGAACTAGAGTAGGAAATAACCTTGGTATCAGCAGAAAAGCTATTTAACAAAAGGCATGAAGAAACCAGGAGGAAGGACAGGAAAAATTGCAAAAAATTGCAAAAAATTGCTCAAATTAAAATGAATAAAATGAGACACATGGAGTAGGTTCTTATCTAATAAAGCCTTATGTGAGAAGTATTTTGGGCTTTGTGCTTACCTGAATGCATATGATTTTTAAGGAATAGGAATCAGATGATGATTTGTATTTCGAAGAGTATCTACTATTCTGAGTTCCTCATTTTGACTGAGGCTTCTGATGGTTACAGTACTGTGTGTATTGTACAATAACAAAATTATATGACAGTAATTTTATTACTTATCTACAACAACTAGCATGGATATAATGTAGCTTTGGGACATTCTTTGTCTTTGTGCATATAAAATCACTTCAGACAGACATACGCAGACTTAATTCATTTGGATCTGGAAAACACACCTAGGGTACTTTGGGCRCCCTGCCACCRGGGCTGTGAGCGAGCCAGAGCAGATCTGCTGACAGTTATCTTTCTGGTTGCTGTAACAGAGGCACAGAAGGGCTTTGCCTCCCTCATAGCCATGACACAACATTTAGTAAACTGCCAGAATCATCTGAATAGGGGGTCTTTCATCTTCAGTATTTCTAGAGTCACTTTGTTTCCTGAATGTCTCCTAAAAACCAAAGCAGCTCATGAAGAACAAGTTACTAGGAGTATTTAGGATTAAAGCAGACTTGCTTTGCTGAAAGTTTGGACTAAAATGGATCTGCTTTTTTCTTTTAACTTGACTCTTGGTTTCTGTATGCACAAAATCAAGAAAAATTAAATCTTATTTTTCCTGACCACGATATTAATGCTGAACAAATAATTATTAACAGAAATATTGTTAGGCAAAGGATATAAAAATAAGAGGATTACTTTTGTATGCAGAGGGGGAAAAAAACAACTAAAACAGAAGAGTCTATTTAAAAAATGAAGAGGAAGAAAATTGTGATGATGATATTGCTGAGATGCTGACTACTCAGTTTTTAATGAGAAAAAAAAGGAGGGGAAGTAAGTATAATTAGGAAATAATGAAGCTGCTCTAAATACACCTGTTTATAAAACAGAGGTAAGAAGATGCTGGAATGTACTATGGCTATATTCACCAGCATRTTGCTTTGTACAGAAAGTACTGACTGAGGTCAGATTTATTCTGCTTAGACTCCTCTGACTAGCTATTCAAGGAGCACAAGAGTTATATGGGGATTTCTAGAGAAGTTACACATAAGATTTAAYGTAAAATAATCTAAAATGAATTGTCTAATTCAGTGACAAAGTTCATAAAGAAATGAGAGAACACCGCAAACATTTTCCTGGCATTAGACATTCATAATATTTTTCCTGGTAACTAACATTTTTGCCTCAATATTTGTTTCTAAAGGAGCAAATGGGTAGTTATTCAAAGTCTGGAAACAATGGTTGCTGGGGTGTGTCAAACACAACATCACTAGGAAGCCCAAAGAAGTAATAACCATGATATGTTTAGCGGTGGTGCAGCCTCACCTTAAGCACTGAGTATAGTTCTTGGCCCCACAAATTAAAAAGGGTGTAAAGGTCCTTAAATGTGTCCTGGGGAGGGCTTTAAAGCTGGTGAAAGGGCTGGAAGGAATGTCTTATGGGGAGTGGAAAAGTACTCTGGGCTTGTCTAGTTAGGARAAAGGAATCTGAGCCTTGTTGCTGTATGCAGCTTCCTGAGGAGAGGAAGCAGAGAGRGAGTTTATGATCTCTTCTTTCCGGTACTTAGTGCTAGAACACATGGGAATGGTTCAAGGCTGTTTTGGGCAGGATTAGATTTGAAATTAGAAACCATTAGTTTACTGAAGGGTAGTGAGACACTGRAACAGTCTTCCTAGTGAAGTACTTGATGCCCCAAGCCTGTGAGGGATGAGGAGACATTTAGAAAACGCATTTAACAACATGCTTTAACATGTGGTCAGCCCTGGAGTAGTCAGGCAGTTGGAATGGATGATCATTGCCAATCCCTTCCTGCTGGAATATTCTATTCTATTCTATTCTATTCTATTCTATTCTATTCTATTCTATTCTATTCTATTCTATTCTATTCTATTCTATTCTATTCTATTCTATTCTCCTACACAGGTCAATCTCTGATTTTAGACTCTGAAACTGTGAGTAACCTCTAGGAAGAAATTTCACAGGCTGTTTCTATATATAAAGCATGAGGGATATAAACAAAAATAATCTTGTGCATCACAAACTGCAAGGATCAAATTAGGCAGGGATATTACCTTCAGTACTCTAAAATTTCACTGGGAAAATGAAGAGTCATATAAAGGGAGGGTGGTATCAACATTTGCAGGGTGTTTAGGAATTAGAGGTAACATAAGGTATAAATTGAAAATTATTTATCTGTGTTGCCTTGACAGCCAGTAAACAAGTCAAACACCAAGTTTTACATGCAAGAAAATCTAAAGGGAGTAGGTAAGATCTCTGTACCTGTTCATCTACCAAAAAAACCAGATCAGTGTTTTATAGTTAAAAAGGTACTTTACATTTCAGAAAGCTTTTTGTTAGTTTTGGGGGTTTTTTTGTTTCTTTGGTTTTGTTTTTGTTAGTTGTTTTTTTTTCAAATGAAGCACAAATGGTTCCAGGTTTATTTTACATTTCTAGGTCTYGAAAGCCAAATTCAGTTCTCATGTCACACAAAACTCCCAACGTGCCTCAGATCTGCTCTTTATGTTCAAGACTGCAACTATAAAGAATAGTAGGATTTCCTCTTGCAAATAAAAACCATTTATTCTAGGAAGTAATGTTTGCACAGTGCCTAATATGACAGGATGTATCTCTAATTGGTGTCACTGGTAACTTTTAAAACACAAACACATGAAGTGTACCAAATGAAAATAGTTCTGAGTCTTTCTATTTCAATACCAAATAAACACAAAATGAAGCAGTAGTACCATTTACCCTCTTTTTTWATAATTTGTTGAACTAATCAATAAAATTTAACATATTTTATATCAACTGTAGAATAACTGTGCATGAAGATCAAGGACATGAATTGACCTGAACCTAAATAAGTTAAACTGAAACCTAATTCTAAATACTTTGACCTCTTGTTGCATCCAGAACCAAGCATTGCCTTGTATTGTCTTCCATGTGTATACATTTTGCAACAGGATATATTAAAGCATGAAAGTTGCTATGGTTTGGGAGTTCTGCTGCAATTGAAAACCTCRTACTTTCTTCAGCATTTTTCATGATTTAGCCCCAGCCAGACATTAAGGACCACACATTTACTGACTCCTTTCAGTGTGGTGGAGGAGAGAGCTGGAAGGGTTAAAGTGAGAAATCTCATCAGTGGAGATAAAAGCAAATAGGAAAATCAGAAGCAAAACGCAGAATTCAGCCACCACATAGCATGGGCAGGCAGGTGTTCAACCTAGGAGAACAGGGCCCCATCACACTTAACAGTGAATTGGGTAGATTAATATCCTAAGTTTAAACGTCCCCCTTCCTGCTTCTTCTCCCACCTTTTGGTGTTAAAGACGACACCACATGGCCTGGATTGTCCCTTAGGTCAGCTGGGGTCAGCTGTCTCATCTGTGTCCCCTCCTACCTCTTCTTGCACCCCCAGCTCTCTCATTGGCCAAGTTAGGTGAGAAGGAGAAAATGCCTTGAGGTTGTGTAAACCCTGCTCAGGAGTAACTAAAACATCCTTGAATTATCAGTGTTGTTTTAAGCCCAGATGAAATCTGACAGAACAATAAATATTGGGATGTTAATTTTATTTTTTTTTATATTTTGAATTGGGTTTTTTACTACTCCTGTCTATTGTGCTGATACCTCTGCTGCCACACTCCTTAACAAGAAGATCCTGCTGTGTCAGCCTCCTTCAGCCCTCACAATTCTTGGCATGGAAATGACTCTTTAGAAAGTCCTTCTCTTGCCAGATAAACACCACTTGTGAACTCTCCCAGAGGCCACCTTGCCACGTACAGACAGCTTTTACCCCGTCATGGACATCATGGACATTTTTTGCCATCCTTTCTCAGCATTTCTGGCCCTTCGGTGTGTAACAGTAGATAAAGAAGGTCTGTCCTTCAAGTCCTCAGGAAATGCTGGGCTGTTCAAGGATATTCCTTGCTGGTGACTCACCAGCAAAGGAAACCCCATACATGGCATGCTTCAGTTCATCAGGCTTAAATGTTTGACAGAATTTGTGATCTATGCCAATAAAGTGTATGGTAAGAAAATGAAAAGATTTTTTTTTACAATTGTTCTTCAGTTTTAGCATTCTGCTTTCACGGTAACAAGTTTTTCTTGATTATCAGGAACAAGTAAGCAAAGACTATCCCTAGATGATCTGTCATTCTAGGCACCTACATCCTCTTTGGCAGGAGTAKAGTGCAAATAAAGAATGGGCAAGCTTACCTTTTTTTGATGTATTACCATAAACTGTAATTCCCAAATGACAAGAGAATAAATTTTACTTACTTGAGTTTATCTTCAACTGTGTCTCAACTGCTATTCATAAAAGTAAAAAAGAAAATGTTCTTAAAATATTTTCTTGCTAACTAATTAACACTTTTGGTCTTACAAGAAACCCCTTTATTAAAAAGGTGTAGTTTCATAGGCATGGCAAGGTAAATAAGAAAGACTGCAGACAACTATTTATCACAGGAACTATCAAGGAATTATTCTGGATTCAAAGAGTCACCTTTAATATTTTACATGTTACTGGGGATGTGAGGCAAGAGGTGCAGCTATTTTTCTGTTCTTCATGTTACCCTTTCTTGCTGACCTTATTATGTGCATCTCCTTCCCTTAACTCTTTCTTTCCTGATTTTCCTTGCAACACTCAGCAGTCCCCAGCCTTTACCTCCTGAGGGTACTCTTAATGAATGTGTAACCCCCTCCCAAGCATTCTACCTGACCCACTCCACTTTGTTGTAAAACCAAGTAGCAGACTAACCGAGATCAATTGGTGAAAAGAACACACACTATCTGTCATGGGTGAACATGCTGCAACTTGATGTGAATTAGGTGCACTTCTGTATGACAAAATACTGAAGATGGTAGAAAAGATGACAACTAGAAGATCATCTGTCATACATTTAAAGTTAGTTTAACCAATACAAAATTCAAATTAACTTTTTGAGAATTAGGACCAGTGCTTTCTCTCTGTAACCTCTCAGTAAGTCCACCCTCCTTTTAATTTATACCTTGATGTTTATTTCCATTTCATTCTAAGGAACCATAGAAAGATTGTATAGGTGAAGCCTAAAAAGTATGTTACAGTGTGTTTAACTATCCACAATAGTAGAAAAAAATATGTAATATGTACAACAACTTTAATTAATCTTATTTCTTAAAAAAAAAAAAAAGAAAAATTAACTTCTCTCTTTTTCCTCCTGGGAAACTAATGCCAGAAGTGCTAACATGGTTTTCCATCCTGCAGTCCTATGATCCAGTCTGCCTCTTTTCAGAAGTAAGACCTTATTCATCTCACCTATATTTAGATTTTAGATTTTTAGCTGAAGTTCTAAGTGCATGGTGGTGTATAGGCACTAAAATGCCTCTGTATTCAACAAAGAGAGGTATTTGCAAAGGGTGACCCAGAACTTCAGTGGGTATTTCATTCTGTGTGGATTAGAAATGGATGTGCAAACACTTGGCTTCTTGCCTGGATAATTCGGTTTAAGTCTAGCATTAGGTGGAAAGAATCCTTGATGGAATCTTAAACTTTTAGWGGTGGAGGCACATGGCTGTTTTCAGGCTCAAAAGGTATTAGTGAGAACAGTTAGCAAAACATAAAATGGAGAAGTGAAATTAGGATATTTGAGGTCCTCCTTTAACTATTCTGTCAATTCTCTATATTACCTGCAAAAACTAAAAAATTCACACACTCTAGGTTTTTTTGTTTGTGTTTYTGTTTGTTTGTTTGTTTTTGTTTTGTTTCTTTTTTTAGGGTTTTTTGCATTAATTGAAAGAAAATCTTAAATTTGCATTTACCTGTTTCTCAATTGCATTTCTCTGGTTACCTACAGCTTTGATTTTGCTACACTCTGGAACGGTGCAAGACCTTAACTGAAAACCTTAACTTGCCATGAGCAGTATTCTTGCCACTGAATACAGACAGGATATGCAAAAAAAAGGATGACATAATTTTGTTTGATTTTTTGTCAATTTTTTCAGGAAGTAGTGAAGAAGCAAAAATTTAACTACACTCAAAAAACACAGAAAAGTGTAAATATAGGACATAGGTGAAGTAGCTGAAGTTGTTCCACAACATTCTGGATTGGTGAAACAGGAAATCTGTATAAAATGAACATGACTGAACAGTGAGAACAAATAAATCAAAGAGTGAGAGTAAATACATGATGAATAGATCATTAAAAAGGGTAGTGCAGGTTTCGTTGTGAGTAATTTCAAAAGGTACTAAGAAGCATGTGCTATAGGAAATGAGGTCATTATATTAGACATAGTCCTCTTAACCTGACTGTTAAGAGTTGTTGAATGTGTGCAGCCATGGAGAGGTCAGAATGCTTTACTTCTCTAAAACCCAGACTGTCTGCTTCAGGTCAGAGTAATCTGTTCTAGTTTTAGCAACCAAGCTAACTAATTTAGATGCCTAAGTCAGAGTTAGTAAGAGCAGATGCTCTCCATAGCTAATGAACAGAAATAGGCATCTTCAGTGGACAGATCAACTCATCCTGAGGCATCTAAGCATCCTTGACAATTCATGACCTGGATGATGTGGCACAGTGTACCCTCAGCGAGACTCATGACACAGAGTTGGGAGAAGTTGCGGAGGCTTGCGCTGCCATCCAGAGACACACCAAAAGGCTGGAGAGATGGGCTGACAGTGACTTCATGTTGCTCATCAGTGAGAAGTACAAAGCCCTGCAGGAATCCCAATTGAAAGAATTGTTGCCATCAGGTTGAGGGAAGTGGTCCTTTCCTGCTCCTCAGCACTGGTGAGGCCACACCTGGAGTGCTGTGTCTCGTTCTGGGCTCCTCAGCATGGCAGAGATACGAACATAATGGAGAGACTCCAGCAGAGGACCACAAGGATAACTAAGGGACTGAATAAACTGAAAAGAGGAAAGGCTGAGATAGCTAGCACTGTTCAACCAGGAGAATAAAAGGCTCAGGAGGGAATTTTATTAATGTATATAGTTGCATGAAGGGATGGAGTAATAAAAAAATGGAACCAGGCCCTATATGGTGCTGCCCAGTGACAGGATAGAAGGCAATGGGCAAAAATAAACACAGGACATTTCTCTGAATGTTAGAAAACACTGTGAGAGTGATGGAGTACTGGCACAGGTTGTCCAAGGAGGTTGTAGAATCTCCCTCTTTGGAGATATTCAAAAGCTTTTTGGATGTGATCCTGGGAAATCAGTTSTAAGTGGCCTGGCTTGGGCAGAGGGATTGTATCATATTATTTCCAGAGGTTCCTTCCAAACTCAGACATTCTTTGATTCTGTGAAGTAAGTTTGAATATTCCACACTCAACAATACCTTACTTCTCTCTCTTGAATTTGCGTAGAAAAAGATGGTGAATATCCAAGTCTCAGAGGTTCTGTTTCCAGATATATGAGTTAAGTTAGATGGCTTTAATGATTTTCACTCACAGTTACCCAAATACAGATTTAATTGCTTAGCTAGACAGCATTCGGACATATAGGCATAGGCAAGCCCTTAAGATGACTTCTTCTTAAAATTTAATTTTCAATAGTTCAGTAAACCATGAACAAGATCCAAACTATAATGTGGAGATTATAAAAACTTCTTATTGCACAAATAGATGTTGAGATGTATTTACTGATCTGAGTTATTGTTTTCTTATGAAAATGAATTCACATGGGAAGAAAAATAAAATTGCACAGTGTAAGCACAGCAACTAGAGCATAATTGTCATCAACAAAAGCTACCATACAATTGTAACATTATCTTCCAAAACTTTTGACCTTTGCCTTACTCTTAGTAAATGTTATTCTGTAGGCAATTTAGTTTCT
The DNA here is from genome assembly GCA_014549065.1 of Cardinalis cardinalis. Classification (NCBI taxonomy): domain Eukaryota; kingdom Metazoa; phylum Chordata; class Aves; order Passeriformes; family Cardinalidae; genus Cardinalis; species Cardinalis cardinalis. The sequence goes on along the minus strand of JACDOX010000046.1, from coordinate 907,936 downwards.
AAGCAGAAATTTTGAAAACTTCCTTGAAGTAGCTTTAAAAATTCAAAGAAAAGTACACGGAAGTTAGTCAACATGAAATGTAATTCTGCATTGCATTCTCTTCCTAAGGTATGACTATAACAAAGTATTTATTTGAAAACACTCACTAAATGACATTACTTAAAGCTTTGTAAATATCAAACTAAGGAAAAAATTCTGTATATGTAAGTCTCCTGAATTTTTAAAATACTTCCTCATTTTGTTCATGCAGATGGGCACAGATAGTGTAAAGAATTGTAATTCCTCAGCTGAAAGTTACTATTTCCATTTATCATCCTACAGAGCTGAAATCCAGTCCCTGTCATTAAGACAAAGAATCATTCAGGCTGGTAGTGATCCTGGGAGGTCTTAAGTCCAATCTTCTGYTCAAAGCAGAGTCAACAGTGAATTCAGAGCAAGTTGTTCAGGGATTTGCCCACAGCAAATCCATGCTGACTGGTATGAATTACTTCATTTTTCTCTGTGCACCCAGAAGTGGCTTTCAAGCAGACTTGTTCAATGATTTTCTTAGGGAATAGACTGAAGTTCACGGTATTGCGCCTCCTTCTACTTTTGAATACAGTACATTTGCTTTTCTTCAGTCATCAGGAGCCTCCCTGCTCCAATGTCTGTGACAATTCAAAAATGATAAAGCTACCACCTTCTGCATCCCTGAAATAATCCTGCTATTTCCCAGAATTTGATGGGCCAAGATGCCTAAGGATCAATTCGTTTCTGCTACTGTTATTTCCTCTCCTCCTTAAACTCTGACTTCTAGGCACAAAGAGAAAAGCACAAACTAAGGCCCAACAATTAACATTTCCCAACTGTGCACACAGTAACTGGAAATTGACGGGAGGCAACTTTGTTTACCACTCATACATCATCATAAGAAGACATCTAACTATGTAATAGAGATGAGGCTCTTAGGCAGCTGTTCTCAGAAACTTATACTGAGAGTGATCTAATTTTATTCAGGCATCTAAAATTTAACTGTAGAGAAATGTAATCATAACAATTTGAACAATCTAATCACAGGATCAGGAATGTAGAATAAAAAGGAAGGGAAGACCAGCTAAAAAGAGTCAGAAATATTCACCTCTCACTTGAACTAAGCTGAGAGGCCCACTCAGCTGAATGCCAGCACCCTTGGACAGCTTCACAAAGGTACAGACACCTGCAATAAACAAGCCACAGCCCCAACCCAGAACCAACAAATAATCTTCTGGGTGTTCTTGCTGACTACAGAAACAGCATGAGGGTAACTGCCTTTGAAACAATTTGTCATTTGCTGAATGTTGATTTCAAAAGCAGTTTCAGCTTAAAAACAGTCCTAAGTGGCCCACAAACAGATGTCCTAGTGTACAGTGTGGAAGGTAGAGCATATAGTAAAGCCAGGACTTATTTCATACAGCACTGCCAGCCAAATAGATGTGTGCCAGACTTAATAAGATTTAGATAGCTAACATCTGATCAGACAGATCCCATCACTTTTGCGTACACAAGGTAACCCTGGAAGCTTTTATGTGTAAAATATTTCAAGCTCTATTAAGAAAAGACACATCACTAATGTTTTCTGATTGTTTTTTTATACCACTTATGTATAGATAATAAACTTGTGAGAAACTTATTATAGCTAGTGGTATGTGATTTTCAAATACAGATATAGGAATTTAGAACCAAAGATACAAGCATGCCCAGGTATGCTCCAAATACATAGTTATGGGAAAATACTTGAAGACTCATATCTTTTGGATGAGAATTTTGGCTTCACTCACTAATTTTCTTGTTTTTCTATTTTCACTTTTTGGGAAATTCATCATTCATTTCTGAATTTTTTTTCCTAAATCTAATATTATGGAGAATTTGTTTGGATGAAATTAATATTAATTCTTGGTGGAATAAATAACAAGTACTTTTTTAAAAAGTCTTAGTTCATGAATAAATATTTCAAGTATGTTGAGTTTTCTTTATAAGCAATTCCTAGCTTGCTGGTTTTGTCACTGAAACATTTACACTCCGCTAGATGTGCTGAAGTAGCTTAATGATTCACTAAATAAATGCATTCATTACTTATTCAGTATAGTAGCAGATGAAAAGAAATCAGCCAGTGTCACCCACAGATTTTCCACTTTGTTAACAATTATCACGATAGTATTAACATAGAAAAAGAAGCAAGATATATTTCTGGAGTTTGTAAAGTGAAGGGGTGAAATTTTGTATTGCTCCTTGTACTGCAGCTGTTGATGAAGGAATTTTCTTGCTGTCATWAATGGTCTGACCTGAGGATTTCCATTCTAGTGTCACTCATAGAAATGTTAATGACTTTTCAATACCACTTTTTTTTCTGTGTCAGTGTGCTGCCTAAGTTCAAGGCAATGTCTTGGAATATGTGTATGCTCATAAATTAAATCAGCAGGTGATCAATGTTTAATATTTACACTGCAAACACCTCAAGATACTTTAACACTGAATTACATTCATATTATCAGATTACTGTAGAAGACCTCTTTGACCATTTCCTTATCTTCAGCAATGCATGTTATGACTTTGACTTCAGTGGTGACCTATTGAAATGAAAACATTAATGAATTAAGAATCTAGCTTTTAATGAGAGAGAGGTAAAGGTTGGGGAGGGATAAGAGCAGAAGGATGCTCTTTTGACATTTTTATCAGATTTTATTTGCTTTTTAAATATGGGTTACAAAAGAAGAAAAGGTTTTTATTCACCTATCACATGCGTAGTCTTCTATATTAAAAGGAGTTGCAGCATCACTACTAGCGGTAAACAAAAATATTTAGGTGACAAGTTGCACAGCACAACCACTCAGTTCCCATTAGGATGAGGCTGTATGGATGCTTTATTGCATCATTTTCAACATAAAATCTAAAAATCATGGGTTCATATGTTTTAATTTTCCTCTATACCTTCCATTTTAATATAAGAAAAGAACAGTGATAATATAGTAGAAATTCTCAGTCACGTAAGGAAGCCTTTCCTCTTCAATTTTCTTTTGAATTCATTAAGGGTGGTATTCCCACAGCAGGCATCAGAAATATGATAACAAATTTTCTTTTCCCACCAGACTACTTGTCTCATTGTATCAGTGCATAATTTGCTTTACAGTTTGACTAAAAATARGTGTTTAAAAACTTGCATTAGTTATTTGGAAGTACTAAGAAGCTGTATTTTAAACTGGACTTCTATTACATCTAATTTATTCAAATAAATTTTTAAAAAATCATCTTTTCGCAGCTATTTTAAAATCTGGTCAAAGAACGAAAACTATAATCAGATGTTATGAACACTGAAAACAAGAATAAAAAAGGGTGAATAGTAAAATATAATGTAGCCACTTGCAGATTTGAGTGGTTTAGAATAATATTTAGAGAAATGCTATTTTTATAAATGCAACAAACATCAGTAAAATATGTGAAATTTCTTTGTTACAATGTGTATAAAAGCCACAAAATGAGACACATTTGTGCAAATCACATTAACATTTGGATGATGTGATAAACTAGAGTCATAAATCTGAAAAAATAATCCACAGGAATAAATATGTACAAGCCAAAGAGAAGTTGAAAATGAATACAGTTATTTTTATTCCAGGAAGAATTTTTAGTACTTTGATGGCAGTGAAGACTTCTTCACATTCTGGTGAAAATTATTACATACAATGGATTTTCATGTTTTTCTTTAAGTTCTTTCCTCAATTGTGTTTTGCCTAGACGACTAAATCACATAAATCATTATCGCAAATAATTGTCTCAAACATAGGCAATACTTGAAAATCTCTCCTTAAATTTGTTTCTGATAGCTATGTAGAGAATGCTATCTATTTAGATATGCCTAGTAATGCTTGGAAAGGCAAGTAATTGCACACCTTACAGTAACCAGCTCTGTGGGATGCAGGATTTACAAAGATTCCATTTTCTTGTGCCTCTGTATTCCAGGTATGAGAAATGTAATTCTTTCCTAATAAACTAGTAAAAGGCACGACAACTTTATGAGCTTCCCATTTTGCTCAGTAATAAAGACACCTCATTGTTAGGAATCCAAATTTGTCGAGACAACACGTGCTTGAGAAGCTTAGCTACAATAATACAAACAGCATTCTTTCGTTTTTTACATGGTAGAAACTTGGTGAGTTGCACAGAAATGCCTTATTTGTGGAGATAAATAGGAAGCCTACTGCAAAATCAACAGAAAGAGCTACCTATTCAAGCTTTTGTATCTAAGTTAAGTATTACACAATAGCATAATGTGGTATCACACTACAGATTGAACTCAACAGCAGAAATTTGTGAATTCAGTCCATAGAAATTGGCACACATTCTAGATATTCTTGATTATTAAAATGAGTTATGTCCATTTGCCGTTTGAAATCCAGTCAGACTCTTCGAAGGTACCCACTTTTCTCAAGATGTTAAAAGCATTTCAGTGAAAATGTTATTGTTGGCCTATTCCAGACCTCTCCAGGAATAAAAAATTGGTATAAACACATGCAGAACGCAAATCTGTGCATTGGCTTGAGAAGGAGGTCTAGGAAAAAATTTAGAAGGAGATCCATTAWTTTGAGAGTAACTAAGTTCAGTGGAGAGCCTAAGTTGAACACTTTCAAAGAAACCTGTATATAAGGAGGCAATGTGAGCTCAGGAATTATTTTACTTTCTATTAAATAACTCATAAACAAAGACATCTTCAAGAAAATGTGAAGAACAGAACACATACTGAGAATCTATTAAACCAGGAGCTCAGCGTGTAGCATGAGAAGCACAAATAAAAATTTTGTCTCTTAAGCAACCTTGATAAATAAACCTTGACCTATTACAGAGTGAAAGGTAGTGCTCTAGCTCTTGGTGTAGAGCATCCACACCAAAGCCAGTAAAATTGTTTTTATTCTACAGTGTAAGGATGGGACAGTTAGAAAGCRCAGTACAAGTCTAAAAGATTAAAAGAGAAGACAGAAATACTAATTTCACGTAAAATCACATAATGAAAATTATTTCCAAAGGAAATTTTTTTAAAAGCTGCAATATTTGAATTATCTGGAATAATAAGTAGCTGGGACTTTTAAATTTGTCAAGTTCCTRTGTTCTGAGATGGAATAATATTTTCAGCTGTGCTTTTCTTCTTGAGGAACAGAGGTTATTTATACTCCCTACAGGATACTATGCAGCAGTTGTATCTATTTTATTTTTAAATTTTATCTATTTTAATAAGTGAAGCAGGGACCATTCTCTGATTCTGAGGCCAACATTTCAGCTTCAGCTGCTGCATGTCTAAACTTCATATTGAAGGTTATAGAGGTCTACAATACACGAGATACCAGCATCTAAACACCTAATTGGGTTGAATATATGAGGTGGAACACTGATAAATGCATCCATCACTAACAGGTAAGATTGAGATAATTTTACATCAGACACCAAAGAGGATACAGTAGAAACTATTTTTTATATCTTATGCAGACAGTTGTGTTGGCACTACTCAGTTTCCCCCTAGTAATCTACTTAACAGTGTAATCTCTTAATCTGAGAGGTTTTGAACTCTTGGTTGCCAGTTGCAGGGACACTGTTCCAGCCACCATGCTGGAATGACAATATAGTGAGACAGTTGGACCTTTAAGAAGAAAGAAGTGCAAAATTGATGGAAAGTCATAAACCAAAAGAAATTGACTTTCCAGTCGAAAGATAAGAAAGCTCCCAATGAAGGCAGATCCCTAAAGCTGCTGAAGAGAACTCCAGGGCAAACTTATGGAGATGCTTAGTGTGCAATCCTGATTTAAGTTCTTACTCAATCACACCCTTTTATTCACTGTTTCATCAGKCAGCTCTAGGCTGATCTTAACCCAGGATATGAGAACATTTGCCACTGCTGGAGAAAAATATTTACAGGGGTGGTTGCCGCAAAGAAAACCAGAGAAAAAGGAGTACCTAATTTATATCTTCCAAGGCAGACTATTTTAGGAGACATTTTTTCTCTACAAAGAGACAGAGCCCACAGATAAACCAAACCACACTGCTGTAATCACTAGGTTTAATAGCAGACAGAGAATAACACAAAGTCTGGCCAGTCAACCAGATCATTTCTATGAAAACACAGGGGAAAGAAAGAAAGAAAACTAGATAGAAGTATCTCTCCCTCCACACAGTATTTGTGCTGAGAATGCAAATGGATGCTGAAACAAAATTATATTGTGAGAGGGTACATATCTGAGAGCAGAAGGCAGAGCAGACAGAAATATTTATCAGAGTATCTCTGATCACCAGCAAGTCAAAATAGGATTTCATCAGTTTTTATAAAGAAACATTTAACCAGAAATTTATAAAGTGATGCCTCTCTCTTTGTCTTCAAATAAAAGAATGAAAGTCCAATCAATAAGACAGACCATTTACAAACTGAACAAAGTATGTCTGAAAAGAAATCCTTAGAGTTTAAACGGAACTTAACTTCAAGAAGTTAAGAATAACTTCAGATGAACCACCCAGAATATAAGCAAGCACAATACTCTGTAGTAAGTAGGGATCCAAAAGTATCTAGCCATTTAAAGCATCTTAAAAAAAACATTTTGGAAAAAAAGAAGATATGAGGAAGATAGCTTACAATTTTGCTTGCCTCTGCATAAAATATAAAGTTACAGGTTAGCCAGCCCAGCTCATTTATTGGGAAAACAGCTCTCACAGATAACAGTGCGTGCAAAGAAAGCTGTTATGAATAGGAAAATATGAAGAATCTTTAAAGATTAAAAAAGAAATGAAAGCAAAAATATGATATTGTAGTAAGATCTTTTGGGCCCTTCTGTTAAACAGTGGAGAAAAAACTCCATTAAAGGAGAAATCATCTATGTAAACTTTATCTATACCCAACACTGAAATTAAAGTTAAGATTGCCCTGCTTCCCTCACATCTACATCAAACCCAGACACCTTGCAAGTTAACTATAAAGAAATTAAATATAGCATTGATGTATCTGCCTGAAGTTGGAAACTGCAAGTAATTGAATGGTGCAGAGGTTAATAAAAACACAATGGGTATCCAAGGAAATAAGTCAAAGCTGTGAGCCTTGATGAGCCTTTTTTTTTTAAACATGCAAACCTTTGGGATGCAATGTGTACATGGCACAGTAAGACTGACAGGTCTAATCAAATATAACATAACCACTGTTCAAACATTGTAATTTAGTTATTACTCACCAGGTCTGTATAACCTGTAGAGAAAATAGTCTGATGCTATACTACATCATATTACTATAAACAGGAAGAGATTCAAGTTATTTCAATATAAGAAAAAAAATTAAAATAAATGGAAGTTGATGAAACTCTATGTAAAATGTGTTGTATTAATGCATTCTGAAAAATAACTTATATTTACTCAGTGAAAATAAAAAAAGGTGTAGAATGGACAATCTTAGAGCCCAGAAATGCCAAAGTTTTCCTATGCAATTATAGCTGCTCCCTTGTGCTTACATGTTATGACAATATAATTGCTTGATCACCTACTAATTTTCAAATGATACATTAGAAATTCTTGCAATAACTTTTACAGCTCTTATGAGGCACATTTTGTAAGAAATGGTTTTCCTGGGGACTTTCCCTGTTTCACCAGGTATCCTGGTAAATAAAGGTTATTCACGGTTTTTCCCACACAAAAAACTTGTGCATTTATAAAAAAGTTTCTGAAAAATGTACTATATACTATTATCACAAAAATTATACATAAATGTGAAAGTGAAGACATATTTGTCACCCTACAAAATTCTGTAAGTAGCTTCAGTGAAGCTCAGTACTCATTAACAATCTCCCACCCCCCTTTCTCCCTTTCTTTCTCTCTTCTTTATTGTTGTCCTAGGAAGACTGTCTACAGATTAAGAATACCAACCAAACCCATTCAATAACTTCTGTTGGGGATGTATCTGCTRGAAAAGTTTTCAGAATTTCTTCCTATAAAACACATGTTCTATGGACAAAGGTAAAACAACCTGAAGTTATGGGTTTTTTCCCTTCACCTGAATGTAGAAGTATTTTCCAAAGAATGACTTATCATTCATACAGTGAAGATATTGTGGCCAGCAGCCAAAAACCGATATTATAAGTTGCCTGCTAGGCTGGTAATCTGGTGTGTGTGGGAGGGAAACACGGTTGTGCTGAGCTTTTTGTTTAACTAGCTCCCAGGGAGTGCCACTGACCAGGAACACCCCAAATTACATGGAAATAGGAACTCTGCAGTCAGTGAAGCAGTTCACCCTCRAGAAAAAAGCAAAGGAGCTTGCAGTCCTTTTTTCAGACAGCACAGGTCTGCAAGAGTCAGCACAGTGATGATGTTGGCATTCCACAACACGTGGTCCCCAGCAGGAGCCCCAATGACTGCTCCTGGTGCAGAAGTCTTGACAGAGACGAAGCTCCTGGAAGGGGTCTTAATCATCCAGGTCTCAGCTGCAGAGAGTGCCTGCTGCTTCCAAGACTCCCCTGGAAGTGATGGTGTTCTCAGCTGTATAAGGTGTCCTCTGCTCAAATTATTGAGCTACCAGGTAAAGCTGCCAAGACTGCACAATGTTGGAGAGAGCGAATTGGAGGAAGTCTGCAAGTTCTTAATGAAGAAGGTCATCCAGAAGCTACATATGAGTGTGTGGTGGCTGGAAACATGCAGCTTCCACCAAAAGAAAGAAAGTTCTTACTATTTCTGTGCATGTGGAACCAAAGGACACTTGCCAGAGGTAAACAAGAACAACAGGCCATGCAACAAGATTATAGAGAAGCTTTAATAAACATCTATTATATAATGTGTCAACAAGAATAGGACTTGAGAAAGAAGCCAAATGGTTGCAGGGCCAGGTTTTTGGTGGAGGCTTGGAGGAGGGCAGGCTTTAATCACTCCAAGATCTGCTGCAAGGGTAGCATGGTGGTATGTAAACAGCCCAGGAGTTTTTTTGAATCCAAGAGGAAAGTCTTTCAACATAGGGGATACATGAGATTAGCTGCAAAGGTAATCTTGTAAATCTTCTACAAGCAAGTAAGGAAAAAATGATTGGTGACATAAATATCAATGGTAACTTGGGCCTGCAGTGACCATGTGGTGATGGGAATTCAAGATCCTGAGAGAAGCAATGAACATAAAGACCTTTGATCTCAAAGCAGATTTTGACTGGTTCAGGGATTTGCTTGACATTATTTCGTCAGAGGCTGCCCTGAAGAACAAAATGAGACCAGGAAAGCTGACTGATCTTCAAAGACATCTTCCTTAAAATGCAAGAACAGCTCCATTATGGTGTTCTAGAACTTAAGCAGATTCAGTAAAATGTCAATCTGAGTTAATGGGGAGCTCCTGATTGATCTCAAACACAGAATAGCAAGTGTACAGAAGGTAGAAGTAAAGACACGGTAACTAGAATGAGGACAAGCTATACCAGAGGATTACAGAGACACTGCTGCCAGGAAGAAAGGAAAAGCTCAGTTGGGATTCAAATTGGCAAAGGACCTGAAGGGTGACAAGAGCTCTTAAAGGTAAAAGAAAAGCAAGAGTAAGTAACATGTGGACTCGTTGAATAATTTGAAGGCAAAGTGACAAAGGATATAGAAAATGCTTAAGTACTCAGTGCTTTCTTTGTCTCTAATTTCATTGGAAATCTGCGCTCCCAGTCCCTGGTCCCTTCCAGTTGCAGAGTTTGCGGCAGACAAGTGCTACTCATGCTAGAGGAAGACTGAGCTGATGATTATTTAAACAAGCAGGGCATCCATATGCATTCAGTACTGCTGAGGGAGCTGGCTACTCTCTCACTACAAGGCTGTTCTATACAATCTTTAGTCTTGATGATCAGGGAAAATTCCTGATGACTGGAAAAATGCAAATATCACAATAATCTTCAGGAAGGTTGAGAAAGAAGATTGTAGGAACAATAGGCTAGTCAGCATCACACCAGTCCCCAGGAAAACTGCAGAACAACTCCTCCTGGAAATAATTTCTGGTACAGGAAGGAGATCAACATRTTTAGGAACAGTCAGTGTGCTTTTTCAAAATAAGACATGTCTGACTAATCTGATTGCCTTCTGGGGGTAAGGGGAGAACATTGAATGCTGTTTTACCTCATTTTAGAAAAGCTTTTGACATAATCTCCCATAGTAGCTTTGTAGAGAGGAAACAGAGGTACTGGATGGGTGGACTACAAAGTGCATGCAGAGCCGGCTGTGGTCAGCACCTCAAAGTCCACCTGGCAGTTTTGGCAATCCTGAAGGATGGGCGGATACCTGGGCTGATTGTAAGGAAGCAGTGAAAGTTCACTGTTCCACGAGTAAGGGGTAGCCAGGAGCAGAGTACTACAACACAGGCAGCAGGGCAGGAGCCTGGACAGTAAGAGCCCAGTCCACTGGCACCTAAATGAGGCAAGTGTGGTCTGGCTGTGGTATGCAGCCTCAGACATTGTGCAGTGATCACAAAGCAGGTCTGTAGTGAAGAGGAACAAGTCAAGCCAGGAATACAATGCACAGACCAGGGTGGAATTTGGACCATCAGGGCTCATGATCAGGCACAGGTATGGCTGCAGTGCAGTGGGAGGTGTGGCTCAGGTGGGAGCAAAGCAGTGTAGCAGCTCTCAGGTGGGAGCTGTGAGTAGCTCTCTAGAGATGGAAGTCAGGCTTTTCTGAGGCCTTGTTTCAGAGCAGTCTGAGACCACTCTGTCCAAGGATCCCAAAGGAAGGGGAACAGCCCTCCATTGCCCTATCCCTAAGTTGACCCTGAGCACAGTGATCCAGGAGGGAGGATTTTCTCAGGATTTTCTTCACACTGATATTACTGCTGTCTTTACTAAAGACTAGAATGATAGGATAGAGTTCACTTTCAGTTTTGTGAATGATGTCACCAAGAGGATCAGCTGATAGGGTTTCCATCTGCAGTCACCTCAAGAGGCAGAGACACTTGCTGACAGGTAGAGCAGGAAGCAGCAGAAGCCTGCTGCCCAGCTAGGGAAAACTGGTACCAAGGCAGGCAGAGGCAGACCTCACTAAGAAGGATCCAGAAGTCTGAGTCATTAAATCTGGATCAGGATCAGATCCGGACAGAGTGAACAGGTGTAGCTCAAAAGTCTGCTCTCACAAGGCAGGCCAAATGCCCTGTTAGATAGGCCCAAAGTCAAACCAGACATTCCGGGCCAGGGTCCAGATTAAAAAGGTGCAAGGTGTACATCTACAGATGTAGATGCTACACAACAGCAATATAGCACAGGCAGGGCACACCAATACACCCTCTGCTAGAAAGCAGTCCCTGGGGGAATGGAGGGGCATGGCCTCATTCCTGTCTTGCTTTGCTAAAACTCTTACAGTGAGGGAGCTGACCTTGGACTRAGCTAGCTAGATTCCTCAGCTCAGCCAACTAAATTACTAGAAATGGGAAATGTGCTCAGGAACATGGCAGCATCTCGTGAAATTCAGCAAAGGCAAATGCAAAATCCTGCATCTGGGAGACAAAGTTGTAATGGCACAGGCTGACTATCTAGAATGCAGGTTTGTAGAAAGGAACCTAGGTTGAAGGTGTTGAGTGTAAAACAGCAGTGCAGTTCTGCAGCAATGCAAGCTTAAACACAAATAGGGTTGCATTAGTAAGAACTTAACCAGCAGGTTAGTTAAAGTGCTTATTCTCCTCTCCCTGGCAATTGCAAGACTACATTTGGAGAGTTGTGTCAAGTTTGGGTATCTGCAGTATAACAAACACATTGAAAAGCTGGCAGAGTCTATCAGAGTCATCAAGATAGCTAGGAAATGAGAGCACCGGACAAAGAAATAGAGCTTGAGAGGACTGGGCTTATTCATTTGTAATAAAAAAAGGATGGGGGACAGCTAATTGCTGTCTTCAACTATGCAGTAGGTGAAGACAGAGTAGATGGAGCCAGGCTGCTTGGATATACATAGTGAAAATAGGAGAGGCAATGAACAAAAATTGCAGGAGAGCAAATTACTGATAATTACAAGGAGAAAAAAGTCACCATGAGTATGGCCTAACACTGGAAGAAGATTGCCAGAGAAACTTCAACTCTGAAGATATACAAAACTTGATTGAATAAAAGTTCTGCAGCCATCTAAGTTACTCACAGTGTTGAGTATTGGAGAGGTCAGGGAAGGGAGATTTAGAACAGGTCAGCTTCCAAGGACCCTGACAGCCTAAATCTATGTCATGCACCTCATTGTCAGTTCAGATTCTAGGAATCTCTTAGAATGTATTTTGAAAACAATACCTGGAATCATGGTCTGTATGTAATTTTTATTGTATGGTTATAATAAGCCTGTAAATACTGTTCACTATAATAAAGATATTGATGTCTCACCATCCACATGGAAAATGGTGCCATGTAGGCTTCTGCAGGGTTGACCAAGATTTGATACCATAGAATAATGTCATTAATGATCTGGATGATGGAATGCAGTGTGTGCTTATTAAATCTGCAAACAATACTAAGCTGGAAGCAACTGTGTACATWGGAGGACAAGATTAGAATTCAGAATGATCTCGACAAACTGTAGGAATGGTCTGAGAAAAACAGGATGTTATTGAACAGACACAAATGTGGGGCATTACTTTTAGTACACATACTAAATTGCACAAATACAGGATGTGCCTCATCCAGCTTCTTTGTACTTTTGCTGAACATGATTCAGGGGCAACAGAGGATGGCAAGCTGAGTAAGAGTCAACAATGTCATGTTGCAGCAATAAAAGCAAACAACACTGACATTTTTTTCTGTAAAAGTTGTAATCTACAAGACATGAAAAACAATCTTTCCCCTCTTCACAGTACTGCAGGGTCTCGGCTGTAGTAGCCAGCACAGCTTTAAGCACTACCTCAGTAAAGATGCTAAAGAATTAACGCAAGATCATGACTACGCCCGATTGGGATTCTGATGACAGGGTAATAATTTTGACTTACTTTCTTGGTGAAACTGTAAACATCCAGAAATGCATCCTTTTCCCAGGTATCACATCCCTTCTTTTACACTCATAGCTGGAAATCATTAAGCCATTATCAATAAAATACTCAAAAAGGTAATGTGAAAGCAAGGTAAAATAAATAATGCTTGGAAATTGATGAAGAAGTGTTCCATAGCTCTTTCTTTCCTAAAGATGGCTTTCTTTTTTGTGGTGGCAATTTYTTTTTTTTGGCAGTAATGTCAGAAAACAAAAGAACTATCCTGAATAACATCTTTTCATTTTAGTGAAAGCAAATGAAAAACTAAACAAATTCCTTTGGATAAATCCATGCATTTTCACACAGAAAACTTCTCAAAAATCAGTTGCTTTGCAGGAATATAACAAACATGTTTACTAGGTGTTTTTTTCGGTTTTTTTTAGTAAACTATTTCCAAAGTTACAAATATAATAGCAAAATACATAAACCAGAAAGATAATAATGKAATCATTAAATCATAGAATAGCTCAGGTTGGATGGGACATCCACAGATTACCTGGTCCTGCCTTTTGTGGGAAAGAGAGCCTAGATGAGATTATCTAGCACCCTGTGTGATTGCATCTTGAAAACCTCTAGTGATGGGGATTCTACTACATCCCTGGGGGTGTTCCAACTAATGAGTGCTCTCAATGAGAAAAAAGTATTTCTTATGTCAATTTTCCCAGTAAAACTTGTATCCACTTCCACTTGTCTTCTCCACAGGATTCCTCTTCAAGGAGTCTCTGTCTTCATTGTAGATGCTTTTTAAGTACTGGAATACTGTGATGAGGTCTCCCCTGAGCATCCTCTTCTCTACAGAGAAAAATATTTAAGTCCTTCAGCCTTTCCTTGTGGAGTGTGTTCTCCAGCCTGTGACCACCTTTGCAGCCCTGGTTTGGACCCTTTTCAGTCTGTCCATATCTTTCTTGAATTGTGGTGCCTAGAGTGGGACTCTGGCTGCATCCTGACAAACGCTGAGTAGAGTGTGAAATAATGTAAAATAATACTCAGGAACATTATCAGGTTCCTGCTGATAATATCAATGATATATCAATAAATTGTTCAGTGCTCCCTGATAATGACATTTGGCCATCAATTGCATATACTTTGTTGAGATAAACTAGTGTATCAATTTTAACCCTTCTGTTCAACTCTCCTGCTTGGTGTATTATAAATGTTAAGTCCTTAAAGGTATAATTTAATGGCATGTGGTTGGAAATGTGTTTCTGACAACATACAAGAGCTTGGGATCCTTTTTATCTCCTATTGTTGTTCATACTCCAGCATATACGCAAAGTGTGTGAACAACATCCTCTCTCTAAGCATTTATTTGGTTTCAAGTAGCTAAAGTGAAAGCACGCAGAGCACATAAAATAAACATAATTTGTTGATGAATTAGGTCTTTTTCTTCAACAAATATATGCTTCATAGCAACAATTAGTTCATTGCATTATGGCAGTGTTTCCACCAAAAGTTAATTTCCATTATCTGTTATTGTCTAGATACATACTAAAGAAGCATGTCAGAAGTAACAATAATTCACATATTTTCAACCCTAATTAGAGTTTGGAATTTTTTTTAAACTATTTTATGCTAAAAATAGCTCATAGAAATCTAGTTGTAAAAAGTGTCTTGGACTAAAACTGGCAGAATCGACTGATTTCTCTGGGATTTGGCCACAGAGACGATCAACGAAGGACAACTCTTAAAGGTAGCTGGAAGCGTGATGTGCTGCATGAAAAAAAGAGTGCTTGTCAAAGAGTAGAGAATAAAAGAGGAGGAAAAAAGACCAGTGGGGCCTTTCTTAAGATCCTAATTGTTGTCTTGAAAGCAGATCTTTACAGGCCCTCATGTTACTACATTCCCATTATGCAAGAGCAAACAACATAGATTGAGGCGTCTACAGACTAAGGAGTCGACACATCAATACCAGTGATATGAAAAATCAGTTATGGACAACCAACAAAGAGGTCAATAATAATAATTGACCTTAATAATAATTATTCTAATAATAACATCAATACTAAAAATTATTGTATTAATTTCACTACTAAAAAGTCTGTCATGGTTGCGCTTGCAAAGTATAAGAAATATGAGAATAAAATGTCCAAATGGAATAAGCAGCTCAAATTCATGGTTTTAAAGCATGATTTGTGAAACAATCACAGAATAAACTCTTTTAAAACCAAGAAACTAAGCTATGCATTACTGCAAAAAATTGTGCTGTGTGTTTTCTGTAATAAAACATAGAAATTCTGATATTTACGTGAATGCACATTTTACTATGATTATACTCCAATAAAAGCAATTAAGAAAAAAAAGAGAAAAGTTGAATACATATGAATACATGTCTTTGTTTAAAAGTAAAAGTTCTGTTTTATGTAAATCTGGTTACTGTTCAACTACTTCTCAGACTATTATGCCTTTTTACTCTAAAAGCTTATTTTTAATGAATTCTTCTCAGTAGAATTTATAACCATCAGAACAAACATAATTTCTATTCATAGTGTTTTGAGTGAAAAATCAGAGACATTAATATAGATTAATATAAATTTCTTATAGATAATAACTATATTTTTCAAAATTTCTACCAAATTATTTGGAGAACTTATTGCAATAAAGCAAAAACATCTCCTTGAAATCATACCATCTCCATCTGCTTCATTGTGATGGAAATGTAGAGAATCTCACTTGGAAGGTCTGTTACGGTGTTCCTGAAATTGCACAGGGTACAACAAAACTTGCCTCCAGAAATACATAAAAGGTATTTTTTTAATATTACTCTCTTTCAAGAATAAAGTAAGGAATCATATAAAAAGCATGTAGAATTATTTACAGTCAGAGTAGCAAAAAATTCTTAACAGTTTTTCTCTACCTCTGCTTTAATGCATCCTGTCATATGGAAGTTAAAAACAGTAAATGAAATATGTCTGAGCTATGTGGTGCAATTGACATGCTGGAGGGACGGGAAGCCATCCAGAGGGACCTCGGTAGGCATGACAGCTTGGCCTGTGCCATCCAGGTGAAGTTCAACAAGGCCAAGTTCAAGGTCCTGCACCTGACTCAGGGCAATCCCAAGCACAAACACAGGCTGAGCAGAGAATGGATTGAGGACAGCCATGAGGAGAAAGGCTTGGGGATGCTAGTGGAGGAGAGATTGCCCATGAGCCAGCAACGTGCACTTGCAGCTCAGAAAGCCAAACATATCCTGGGCTGTGTCCAAAGCAGCTTGGCCAGCAGGTCAAGGGAAAGGATTCTCCACCTCCACTCTGCTCAGGTGAGATCACATCTGTAGTACTGCATCCATCACTGGTGCCCCAAACACAAGAAGGACATGGACCTGTTGGAGCAAGACCAGAGAAGGGCCATGATGGTGATCAAATGACTGGAGCACCTCTCCTACAACAACAGCTGAGAGAGTTGGGGGTCATTCAATCTGGAGAAAAGACAGCTCCAGGGAGACTTTATAGTGCTTTCTGGAACCTTAAGGGGGTCTATAGGTAAGCCAGAGAGGGACAGCTCAAGAGGGAATCTAATCACAGGACAAGGGGGAATGGCTTTAACCTGAAAGAGGGTAGGTTAATGTTAGATGTTAGGAAGAAAGTCCACTGTGAGGATGGTGAGACACTGAAATGGGTTGCCAAGAGAAATTGTGGATGCCCCATCCCTGGAAATGTTCAAGGCCAGGCTGTGTGGAGTCCTAGAAAATCTGGCGTAGTGGGTGGTATCCCTGTCCATGGAAGAGGCTTGGAAGTATATGATCTTTGGGTCCCTTCAAACTCAAACCACTCCATGATTCTATTTGGCGCCACCCATATGCATAGCAGGGAAAATTTAGATGCTGTGATGGCCTTTCTGTTTATATTTGCCAGGTTTGGTTTTTTTTTTTAACTTACAAGAAATCCTGGTTTTCAAGACAAAGGGGCTAATAGCACTTCCTGATCCTGGCACAGGAACAAATCACATTATCCTTACTCATGAGAATAATCTAATTAAACACAACAGGAGTCCTCATATGGACACGGTAAAGCAAGCATCATTTTGATGCCACAGTGGCAGACAAATAAATATTCTCTTCTTCTTTCAAACATGGTTCAATTCTGATCTATATAATTTCATTATTTAAAAGCCCACATTTTTTTCTAAGAGTCAGTGTAAATATATGCCTGAACAGAGCAGCCCCTATTTACTGAAATAGTTCCATGTTTTGTAGCCAAGAGTCTGTCTTCTAAAGCATGTTCTGTCAAGCTTTCACAGTTGAATGATTACATAATCTTTTTACCCCAAAAATGAAGTAGTATTGCTAGAATTTATTTTAGAACTGAAATAAAAATTGAGCTAAAACTTTAAACTTTATTTGTCAGTTTTATTTTCTTYCCCATCTGCTTGTGGCAAACATTGGAGCATGGATAAAGGTATTTTTCTTTGTTTTTTGATATTATATTTGAGACCACCTTCTGGAATTTATGGAGAATGGAATCTGAGAAAACCTGAAGAATATCACAGAAAAAAAAATTCCTTCCTGTCAACTATTACAGGGAAAAGTATGCCCTGGAAGCAAAGGGATTGCTTTCTCTCATTTCAGTGGGGAGCAAGTCTTGTAAAAGGTACAGGAAGAGAAAGGATCAGATCCTGTCATCATCCTGTTTTTGTGAAGGATGAAGGAATTCATAGCATCCTTTTACCCCTGCCACACCTAGTCTGGGCCTGTGTTAATGACTGATCTTGCATGCTGACCTAAAAATGGCTACAATTATGCAAAATCTATGATTTGCTAATGCAGAACACCTTGCTGGACTGAGATCCAACTAAACATCTCATGAACTAAATTCTCACTGAGAAATTCACAGTCTTTGGAATGAAAATGTCAATATCAAGAAGATGAGAAAAACAATATTTTTAAAGGAAATATATGAATCCTGTTCTATAGCACGTGTTGTGTACGTTCTCTTACTTTAATTTTCAGTCTGATGAGGTGCTAGAATGGAAGCAAATGAACACCAGAGCTGCAATTACAAAAGGGCTGAGATTAATGTTTCAAATTTGTTTTTCTTTCAGAATGCCAGTGCTACAATAATGTTCACATGAGTTGATGAATGGCTCACCTCAATGAAAGTTTGCTTATCAAAAACAAACACTGTTGATTAGAGAAGACAGCTACTTCTTAACAACGCTCCAGCTCATAAAAATAAAGAAAACAAGATTTTGAAAAATTTATTTGTAAAACCAAATATGAGTTTAAGAACTAAAGGAAGTCTCTGCTATTAAACATATTGTTGGAAATTAACTTTTTTCTARTGTTTTTTTTTCCTAATACTACGTATAGTGTATTATGCGATTTCAGCAGTGAAAATGTTAACCACTTTTAAAGAAACTCATGATTGTAATTTTATCAGAAATTCAGTGTGGAGGAATGCATTGACAGTTGTATATGGAACAGCTGTATTCAGGAGTTACTGCAGCAGTTAGGTACATGGGCAAATGCTGAAGTCTTCCATGAAGACTAGCATGAAGTGTGGAATGGAAAATAAAATGTATCAAACTATATTTTGTTATCCTATTTTTCTGAAAAAAAAGTTTATGTGGTTATGCAGTATTAGTTCATYCATTCCACCACGAAGATGAACAAATCACTGACAAATTTTGAGCAAATTTAACAATGGATCTCAAAGCTTTGAAGTTATTTTGGGATTTGTGAAAATCAGTAAGTCAATAGAGATCAAATTTAATATACCTACCAGTAGGAGAGCAATTATAACAGCTTCCTACCCATTTGGCAAGGACAGGCATTAACTATGAGATGAATCAGAACAAGAAAACCAGTCAACTCATCAGCCAACATGAAGTTTCAACCAACAGTCCTATTTATAGCAACATGTCTCACCATACAGATGTTGTAGATGGGAGAATAATCAAGACAACTGACTGTTGTGGGTTAGCTCTTGAAGGTGTTACAATTTTAAGTGACTGTTACAGAGTTCTAGGCTTAGGCTTCAGTTTTGCAAAAGAGGTCATGTATTCCTGAAAGTAGTTTACTGAGTGTGTATTATTCAGCTTTGCTGGTTCTGCTGCTGGTGAGAATGGAATCTTTGGCACCTCCGTGAATATAAAAAAATGAAAGTACACCTTTATTATGAATCATACATGACTGCTTGTGGCTGGCGCAAATTGTAAAGGAATTTCTTCCAAGGAAACGTTGTGCTTTCTTATCTTTCATTAATGACCTTTTGGGTTTTCTTCACATTTTTTCCAGCTTTCTGAAATAATGTTGGTTCTGTGTTTCACAGCTAACCACTGCTTTAGTCATGTCTATGTATCCAGGCTATACATACTGAGAAGCACCTATGGACTTTGGCAAAAAAGCAAATGTATCATACTGTATGTCCATGTACACAGAGCAAATGCATCTTAGTACAGAGCTGAGGCATCCTCTTTCTTTCAGTGGAGCTTACAGCATCTGTTGTAATCTAGGAGGATGTACTAATCCAGTTCTGCTGATTCATCGTGTTTTTGCAGTTTATTACCTAGAGCTGGATATAAGGAGGACCAGCAATCCAGACAAACCCCCAAGTTTGGGGCTACAGAAGAGTCAGGGTGAATGATATTCTACGACCAGGGGGCAAGCTTTGTTGTAAAATCAAACTTTGTGATGAGCGTCAATCTAAAGCCAAGAACATCTTTTTTAACAGGTATGGATTAACTACAACACACATGGAGCAAATATATACAACTTTATTCAACACATAAAACAACAATTAAAATAATTTGAGTATCCTCAAAGCATCGGAGGTACTTCTATTTCTCTAGTGCTGGAGAGACGTGACAAAAGCGCTCATTGCCATGAGCATCACTGCAACCAAGGGGCTTAGGAAAGCTGATGTTGACTGGACATCACCGTAGGTAATGTAACACCACCACCAAGCAAGAACAGTGCCCGAGGGCCGCGGGCAGCGTAGGGCGCTGAGCCGCCGGGCCCGGAGGGCGGCACCTCCCGTCACCGGCAGCGCCGGCGGTGCGGCGCCGCCACCCGCCCCTCCCGCAGGGGGCGCCCTGGGGCGGCGGGGCGCGGCCGGGCGGGCGCACGGGGGGGCTCCACCCTGTCCCTTCGGACGGCCCTGCGAGACCTCCCCGAGCGGGAGGCCGGCGGCCCGCGGCGCACGGGGTGAGGCGGCGGCCCGGCGGCTCCGCGCACCTGCTCACCTGTGCCCCGGCCGGCTGGGGGGGCCCGGCCCGGCCACTCCCCCGACGGGCTCGGCGCAGGCGCCCTGGCGGCTACCGCAGGCAGGGGGCGGCAACATGGCGGCGTGAGCGGCGGCGGGTTCGGCTCCACAACAACAGCGGCAGCGGCATCGCTCGCGCCGCCGCACGCCCCGCGCGCCGCTCGCCCCCGCCGGGCCGCACCGCGCTCGGCGCCGCCCGCGCCCCCGGCCCCGCGGCGGAGAGGCGGCCCCGGCCGGGCAGTCCTCGGCTAACGGGGCATCGGCGCCCATAATAATCCCTCATTATAGCGGAGCGGGGGAGCGGCTCCTGGGACGGTGCCGGCGGCTCGGGCCGGCTCCCTGCGGCCCCGCCGGGTACGACTGCGGTGGATGCGCGGCTCGGCCCGGCCGGGCGGGGAGGCGGCGGCGGCAGGTGCCGGTAACGGCGGGGGGTAAATGGCGAGCGAGAAGCCGGTGTCGGGGCCGGACCCGCAGCCCGCGGGACTTATCTCCGTCGGGGCCGGCGGTGGAGGCGGCGGCGGAGGCGGCGGCAGCAGCAGCAGCAGCGTCGCGGTGATGGGGGAGCTGAGGGCGTCGGGCTCCGGGTCCGTGGTGCTCCCCGCGGGGATGATTAACCCGTCGGTGCCGATCCGCAATATCCGGATGAAATTCGCCGTCCTCATCGGACTCATCCAGGTTGGGGAGGTCAGCAACCGGGACATCGTGGAGACGGTGCTGAACCTGGTAAGCGGCCGGGCACCCCGCCCCGGTGACGCCCCGGCGGGCACCGGCCCGCGCAGCCCACCTCCTGCCGGGGCTGCCCCTCCGCCCCTGTGCCACCCGGCAGGGACCGCATCCTCCCAGCCCCCGTGTCCCTCCTACACGTACGGCCCTTCTCCAGCCATCCTTCCTTCCCAAACTCCTCGTTAATCCCTCGACCTGCTCATCTCCTCGTCCGTCGTGCGTGTGACAGAAGCCCCCTCAGCGCTCCCTAAACTCCAGGCAGGACCCTACCTAGAACAGACAGGCCACTCTTCCCCTTCCCAGTGCCTCGTCCCGGCTGCCTCCTGCAGAAGTGTAGTGTGTGCAATTTACAGCGAGAAAAATAAGGAGATTAAGTAATTTGCAATTTCGTGTTATGGACGCTGCCCTTTAACCTAGTAGCTTCCTCTTGAGACGAAGAGTGGCATGAATGTAGTATCTGGTTTTAATTGAAAAGCATTAAAAAAACCCAGCCTGAGCTGGTATCTTTTCTTGGTGGCTGAAACRTGTGAAGGGTTTAACCCTGTTAGGTCAGAGCTAGTTGAGCATTTTATGTGGAGGAAGGGGGAGAAGGGAGATTTTTGCAAGGATTTAATAYGCTTTAATATCTGTAATAAAGAGTTAGTTGTATTGCAGTATTGTATTGGGTTGCCCAAGTCTTAATAACCTGCCCTGTTTCCAAGACACATTCTTGTCTGCAAAAGTAAGTGTTGTTGCTACTTTGGTCCAAGGTCTATGCATTGCAAAATACTATTGTACAGAGGTAAATAGCTGAAACAAGGAGAAAATGCTAAAATGTAGGTCCTTAGTCAGCTGCTCACTTCATGGAGTGAAAGAGTTACTGCAGGACTGTATGACTTAATGTTTTTGCGCTACCTACACCAAAGCCTGAGGAACCTACAGAAGCCAAGCGAGTGCATCTAAAAATGAATCACTTTCAATTATGTGCAATTTGGTGCTGTTCCTGAATGCAAGATTTGCTGCAGCAAAGCTTTTGAAGCAGTTCAGTCAATGAAATACCCTCAAATTTTGCACATAAAATAGGATAGAAAAATGACTACTCAAAACTGAATGGTAATTAATTGAAACTGCCTTTGTTTCAAATGAGTTTAATGCTTCTAATCTCCAATCATTTTATACAAAGTCATGTAAAGAATATATTTTGTTTCAAACACTTTAGAAAGATGTATTCTTCTGTCTGACAGTTATTTGCATTTGACCTAGCACAGACTGAATGGAAAAGCTGCAGCATGCAAGGAAGGACGTAATTTGGTCAGATCATTTTAATATTTATGGCAAATCTGAACACACAGRGTTAAAACTGATAGTTTTGTGAATGTGTCAAAACAGTGATCTGGTATATTTCCCATTCATCTCTACAAGCTGTTTGTTTGACAGCTTGAAATGTGACTTGTAAATTTTATTTTTGTTTTTTGTATGTGTGGTACAAGTATGGTACAAGTCATCATAACTTCATTGGTTTATTATCCATTTCTTTAAATGTAGCACTCAAAATAAGTTAATGACATGCAGTTATTTTAGTAACTGGCTTTGTGTAGATCATGACAGATACAAAGATTTTTAATCCTTTTCTAGTTTTCTTTCTTCTTTCATTCTTACTGATATTTAAGCTCATTTTAATTCAGGCTGTTAGTGCACCAGCAACTGGATTAACATTGCCTTGTCTTTAATGGAGAGGTTAAGAGYATGGTTTGGTATCTATGTGGAGGAYATCCATTGCTTGCATGTAAGATAGACCTACTAATCAGTTCCTGTTGCTGAAAAYGATGTTTATATTTTAAAATAAACACAAGAGTGTTTAACAGTTCTCTCAGCACTGGGAGATGTATATGAACGTGAAACTGCTTGTGAGTCTGCTGCAGCAGCGTTGCATCCTGGATCAGTCATTACTTAACAGATGGACTCTAATATACAACAGTCACTATTCCCAAAGCAGAGAGGGGCTGTATTGTGTCTATAACTTTTTTTTCCTCAGCAGTAAATGCTTCAAAATTAGGTTTTTATATTTTAGACCTAATTTACTCACGTGTGAAACAAGCAGTGAATATGGCAGATATAAAGTAAAACTGATGGCATATTCCTAAACTACTAAACATCATCTCATTCTSTATTAAGGATTTTAGTAGCAACGTAAAATAAGGTGCATTTTTCTGTTTTAGAAGCATTCTTCAGTGGGTAGCTGGGGGTAGAGAGAACTATTTGGTTTGGTAGTTTTGTTGTTTTGGTTTTTTTCAGTCTTTACCTGTACTACTCCTGAATGACTTTTGATGCAGGTGTGATAATGAGTGAACAGTGATCTTGTTTTGATACGTCAGTTGATATGTTAAGTCTCTCAGAGAAATGTAACTTACATTATGCCATATTGGGTTGCTATAAGCCATTTGGTAATAGCTTTTTAGTGGAAGAATTTTGCATAGCTGAGATGTTTTATTATCAGAGAGAATCAGAAGTTAAAGATGGAGATGCCTTTTAAATTTTCTTACCAGAGTTTATTGCTGTCTTTTGTGTAAAGCTTAAATAAATCTGTTTACTCTTCCTGCRTCTGCATGGAAGCAGCAGTAAATGTCCGAGACAAAACTTTATTCTGGTGTGCCCTTGTCATGGAGGTCGTCACCCTTCTTTCTTGTGAAGCTGGGCTTTTAGGGTTTCTCTTGAAGAGKTTTTACCTTTGCATGTTTGTTTTGGTGGCCCACACTGTGATCTCTAGTACTGGATTTTGGACTKAACTCATGTAGTACCTTCTGATACTGATGGACGTAGCGATTTATTGAATCTATGAGGTGAGGAAGTGTATTTTTTACAGTGTAGAAAATATTTGTGGCCCAATATATTGTTGTATTTTCAGCTTTGCCAGATTTTAAGTGTCAGATCAGACAGTAGTTTGTTCTTGAGCATTCCTCCATGTTTGTGAGATTAGTTGTTTCTCTTGATGCTTTTCTTAGTGTTTCCTCAGAACCTGCTGTGTTCAAAGTTCTGTTAAACTGGTCAACTTGTTCAGCGGAGTGTCACTTTGTAGAATATCTAGTATTGCTTGTGTTATTTTTCATTTTTTAACATTATCGTGAAAGACAGTGGAGAGAGGGTTCAGCACTTTAAATGCCTATGAAGGACTCAGTTGTTCTTAGAAAGACCTGATAGTGTTAGTACTGTGAAGGTCAGAAGATCTTAAGAATCTATGAGCTGAAAGGGTTTTTAGAATGATTTTATATAATATTGTATTATTTTTACATTTCTGGAAGTAGGAGAGAATGTCTCATATTATCACATGCATTCTTCTGTGATGGTGCTTATTTTGGTTTTGGTCCATGGGTTTAATATGAATTCCCAGGCTCAGCATGCTCTCACTGACCCTTGTGTACTGCAAAGCACCAAACTAGAAAGGGCTTTCCTTAAAAAATGTGTAATCCTCTAATTGCTCTAAGGGATTTCTCTTTGGGGATATTTTGATACCAGTTCTGTGCTTCTGTTGTTGAGGAGGCCTCTTTGAACAGCTCTGTTAGTTTTCTTAGGGTGCTCTCAAGGATGTTGTTATTGCATGGGAGATGTTCACATTGCTGTTAGACTGATGTTTAAAACAAAACTCTGTACCATGTGCTCCAGAAAATGTGATATTAAAGTGGAAGTGGGTCAGTCTGTCTACCTATTCTTCTACTTTGTCTACTTTTTTTTCTTATTTCCTACAGCAAAGTTTCCACATATGGCTTTAATTAGTTTTCTTTAATATACATTGATTGATCTTCTATTATTTTACTGACTTGCTTTCTCAATTCTCTGTTTTTCCAGTGATTTAGCGGTCTTGGGAGTTTTTTCTTCAGTGTACCTTTTGAACTGACTCTTGTTTGGCCATCTTTGATCAAACGTAACTATATGAGTTGCATTGTTCCTTAGCTTTTAGGAACCTTTCTCTGTTCCAGTTTGAATTTCCTAGCATCTGTGATTTTGGGTTTTGTAGTGCTGATTGTATGGCAGTACACAGTAAGCAAGGTGAACAGGAAGCTGAATGATACTAAAAAGTTGTGACTGGTGCTGAAACATGCTGCTCATTTTGCCTGTGCATCTTGAACCAGTGATGTGATGCAGATGTGAACAGATTTCAATCTGATACAGGTGTAGCTGACCAGGCTTCTCCTTGTGCAATCTGGAAAGCTTTTATATGGGTTTTGTCAGGCTAGAGAGTGCTTGTAAGAAGTAGGTCAAACACCAGGCTTAGTTCAAAAAGTCTTTTTCTGTTCTTGTTGACTGCAGCCCACACTTCTGCCTAGCTCTTCTCATTTTCTTGGCTGTTCCATCCTACTTCAGTGTTAGTCACCCATCACAAGAGGTAAGCCGGTTTTTAGTGCTCTGTCACATTGTGTACTCGTAGGAGTGGCATTTGCAGTTTCAGAGCAAATGGGTTGAATTATGTGAGAGATCCTTCTCTCCCTGCAGGCTTTCTGTAGTAGTGGTCATAAGGAAAAATGTAAAGGGAGGCCTATGTAAGAGATGTTTTTGGGGTTTTTTTTCCCTTTGGTACTTCTTTTCTTCAGAGATTGGTTAAGGTTTTCTTAAGCTATAGCTGGCTTTGGTATCTGAGTTCTTTGAATCCATTTATAGTTTTGGTTGCTGCACTGTCCCATGGCACAGTTCTACTTACAGATGGGGAGGAAGAAACACTTTTGTTCATTGGACACTGTTGTAGTCTGAGCAAGTGTGGGCCTCCTGAGCTGTAGCCTCTGTCATATGACTTCTGTTTTTCTTGTGGAACTAGCTTTGCAGGCTTGAGAATCTTATTCCATTTCTTGGTGTAAGCTTTCTAATTTTGAGTGTAATTCTCTGCTGACAGATGGTACTAATAAAAAAAGTGAAGTTTAGGRAAATTTTGAAGTTGGGATTTTTTGGGTGGTTTTGTTTGTTTGCTTTTTGTGTGAATTTTGGTTTAGGTAATACTTAGCTGATGGTGGCAGTCCTTGTCCAAGTTACTGTCTGTCCCACTGGCCTCTTGGTATCCTGCTCATCTATCCAACTAATCTCTGTTTGGACATTGCTGTACAAGCTACCAGAGCTATATGATAAGAGAGTATCTAATGTGAGAGTTTGTCATAACATTCCATGGGCAGCTACTTTAGAGTCCTGTAGCTCTTGTCATTATTTAATGCTTCTGTGAAAAACTTAGTTTTGATTACAGAAAATCTTTGAATGACTGAATGCTCATTTAATTATTTTATCATAACTGATTTTTGGGGGCTTTTTTATCTCATCTTTGACAGTAGGTGTTTATGRCTGAAAAGTTTTTTCAATCCTTCTATCAGTCATAAAGCACTAATGGTATCTCAGCAGGYGGCTTGGAATCTGCTGTGGTTTTTGTATGATGGGTTGATATATTTCTATAGGTGATAACTTTTAAAAATCTGTCATGTTGGCATGTAACTGAATGTTCCTTAATGCTTAACTGTGAATAGCTATTTTCTTCTTAGCTTTACATCTTGATTTTACTTCTCACTTGTCTTTACAGGATTCAATTCATGGATTATAAGGGAGGTGAATACCTAGAGGCTTTTTTATTTTTGTCACACTGAAATAATAAAGTTATGAGACTTGTATTGAAAAAACACCTGCAATCCTTGGCCTTTCCGCCTTCTCCCTCCTGAGACCCTACCTGTGTTTTATCCCTTTGCACCAAGCAAAGGGTTAGCACCTTTCTCTGTCAMGATGCTATTTTTATGAAATTGTGACCTGATTCCCCATTTAAGCCATGTGTTTTACAAGACTAAGCATTTAGCTGTGTATTCAGTTATACACTAGTCTTTCTCTTTGCCCTCCATATTTTCCCCTGTCTCTGCTTTCAGATGGGCACTCCAAGGGGTAGAAGTTGGGGCTGTGGCAAGGCTGAGGTCTAAGAGGCTGTGGTGCAGTTTTTTTCTTTCATGTTAATGCTTTTCAGTGTGTTCACTCATACATCTCAAATATATGAAACACTTTCTATATTGCATCTTTAAAAAAGCCAACAAAAAAACTAACACCCAAAACCTGCATAATCATCTCTGAATTCCTTTCAAAGTGTTTGTTCCTCTTCTGCACTGTATTGAATTTAGTCAAAGTGGAATGAAATCTGTGATTGGGTTAGTAGCAAAACAGAATCTTTTCTGATAAATGCTGTGTACAGTATTTACAGAATGTTAACTTAATAAGCTAATTAAGCTATTTTAAATCAGCCTCTTAGTCTTRCCTGTTCATTATTTGGTTCTGCACTTTTTCCATTTTGTATTTTGGCCTGTCTCAGTAAATCTCTTCCAGATTATTTTGTGTTGCTCTTCCATTAGTGTACAGTGTTTTATTGTCCTTTACACAGAACAGCATCAGCTACCTCATTATATATTCAATGTGCCTGATGGCCAGAGGGTCACTGTAGTAGTGTCTGTTTACTCTTATGAAGTTCCTTTTTTTTTTTTTTTGTGAAATTTGATTATTCATTACTATTTGTTTTTATAGAAACGCCTCATTGTGGAGCTTTACTAATTCTTGCATAGGCAGAACCTTTACACTTTCTTTAATTCTGAATCAAATTTAGAACTTGTTTTATAATCAGAGGCAGCAGATCTCTTGAAACATCAGTTTTGAGGTCGATGACCTACCTCCCACATCTGTCTTGCAAGAGTTTGGTGTAGATGTCCTACAATGATCTGATACATGATCATCAGCATAAAGATAATGAAAAATTTTAAAAATATTTTATTTGTGGAGAGTCTCATATTCTTTCCTTAATGATAGCAATATCCACTTCAACTATAGGATTAATAGGGATTTCATCTATTTGAACTATAATTTCATAAATTCAGTTTAAGAAGATTTTTAATGACATTAATATCTAAGAGGAAGATTATTTATTATTTCCAGTAGAGAAGCACCTTGACTTCTGATCAGCCTACTAATTGCTAAAATTGCATTCCAGTAATTTTTACAATTTAGCATTTTTTTGTACTTTTGACATAGATGGAAAATAACCTTTGGTAAATAAGTCTAAGTAGTTTTGGTGTTACTGAGGTTTGCACCAGCAATGTCAATGCATTTATTTTAATGCAAYGCTATAATATGACTACCCTGCTTTGCTTTAAAATTGGGCTGCRTCACTGATATTGTTCCGATGTGACAATTCACTGAAAGCTTGTATAAATGCGAGTGTTGCTAATGCTGTTCAGCAGCTTACAAATGCTTGGCATCTGTCTTTGCAAAATGATGTTTCATTCACTGCCCTTTTGTTTAGCAGTTGAAAGCCTTCCTTAACTATGCGGAATAAGTATTAAGTTTTGGAATTAGCTGGAAGTGAGATATGGCAAAATATTCACTTAGGAGTGAAGTTGTTATTCATATCATGCTCTTTGTTACCTCATGGCTTTTGTAGTACTGGGACAGTGTAGACAGAAGGATGGAAATAATCATTCTTTGAGCAGATTCTTCTAAACCAATGAGGCATTCTRATCAGTTTTATGTGATCTCACTTCTTTTTTTGCTTTATAAGTCTTCATATTCCGTGACAAATACTAAATTATGTGAAGTTTTCCAACTTTTATTGAATTTTGATTACCTGCTTTAAGAGCCACTATAGCAGTTTTGTCTTYTTTTAGATTTTGTTTCATAAAAAGAAAATGGTTTGAATATAAACACAAATATTAATTGGAAAGCCTGTCTTTTGATTGAGAAAGGATCCTATAAAACCTGTTGCAACAGATTCCTACTACAAACTTAAAGAAAAAATAAAATGTGCTTTCATTAAATATAGAATAGTAGCCATGTTTGAGATAGTAATGACCCAACTGAAGCCAAGCTGTTTTGTATTTCTCATGCCTGACCAGTCAGTTTACCCTTAATCTTAAACAATATATAGTGTGGCTCATTGCATTAAAATAAAAATAATAAAATCTTGATTTAATTTGGAGCAAAAATCTCCCTACTGTTAATGTTAATGTTAAAAACCTTTAATTGAAAAAAAAAGGAAAAAGGATTACTTTGAAATCAGGGGTGCATTCCTGCTCAAAGTCAAATGTATGTTTTTTATAGCTGGAAGAACAGGAAAGGTGTCTGCCCCTTCCAATAGGACAAACATGTCAGAATGGAGCTACAGAGCTATGTCAGCTCCAGTTGCATAGCATACTCATAATGGGAGCAAACATGTTTAATTGCAGGAATTGAAATGTTGAGAGAATGGGTAAAGAAGTTTTGGCTGAAAAGAGAAGAAGGTCTATTTTATAGAGAAAAACATCAGCTTCATCCCTTTTCAAGTCATAATTTTTTATGTCAATAATGAAACTTAATGAGGGGCCTCTGAAAGCTGCATTTTTGGCTATGTTAAGTTATGGAATAAGGAAGAAGGTAAAGAACCTTACAAAGTGTTGTGTTACACTTTCAAGGCTGGTGGCTTTTGCCATTTTCTTGTGAGTTTGAGAGCTCCAATAAAAGCTCAGCACCCCCTCTTTTCCTTCTGTTGTTCCAGTGAAATAAATTACCTGTATTTGTAAATGGCAAGGTGTGTGCAGTATTTATGAGTCATATCTGTGACTGATGGCTTCTTAGCTGTTAATATTAATCTCTGGAATAGCTGGAACTGATGGAAATGTTGGTGTAAGGCTGCATTGGATTGGGTAAGGTGCTCCAAGCAATATGGTCAGGATATGGGAGATGTTTCATTCTTATGTTTCCCTTCAAGMGACTTGTGGAGCCCTTGTCCCATATTTTAGTCTGTGGGGTTCTGAAAATCTTTGCTGCTGCTGGTTCTGTGTCTTCAGCTATGGCATACATATCTTCAAAGAACCTGCAGAAGTCCATCTGTTGTTTGTTTTGTTTTACATAGCTTATTAAGTGATTTGAAAGACTTTCTTATCAACTCTTTCTCATGGAAACGTTGCAGTCTCCATTGCATCATTTAATACCTTAGACAGCACTTTGTGAATACAGAAGTAGAYTTACAAGAGGACCCTGTTAGTGTTGAGTCTGCTGTCCAAGGATGAAGTGAATTCAGTCCGTCTGAAAAGAAACTGTATCATGGTGTCCTGGGCTCATACCACTGAGAAGGGTCTGGGTCTTGTGTCTACTCCCTGCCCACCCTCCCCCCCCTAAAAATACACAATTGTATGATCTCTTCAAACCTTCTCTTCTTGAGGCTAAATAATCCCAGCTCTCTTCAGCCTTTCTTTGTATGTCAGATGTTCCAATCCCTTAATCATTCCCACATTTAAATCTTTATTCTCCTTGTGCAGATAAGAAAAAATGGGAGGTGGACTCTGGGAAGCCTTTTAATTATAGCAATCCTCTTCCTCATCTCACAGTATGAGCTGCAATATCTACCACAAATAATCCAATGTACCAATGCCGAACTCAGCAAAGGAAAATTTGCACCACGTGCAGCCGAGAAAGAAAATAGACTTTGGTGAGCCACAGCAGCGAGCGTTTGCTTGTTATCCGTGTCTGCTTGCTRATAGATAGTCTTGGATGAAACACAAACCCAAGTCTGTCTGTTGATTCTGCAAATCAAAGTTACGGTTGTATGTAAGCTTATTTCTTGGATTTCAGAAATATAAAATGTAGGTACATTTAATATTTTGCTGAGAATGTACAAAGTTAATGGCATAATTCTTGGTTAATGAAACTTTGTGGCTCTTTACATGTACTATAAATACGACCTTATTCAAAAAATTAGCATGAAATGAAATTAAACTAGAACTGTTAGTGTTGTTTTCAAAGCAATAGGTGCTTCATGTTAGAAGGAAAATTAAAAATACAAAATTCAGTATAGAGCTAAGGCTGTTGAAATTCTGCATTGGGTTTGTCGAAAATGATAGATTGATGACTTTATATATAGTCTAAGATTTATATATTAAATATTCAATAGCATTTCACCTGCATATAACTGTATGCAACTTAGAAACTGTAATATATGAAACAAAGATGATTGTGTAACAAAATTTTTATAGTTCATGTTCCATGAACAGAAAACCATTTATTCAAAGTAACTTATCATGTACAGTAATAAATACATTGTAACTAGAACAATGTGTAGGCTTAGTCACTGAGAGGTAGTCAGTCTTTCATAGTTGATACAGTACAGTATTTGACATTTTAAACATAGTGCTCACTGAATAGGAGCTGATGCATTCTTTAAAATGGATCAGTGAAGTTGATAATTGCAGGTATTTTCTAAAACCCAGAAGCAGGTTATTCCCAGTGCTCACAATTGCGCTGATTTCCCTTATTATTAGTCTAAGGGGTTTTTATACTTTCAAGGCCAGGTTGGGTCATGCTTTGAGAAACCAGGTCTACGGGAAGATGTCCCTGCCCATGGTAGGGGGATTGGATTTAGATTATCTTGAAGGTCTCTTCAGTCCCTAACTGTTCTGTGATTCTGTGATGATTCTATAACAAAGAAGGAAAAATGAACTATAATGAAGTAGTTTGTGTTTGTTTGCATTTTTTTCTCAAAAAATATGATTAAATTCTATTTAAGAATAAATTTGGATATACTCAGTTGCTGTCTCAGTTAAAAAAGTAGTTTTCAAGTCTGTAATCTGTTTTGTCACTTGAAGTTGTAGTTTAAACTTCCACTTTTTCAGAAACCCAACAGCTTAAACTAATGCAAATGTTTATAATGTGTGAAGAGCCTTTACTGTACCTTAGTGCAATGAAGAAGGATGGGAAAGGGAGGAAGCAGAAGTTTCAGCTGAGTGGGGCTGATAACTTTTAGGCTGTTGAAGCTGATATATTCCCAGGTGAGTCTTTWAAAAAAAAAAAATTACCAGAAATGTATAAAATTTATCCAAATTATTAGTTGTTTAGATTAAGTTTAGCTATTGAGAAATGGTACCATTAAAAGGAAGCTTTATATTAAAAAATAAAAACTTAACAGCATGATGGGAAAATCCTCAGTATAACAGGTTATCTTTCATTGTCCGCCTGGATTTACAGAGACCTTGAAATGACTTGTTACATGATGTTTTATTAATTTTTGAGGTGTCTGAGGGAATTTTCACCATCTGGTAATACCGGAGTCTGAGCCAGCATATGGGTTTCAAAGTGCTTTGTGTTGAAATTTTAAAGTAAGAAATCCTTCTCTTAAAACTAAATGCAGTTAAGAGGTTTCAGAGTGTAAATAAAGAATACCTGTTATAATCCACATTTAAACTCTTGGATCATTTGTCATAGCTTTGGTTTGTGGTCCTAGTCTGTCCTCGGAAGTTAAGATGGTTGCAAGTACTTGTAATGGACTTTTCCTCAAGCAGGATTTAGGACATACCTGTCTTTTCAACTTGCCTTAAGTTAGCAGAGCTCTGTTTTAGCCAGAAGTTACTTCACTCTGCAAAAAAAAGCAGCACATATATTGTATTTTAGTCTGGCCAAGATCAATCCTAAATGCATCTTGTACCAAAAATCTGGTATTATCCAGCAGTGCAGAAGAAACAGTAAAAGTCATGAAGTGTCATTGCAATCTAAATCCTTTCTGGAGGTCAGAGGAATCTTGGGAACACCTTGTGTAAATTATTACTTGAAATTCCTCTCTCCTGTGCTCCCTGTGGAGTTACAGCAGATTTTAGGCCTCCCTTAGTAAGAAGATGATAAAAACATTTTTTAGGATGAGCATTGGGTTGTTTTTGCTTAAGAAGTACATCTGAAATGGCCATGTATATTTGTTGCATTAGTTTTTGAACAATCACAGGTTTAAAAATTCTCTCATGTATGCATTCTGTAGAGCATGAATGGTTGAGGGGACCACATACTTCATAATACAAGCAAGACATGGCACAGCTGCAGGTGACAGTTCAGCCAAGATGAATTTTGATTTAAAATTCCTTTAAGAAATCCTGAAGATTGCCTGGGAGATAGGAAGTCTTGTGGTCTAAAAGCAATTCTAATTTAAATAAAACTCTTTGGCATTTCTATTTATTTAGAAAATGGAAATCCAACTAAATAGTCTATACTTAGTGTAGCAAAATGAAATCTTTAAAACACTATAATGAAAGGCTACTCGAGCATTATTAAAAATTAATACAGCCAAGAGAGTTATTGAGAAAAGTGGCATTTAGAAGTAATTGTTAATACATTTTGGTACTACTATATGGTAAGTCACTTCCAGCTTCATAGTTTTGTGTTCTGTTTCTCTTGTAATATTTTTCATTATTTTTCAATGCTCTTTTTCTTATATATTTTAATGTTAAGAATAACCTTTCTAGGTCAATAGGTTTGTTCTGTGACTGAAAACAAAGACTTGCCCGAAGTCTTTTGTTGTATGAGCATCAAAATAAGCTGTAGAAGAAAAATACTTTGAGTAATAAAACTGATCTTTGGAAAGTAGAATGTCATGTAAAAACTGTATTATGATGCTTCGTGAGTATAATGTCTGGGATAATGCTCAGCTTTTGAAGGTGTGGAGGTTGGGGATTGGAGTGGTATAATCCTGGTCTCAGAGGATGTAGTGGATTTATGTGTCCAGGCTTTGGTAGTGAGGGGGGGGGGGGGGGGGGGGGGGGGGCTACAGGGGTGATTTCTGTGAGAACCTGCTGGAAGCTTCTCCTGTGTCTGAGGGAGCCAGTGCTAGCCAGCTCCAAGCCAGACCCATCAGCAGTGGTGGCAGTGACTGTTGTGGGGAACAGATTGAAAATGAAGTTACTGCAGAGGAGTGATTGCAGCTGGAGAGAGGAGTGAGGATATGTGAGGGGAACAGCCCAGTGCRCAGCAAGGTCAGTGAGCAAAGAGAGGAAGGAGGTGCCCCAGTTGATGGAGCAGATATTTCCCTGCAGTCTGTTGTGTAGACCATGATGCGGCAGCTGTTCCTCTGCAGCCCATGGAGGTCTGTGGGGGACCCACCTGCAGCCTGTGGAAGACCAGGAAGCAGAGGGTTGCCCAGAGGAGGGAGTGGCCCCATGGAGAGCCTGTGCTGGGGCAGGTTTTCTGGCAGAGCTTGTGGCCTCRTGGAGGACCCATGCTGGAGCAATCTATTCCTGAAGGACTGCACCCTATGGAAGGGACCCATGCTGGAGCAGTTTGTGTAAGAACTGTAGCTTGTGGAAGGGACCCATGTTGGAGAAGATCATGGAGGAGTATGTCCTGTGGGAGAGACACTGTGCTGGAGTGTGGGAGGAGAGCTAGAAGTAAGAAGTGATGGAGACAATGTGAAACGGACAAATGACAGCCCCTATTCCTTGACTCTCTTCATGATTTAGAGGAAGGAGGGAGAGAATTTGGGAGTGAAGTTGAGCTTGGAAAAAAGGAAGAGGGATGGAGGAACAGCGTTTTAAAGTTCAATTTTATTTATAATTGTCTTATTGTTGATTTTTAGTAAATATATTTCCTTAAGTCATGCCTGTTTTTCCCATGATAGTAATTGCTGAGTGATCTGTATTCTTGCTTTTATATTGACCCACGAGTCTTTTGTTGTATATTTGTCCCCCTGTCCAGCCAAAGAGGACAGTGATAGAGTGGCTTGGTGGCCACCAGGTGTAAGGAGATACAGTAAACCTGTAGATTAAATACTTTTATTTGTAGTTGTAAGCAGAATTAGGCTTCTATGCAGGGATTGATAGTTATACACTACTATTAATTTGTCTGTATTTCAACAAACAGCTGCTTTTCAGCTTTTGAAATGTGGACTTTCCTAATTGCATTGACATTTGCAGTGGTGAGGTATAATCAAAAAAAGGTGATTGATACATTTGAGTGATGAATAAGGCTTAGCTATGCCTAGTGGCTGTCCTATGAGCATTGCCATTTGCGATACCACAATAGAACCTGATAGGTATGAGAACTGGCAGTGGCACAGGGCTCTTTAGTAAATCTACTGCTACCTCTGGAAAGTCTTGTTTGACAGAGATTAATCAGCTTTCTTATTAAGATTGCTGAATGTCCCTCTTCATGCATGTGAAGCTATTAAAAAACTTCTTGGAGGGCAGCGATACCAGTAAACAATTTGTGTTAAATTTTTTTTTGTCACTAATTCCACATTGCACTCCATGTGATATGGATCAAAGTCCTTACATTTGATGCTCTGTAGCTTTTATTGACACATTTTGGGATTATTTCCTTTCTAACTAGCACCCCTTGTTTAACACATCTGCTGGAAACGCAAGCCCAGCTTTCACACAGAAAGCTCAGAACTTGCATCTTGTAGGATTTGTATCCTATAGCTACATTGTGCTTTTAAAGCCCTAGCTGAACAGAAAGAAGACTATATCTGTTCTCATTGTGACAAGTTCATAGTGGGTTTTAGACATGTTTTACCCTGACTTGTAATATTACAATTAAGTGTGTTAAAGAGGAAATTAAATGTTTTCTTTTTCAAGCCTTATCAGACAGCTACTGCTATTTAAAACTGACTTGTATAACAGAAAACTGTCATTTATTTATTATGGTAGTAGACTGGTAAGTTACAATTTAAATTTAACAAACAAATGGATGGAATTTTGTAAGTTTTTCAGTTCTGGATGTATTCAAAATGCACCCAACTAATTTAAAGTTAAGCATTACACTGCTATGGCACAATTACTGGGTGATCTCTATTTTAAAGAGGGATGCTGGAAGATTTTTCTTTTTAAATGGAAGAAAAGATTCGGGTCATGTTTGAATGCCTTCCTTCTTATCACTGTCAAATAGGATTTAGTGTTTTGGTTGACTGCCAGAGTCTAGTATATATGTGTGTGTTCTACCCGGAAACATTTGATTGTCTTTATCTGTATTTGGGAGTTATACCATGGATGCTTACATAAGATTTTCTTTGTGTAGGTGAGATTAACATTGTTTAATTCTGTGTGCTTTTAAAGTTGCACAGCCATTCCTTTCTGCTTGTAAAGGACCAGTTAAGACTTTCACAGATGTCTGACACGTTTAATTGCAAACCACCATTGAACGGCAGACACACACTGTTTAGTTGGATCGTATTTTCTATTTTAAAAAATCATGT
Organism: Cardinalis cardinalis; assembly: GCA_014549065.1. Lineage (NCBI taxonomy): Eukaryota > Metazoa > Chordata > Aves > Passeriformes > Cardinalidae > Cardinalis > Cardinalis cardinalis. Next base: position 872,086 of record JACDOX010000046.1, on the reverse strand, counting down.
CAAAAATGAAAAAAATGAATGCCTAGTGAGTATCAGTAAATATAAATGTAAATATAAGTATTTGGAGGCACTTCTTTGGTATGAATAAAGTATTAATGTAGATGTTATTACCCAGTTTTGAATCACAGGATTCTGAAGTCTTAAGATATAAACTATGAGCGTTGGTTAAAATGATTTTTAAAAATAGCCTTGGATCAATTACAGAATACTAAATCATGCTCACAATTTAAAATGGAAGGCCTCTTATTATTGGTGGTCAAAACTGAGGAAGCATATATTCAGCTGTAGGCTCTGGTGGAGGGCATGATGGAACACATGATATAATTTAATACCTTCAGGTATTAAACAGCATACGTATTAATASTGGTGTTTTCTTTGGGTTTGTTCACATATTTAAAAAGATTTGGATTTAATTTCAAGAATGTGAAGAGGTTGCTTGTTTTTAAAAAATGTGGCATTATTGGATCTCTTGTTCTCAACAAGTTCTTGATTGGCTGGCACATTACTTACAGGTGAAGAAAATCTTCTTTGAGAGGAGGGGCTTTACAGAACTGCTTACAGTCCAAAAGTAACTAAAAAAGCTTCATATCTGTCCTAAATAAGATAAAACTGGATAAAAAATGGGACATATCTGTTTAGCGAGGCACTGTTGTTCTAGACATTTACTGGCCAGTGATTATCATTCTTCACCCAGTTGGACTTCACTTTCTTTAGAATGGAAGTTCGAAACAATTGACTTTTTAAGTCCCATCCCATCTTTACTGTTTAAATAAGATAGCGTTTTTAAAATCTCCTTTTGATCTTCAGTAGTAATAGTAAGTATAATCCTTATCATAAGTATTTCAAGCAGTGGCTTATAGTTTTGCTTTCAAATTAAGTAAAAATTGAAATGTCATGGAAAACATGTATTGAAGATGCATTTCAATGACTTTGTGGAATATGGGGGAGATATTAGCAGAGGAAACAGAAACTAAGTATCTGATGCAAGCTTTCAGTCTTTTTTTTTTTGTAGGTCCATTCATTTCAGTTTCCATAGCTTCACTATGACACTTTATCAGTAGTTAAAATGATTTTTTTTTCTCAAAATTCTAATTTTAAATTATTCTTCAAAGTCAGTATCATTGCCTGTTGAATGAAAGTAAGGCTACCATAGTCTTTTATCATAAGTAAACATTACATCTTTCCTGTACTTATATTTTCATGAGCATCAAAGCTGTATCTGTTCTAACAGGATTTGGGGATAATTGTTTGGTTGGATTTTTTTCTTAATGGATTTCAAATGAAAAATATGCAAATATTTCTAACTCTGCATCCCTTAAAATAAAAACCATACTTTTCAAATAATCTCAGCAATATTGGCAACATTAAGTATCTCTTCTGGCTGGAGTATTTCAAGAAAATATTCTTTCATGAAAATCTTTGATGTGCTTACATTAATTTTACTAAACTACTTGTCATATAGAACAGTGAAAAATCAGTTTAAGGATTTTGGGCTGATTTTGTTCTTTGTTTTTTGTTTTAATTTCCTTAAAATACATATTAATATATAATACCTAAAATACATATAAAATACATAAAGTAATAATGACAAACTAAAACAACTTCAAAATCACAAATGGAAACATGTAATGAAACAATCTCACTTGACTGGAAATAAAGAAATTATTTTTTAAGCTACTTTTAAATTAACATTCTCTGAAGCAAAATTTAAAGCCAATTATTGGTACAATGGGTTACTAAGGGGGTATCAGGAAGTCTCAGCTCTGGTTATGGTCTGTTGCAGTTTTCTTTTTATATGGCTTTGTGATTGGYCTTTAAAGGAGGAAGAGGATTTGGAGGTGTTGGACAAGAAGCTTGATATGACCCGGCAAAGTGCTCTTGCAGTCCAACAACCATATCCTGGGCTACATTACAAGGAGTGTGGCCAGCAGGTCAAGGRAGATGATTCTCCCCCTCTACTCTCATGAGACCTCCTGAAGTACTGGGGCCTCTACATTAAGGAAGATGGCAACCTGTTGGAGCAAGACCACAGGAGGGACATGAAGATTATCAGGGAGCTGGAGCACCTCTCCTGTGAGGGCAAGCTGAGAGAACTGGGTTTGTTCAGCCTGGAAAAGAGAAGGCTCCAGGAGGATCTTACTACAACCTTCCTGACATTGAACGGGGCTTACAAGAGAGCTGGAGAGAGACTTCTTACAAGGGCATATAGTGGTAGGACAAGGAGCAATTATTTAATGAGATATTATGCAGAAAGTCTTTACTGTGGTGCTGATGGGGTACTGAAACAGGTTGCCCAGAGAACCTGTGGGTGCCACATCACTGAAAGAGTTCCACACCAGGTTGGGTGGACCTTTGAGCAGCCTGGTCTAGTGGAAGATGTCCCTGYTTATTGCACACAGGGGTTGAACTTGATAATCTTTTAAGGTATCTTCCAATCCAAACCATTCCATGTTTATATATATGAGTGCTCTCTGGCAGATGAGCAGTGGGTATCTAATTTGCTTAGAGGATATAAATAGAAGCTGCAGTCTGTCCCTCATGTCCCTCTTGAAAATCTGTTTCTCTGGAATCAGTGTTTTGTTGAGGGCTCAAGTGGAGCATGCAGTCAGTCTGCTCGAGGTCCGCAGTTAATCATCTCTTTTGCATTTTTCCTRACTCCTTGGTGAGTGAGGTTTAAGTGTAGCTTAAGTATGAAGTGAAGGATAGGAGTGCTTGTGACCCTGTGTAGCCCTCTGTGCGGAAGTGTGTTATTGTTGTTTCAGTCAGTTGAGCTGATTTGCTAGGATTTTTAAATCTGTTGTGTTTCTGAAATACTTGCTCAGTCAGAAGATGGAGGTATCTCTCCTCTGAGCCTTATAATTCTTGTGGAGTTTATGTGCTGGGTACCTTTCTTTCCTAAACTTGTTCAAAAACTGGGAAGAGTTGCATGGGTTGCAGATTCAAGCATGAGTTGTGCTCATGGGTGATAGTTGTCAACAGATTGAGATGCTTCTTAGGTTGACTGTGTTGAACCTTTCCAACATGAGCTCTTTCTTGATCTCCTGTGTGCTCTCTTTCTACACAATCCTTCCATGCCAGGATAGTCAGTTCCTTACATTTTCAAATAGGTTGTACCTCCATGGGATCTGAACTTCACAGTCAGTAGATTGTTGTCAATCCATTTTTTGTTTCACCTTTTCATAGAACTGCTGTCTTCACTGGAAGAATTCCTGGCTTTAATGGTAGGTTACTCTTATGCTGGCTTTTTCTCCAGTAAGAATGGAAGATCAGATCACTCATCACAGTGAGGGTCATGACTGAATTTCTTCCCAGATGAGTTTAATTTATTTGTGTTTTATTCACTGCCTCTCAGAGACATTCATCTGTATTCTGGAGCTGAGGAAACTACCTTCTTGCTGGGACAAACTAAGGTGTTGAACTTACCATGTGTTTTTAAAGATGCAGCTGTATTTGTCTAGAAGATATCAAAATTGTGTTCTGTTGTGTCAAGACTAAATAGAAAGCCATGAAAATGGATTCTGTTCRAAGTTGTAAAGTTTTCCTTATTGGACATCAAAAGGTTGCCACCTGGAGGTTTTTTATCATGTCTATCAAGCTGTGTGTATACTCTATAACAATGCTTTTTTGAGAAAGCAGGTTTACAATAACTTTTTGCATGCATTCTAAAAGACACTTCCAGTGAAGTCATATGACACTGCACAAGGATTGCTATTTCACTTAGAACAAACTCTTGTTTATACGTTACAGATTTAAAAATAATAAAAAATACAAAAAGTTCCTCTTTTGAATATCTTAGTATATGGCTGTCAAGTTGGAAAATTCAGATTTCCTTCTATGAAACTTCCAGCATGACAAGATCCAAGATATTTTGCTGAATTAATTTTATTTTTTTTTAAGTCCTACTGAATTAATTTAGCTAATGCAGATGAGCTATTGGAAACCCAATGATATGATAGTATTAGTGGGAAAGTGCTGGATATGTCAGTATCCTACAAGTTTTTGTTGATACTTAGCTATGGCTAGGCTTTGGTTGCTTCTTTGGAACAGAGTTGTCTTGTTTTTCAGATAACCTCTGTCAGAAAAAGATCCCACATTAGCTATCAGTGCTGGTACCAGGGATTCAGTGTCCCCATAGTATGCATTTTAGAGGAAGTTACTTGAGATTAATTTTAGCCTAGTCCTGTTAGCAGCTCWAACATAGTTTATTGTTGAAGATTTGGAGTTCCTCAGCTTGGCTTTTGTGACTACTCCTGGAGTGTATCTTTTATTTTATTCATCTAAAATATAATTTGGACACTCCAAGTTAACATTGTGATAGGAAGATGAAGGCAGCTTGATAAAAAAAAGGCTGCATGTGGAAGAAAAGGGAAATAAAAAATTTATTCTCTCCTTCCAATCAGCAGGCAATGTCCTTCCACTTCCTGGGAGCAGCACGTGTAGCAGCGACTCTGGAAGGCCAGAATCATTATAACAAAGGTCCCCTTCATCCTTTCTTGTAGCTTTTATTGCTGAACTGCTGTCACATGGTAGGGAATATCCCTTCAGACAGTTTGGGTCAGCTGTCCTGACTGTGTCCCCTCCCAAGATCTTGCCTTTCCCCAGCCCACTGGTTGTTAGGGTGGTGAGAGGGGACAGTGCTGGAGAGATAACCTTGRTGCTGTGCCAGCTCTGCCTAGCAGTAGCCAAAACACTTATTATCAGCACTTTTGTAGCTACAAATACAGAGTACAGCACTGTGAGGGCTACTAAGGGAAAAATTAACTTTCTTTCAGCCAGACCTAAAACATAAATTTATATCATAGAATGGTTAATGTTGGAAGATACCACTGGAGGTGAACTCATCCAGCCCCCCAGCTCTGGCAGGGTCCCCGTGATCATATTACTCAGGATTGTGTCCAGATGGCTTTTGAATACCTCAAGGGAAGGAGCCTCCACAGCCTCTCCCTGCAGCCTGTTCCAGTCCTCTGCCACCCTCACATTAAAGAATTTCTTCCTCATGTTTGGGTAGAACTCCATGTCATGGTTTCAGTTTTTTGTCTGTTGCCTCTCATCACACACATGTAACTTCATGCGCGTGGTGGCCTTCTGTAGTCTTCATCAGGAAGTTCTGACTGAGACTCCTGTCTGAAGTAAGGTTCTGTTGGTGTGTGTGAGTGTGCTTTGCTATGCATTTAAATCCATGTATTAGAGTCCACTACAAGAAAATAAATGGTAGGAAATTGCTGCTGCCTTTACCAAATGAAGTTTGCATGTGCTCTGGAAAACTGAGTAGCCCAAGTCTGTCAGTACACCTGTTAATTCCTCAACAGAGTGCCTCTTTTCACTGCAGATCTTATTTTATTATTTAGAGACTGTGAGCATTTCCTTTTGCCTGACAATCCTGATTTTTTTTTTCATTAAAAAATATTGGCTGAGAACTCATTGTTTATGCCAAATTGCAGTAAAGACCCATCTAGCCCCCTGCACTATCTATCAAGGGTGAGTGCATTGGTAAGAATTCCAGAGCAGGGAGAGCTTGTAATAGACCTTTTCTATTGCTGCTCTAGACACTAGCAAAACATGGCTCTGAGATGTTTCATTGGTCACCTTTGTACAGGCATTGGTAGATGCATTTCTTCTTTCTTCCTTCATTTAAGGTTTTTTTTTCTGCTTTAGAATATACATAAATATCTGTTAACCCACATAAAATATGTTTAGTATGTTTTTGTGGGAAGGAATTACAAACGTGCTTGTGTAGCTCTTATTTTAAAACCTACCTTCTTCACTTTAATGTGATATGCCTTAGCTCTTATGTCTCAGGAGCTATTGATTTTTTGACTGTACCACCCATTATTTAAGGGTCTCTCATTTTCTTTTCCTTAGATGCCTCCTCCTAGCCAAGGAGTCCTGATTTGGCTAGTTCTTCTAGTAGACTGCTTCATATATAAACAGAAAAACAATAGAAGTGGTAAATTGAAAAATATTTTACATCCAGCATTTCAGTTCTTAACTGGAGTGAAAAGTGCGTTCTAAAATTATAACTTTCAGTCTTAACTACTATTTGATTTTTGGGTTTCTTATTCATGAGCTTTTTGGAACAGATTGAAGTCATAATCCCCAAGTTTTAAATCCCTGAGTTTTTAAAACATACTGTTTGGTCCTGTGCGTTGTGATTCCCTCCCCCTGCTTCCTGCTTAAGTGTGTGATACATGGAACAAATCTTTATCTGTTTGGTTACTTTTTCCTTCTCCCTTACTGGGCCTTGCAGCCCTGCTGACACTGGAGAAATCTCTTTGTCACAAGTGATGGCAATATTGATGCTGGAATCCAAGRGAGAGTATTTTACTAGAACTAAATTTTATGACCGTTCTTTTTTTTTTCCAGTGGAAAGAGAATACTGCAGAAATTTGCAAAGGCCATTACTAAAATTAAATTGGAAGACTTGCACAAGCCTGATGTAGATGACATTGGTTGSTTACAGGTAGCTGGGGTTGGTGCTACAGTGACATCCCCAGAATCTAGTAGTGGTGCTRCGTTAATTCTTTTGGCCGGACTTAGCTACCGGTAACTTAGTTACCATGACATTGTTTATCTGATGTTACTGAACTTCAGTAATTTATCAGAAGTTTTTATTTAAGTGGAATTCTTTTTCTGATGTTTGTGTAGTGATCACTATTAGAAAGTAAGATAAAACTCCTTTCTTGGCCTTGTACAGGGCAGAAGGATCTATATACTCAATTAGCACTTCACAATAGGCTTATTTTTTTATTCTARAATGTTAAAATACTTTAAATGTCAGATTGCCTATTCTTTTCTATGACTATGTTATAAAGACACTTAGAATCACAAAGCTACTATAGTATTGTTTCTTGTTTTTTTAAACAACGTCTCAAGATTGTTATTTTTTTTCATATTCCCTTGCTTCCTGGCAGGAGAACTCAAAAGAAGATTGGCATTTGTTAAAGCTCTAGTATTTCTCATAACAGCTCCTTAATTTGCTGGCTTCTTTTTTTTTTTTTTTTTTTGTGTGAAGTAATTTACTCTGATGAAGGAGAGATATGGCTTTTTTTTCTGGTCGAGGTATGTTAGATTGCCAGGTTTTAATGGTTCAACCTTTAGTGTAGGCAAAATGTGGCCACTTCTCAGTGTCTTTAGTTTGCATGTAGATCTGGTCAGATGATTGTATAAGTCTTCACAAGCTTAGCTTCTCCTAATTTGGGTCACTTTTTTCAATCTTGTTGGTTTAATTTTTTGTAATAGCCTAACCTGCTTCAATGAATCACTGAAAATTTACTGTGTTTTTCCACTTTTAGACTAATCCTGCTACTAAGCAGTGTGTTAACATAGGTATTAACTGATCAGTGCTCACAATGATGTCACCAAATAAGATGTATTTAGATGGCACCACATGACAGAATAGGCAAATACCATAGTTTTCTATATTTCAGCCAAACCTAAATGAAGCAAAGTAAAAAACAAAACTACCATCCTGTAACAGAGAAGGTGGTGTCTCTTGTCCTGTGAGCAAAGCAGTCTGCTGAAGAGCTGTGGAAAGAGTAATTTAAGATACTGTGGAGTAGCTCATCTTTTCCTGAAGCTGAGTCATACACCTGTTACCAGCTTGTGAGATTGTGTAGTTTGAAGCATATCAAGCACCACATCATGGATTCTCTGACAGACCTTACACTGAGACTCTGATAGCTTGAAATGTGTCATCAGGGGAAGATAAAGTGAAGTTGGAGAGTTAGTGACGATTAGGGTATGTAATAGGTACCACATCTGAGGCTGTCATCTCTATAGATGCACTTTGTAGCCTTTYAAAGAAGGGAAGAGATGGAGAAGGACTCTTACATAGATGGGAAATGCCTGAGTCAGAATCTTTCTTTCAGTTGACCTTAGAAAAGCTTGTTTTTTCATTTCCCTTGTCGCAAGAGATTAGTCATTTATTTAGGAACCAAATTAGATCTCTCAAATTGGTGATGCACATATTTTCCTAATCAACTAGTGATTAATTTTCAGTTAATCTGAGGTCCTTTGTTGCATAGTCAACATTGCCTCTCTTCTTGTGGTAGAGTTAGTGGTACTGACATATTCAAATCAAATCTGGGATTTGAACTTTGTAGTTTTTTTCTCAGAGCTTTACAACAGTTTTGGATTTTTTTAACCCAGACTTTTCTATTATAGTCTTTTTTTGATTGGCTATGCAAATTATACTGGTTTGGCAGAGCAATTTTGTTATACTTGATACAACATATATTTAATTTTCTAACAAAAAAGCTATGAATATATATGATTTTAGACTCTGTTTAGAATAAAATCAATGAAATGTTAAGTTCGTTATTTTGTCTCTTTAGGCATTATGCATATTTTGCATTGTGCATCTGTCTCCTGGGTACTCTTCTTGTTACAGGACAGTTGCCTAGTTAAAATCAGTGGGTTTATTCTTGGTTTATTTTCTGACCCACATGCAGTCTTTTTTGAGTGGGTGGGCTTCTTCTTGGTTCCTTGATTTGGGTTTTTTTTTAGCTTTGCTTAAATAATAAAGCTTTTATTGCAAAATAATTCTGTTTTGGCAAAAAGTAATCTTCTCTTATTTTCATAAGATCTCAAGCCTAGAGTTACTAACAGTGATAACCTTCCTTAGAGACTGAAGACTGTATCAACTGGAAGTCAGTTTCATTTATTATATTATCCTTAGAAATCATAGTGCTTTTAAAAAGATATAAGTAATAATCTGTTCTTGCATCTTTTAAAAAAACTGTCATTTGCTACGTGTGAATCTGAGTAATGGCTTTTGAGCAGGAGTAATGGATTTGTAAGGTTAAGTGTTGTCAAAGCTGTAACTTGCAAAGCTTTATAAAATAACTTGTGGTTACYAAAAGCCATAAAAAAGTAGGATATGTGATGCATTCTTATGGTAGTTTTATAGGAAAAAACACTCTGTTTTTAAACAACAAAAAGTTTTAAATCCTTGTCTTTAATTGTTTGTCTGTTGTGCACTGAATACGTAGCCTGCGGCTCGTATTTTGTTCTCTGCTTCAGTGATGTTATAATTGAGCATATCTAAGGAGACTGATGGAGATATTAATTAGGAGTGATTCCTAAAAGAAAATGTTGAACACTGGAGGGCAACATTACTGTTTGCTGGAAGCAGTCAACCTCTGCATGTAGGAGAAGCTGTGCTCACACTCAGTGCTCTATGCTGGCTACCTTTTCTATTTCTTTCCCTGTTTTAGAGTTTTTCACATGTAAGTTAGAATTAATGTGACTGTTAAAGCTGATTGGTAATGTGGCCTTTGCTTTGCTRCTTCCTGCAGTGTAGTGATTTAATGAAATTGAGTACTCAATTTTAGTCAAACTTTAAATTACATCCAGAAGTGTAATCTTTTAATTTATCATTTACGTCTGCTCAATAATTGAAAAGTTATTTTCCATTCCACATAAGCTATGGGGTTTTATCATTGATTCAATGAGTATTTTCAAAATGCATATCAAAAGTGTGGAATTTTTTTTAAAATTCCTTTACTAGACAGCTGAGATGTATGTCAAACTGGATTTGGATGACAATTGAGTTTCAATCAAATATATAAAATGGCATTTTAACAAGTTTTAAAATTAATATTGCTTGTTTTATGAATTTTTAAAAATATCTAAGAGTCATATGCTCAATATTTTAGTATTTTGTAACATATTGATTGGAAATTTGAAAAATTAATGAGATCAGTGTTTCAAAGCAACTTACACATACCAATAGTATCAATTAGATACCCAGGTGCCTCTGAAACAGTGGCTATGCATCTCCTAAAGATTTTTGGTTTTAATGTGTATATCACTTATAAACTTATTATCTTATAAACTGTTTTTTGGAGCACAGGTTTTGTGGTACTTGCTACTAGTTCAGATGACATAGTCTGCTTTCCATTAAATAGGATAAGCCATTATCTTTTTGCCTCCTTTAAAAATATACTTCTTAGCTTGTGTTGTAGCTTCTGTCTCGCTTGCTTAATTTGTAAATTCTAATTCCTGATGCAAAAATGTTTTTTGCAAAGATGCTGCCAAATAATATTTTCTTACTGATGTCTCTTTAAGTTTAGCTGTTTCTTCATAGCATATCCAAAATTATCTTTTGCAGGTAGAGAATTTTTTGTTTCTTTACCTGAAGTCACTTGGGATGTCTTCTTGTTTATGTGTAAATTTGGTCTAAAAGAAAGTTTACATACAGCAGATTTTTACAGCATATCACTATATGTGTAGTTATTTAAGTCAGTGAGGGGTTTACAATCAAGTTTTTTGAGCACGTGTRCATGAGTTACTACTCTCAAATTGCATTGCAATAGTTAGGTGTCGAGGTCTTCATCTCCACCTGACTGCTGAGACAGTTGTCTGACCTAAAACTTCAGTCTGTCATTAAAGGAGAATGTCATGAGTCATTCAGTTCTGAGATGGATTGATTAATTTTCTGACATAAAACTCTATTGGCCGTATGAGGTGTGTGCTTTTTAGATGTTGTCCATTGAAAGCACTTTATGGTGTATCACTAGGGTGAGATTTGCCCTGGCCATGTTTAAGGATTGTCAGGAATAATGTGCCTAATCCTTCTGTTACAACAAATATTTAAAAGACCCTGATGTTCCTATCTCTTAATAAAAATATTCTAATAACATTGTGATTGAAGGTTTGGGAAAAAGGTATTGTGTGAAGTATGAATGAGCAACTGATGGGTAAAAAAAATAATCTGTTTTGGTAGAAGTGGTTAGAAGAGATGAAAAAGAGAGCAGAGACAAATAAGGTGACATTTGAGTGACAGTGCAAAGAAAGGATTTGGAATACAGGAGATTCAAGAGGCATCATTTCATCAAAAGGAAAGATTAATATGCTTGGAAACATGGAAGATATGCAAGAAATTATATAAACCACATGAATAACAAAGAATAAAAATAAATATAGTCCTAAAATGGAGGAGTGGGAGGAGGAAAGAGGAGAAATGGAGATTACTAAGGAAGGGGCAGTTAACCACTAAGCTTTGATTTTGACTGAAAAAAATACTATCTTGARCAGTTTATTTGGTCTGAGGATATGATCTTGACACTCTGTTTTAATATCCTTGATTTACAGTTTCATTTTGTGCATGCAATTCTAAAAAATAACAGAGGAATAGAGGTAGAATGTGGCTATTTGTGAAAGGTATTCCAGGCTACTTGCATTTCCTTTCCTTAGATCAGTGAACCACTTAAACTGGAATCATGCTGCGAGTTCTTCCATTTTTGTCCAGTGTGCAATTGGAGTGAAGGAAGCTCTTGTGTTTTCTACATATCTAATCAGGTTTGGCTCTAGGTACTTCCCTTCACTCTCTCAAATTCTCAATGCACTTCTAGAGTCACCTTTTCCTTTCTTCCTGAAGCCCTGCATGGGTTGCCCATTGCAATCCCTCTGAGAACATTTGCATGTTTGACGCCATTGTGCACGCATCAACCCCACTGCCATAATATCATGATGAAAAGTGAAATTGTCCCTAATCCAGGAAATAACACCATTTAACCAGGAGGTAGCTTGTTGTGTTTCAAAGCTGATATGTCTTAATCTTCTACTTGGTATTTGCATCTTGAAAACTAACATCTGTCTGTGAAGAGTGATACTTTTGAAAGCAATGTATTTGCAAGTTATTTAACATTGTGRAACTAAATACATTATTCAGCAACATACAGATTACAGTTTTATGTGGGGATCTTTGCATAACTAAATATTTTATTTTAGGATTCCTTTACTTGTTATGTAACCCATTTTATTTATGGTATCATAAGTATAGTAAGTATAGATTCCATAGGACAAAAGAAATAGTGGAGGGGTTCTCAGAAAGCTTGATTGATATATGTGCTTCACTGTATCTCATCATTTGGAAGTATGATTTTAATGTGTTTGGAAATTCCATAATTTGCCTTAACATCCAATTTCTCTGAAGGTTGAAACTGTTAATTACATAAAAAATGTATCTATAGTCTCTTGCACACATCTAAAAATGGTTGAAGGAAAATACAGTTTTTGTGGTTTGGCCAATTTGCATAGATTTGAGAAACAATGCTTATACTTTTAATGGTTATCTTCTTATTTTTAAATAAGCTTTCCTGATTTAACACCTGCAAGTAATGGCTTTTTTAGAGATTAGCTTGAGTTTACCTCTGCATGTCCTGGAAGAATAAAAAGGGGTTAAGAATGTTTGTTTTACAGAAGTAATTTAAATTACACATGCTTCATTTATACAGTGTAATTGTATACCTTCAAAAGCCTCAGTAACATAATTAAAGGACTGATAAATCTGTTAAAGTCATATACTTAGCTTCAATTATTCTTATTCAGTGTTTTTTTAACAAATCAGCTTTGTTTTCCAGGGATTTGATTCCCTAAAAGTAAGTGTATGAAAACCCTAATGGTATTCTTACTCAAATTATAGTGTAAATGCTTGCATTTTAGCAAGGTATGCTCAACATAGATGCTGAAAGCTATGTTTGTACAGGCTCATTTAGTTGCTAGTTAAGAAATTTGAGTTGTTGACCTAGTATTTTATTTTAAATGTCCCACTTGTTCATTTACTTTTCAAACATTTCAGAAATATTTCTCAAGGCTTTTCTTAAGAAATACTTTTGWCTGGAATCTAAGAACCACTTTAAAGAGCAAATAAACTGAGATGTTAGTTCTTCAGGAGTTTTGTACAGTCCCACATGTTTAAGATAAAGAARCTTGTGACATTAACTTCAGAAACTTGTTCCTGGACTTTATCCACTGATTGAGTCAATGCATCTCCTCACACAGAGTTTAGAAGCAAGGAAGACTGTCTTTTTTATTCTTTCTAACTCCTAGGGTTGTTGTAAACTTGCATTACCTTCAGAGTCTGAATTGCTTTYTTTTGCTGTTTCTGTGATACTTTCATATAGGGGAAGAAAAAGGTTATGTGCCACCTGCAGTGTACATACCTTATCTCTGTCAGCAAAGGTGGAAGCATTGCCTTTGGCTGTTCCTAAGGAGCAGTCAGCCAGGATCAAAATCCAACCACAGTTACAGCGGTGGAGCATTAAGAGCTTGTAACACTGGATGATCACATTTTATTTCTGTTACAGCATTACTGTTATGTCCTACTTTGTCCATCATCTTTTTTTGAATTTTTCTTCATCGATGTATCAGTTGTTGTACTGCACATGGCTGCCTTGTGCCACTGCAGCCAGATGAGCTGCAGGGCTTTATTTACATAGTGATAACTGAAGAAACTTTTTTTCAGCTTAAAAAAAATTGAAAACAGAAATTGCTATACTGCTAGATTTTAGAAAATGTACTCAGTAAATTTTAAAATTACTAAGATGAGGAAGAACTAGATCTGTGATAAACAGGTTTTTGGACTGAASAAATTGGTATCTTAGATAACATGTTGAACACCAAAAAGTAAAAAGATTTTTGGAGGGGGCTGGGAGGTTTGTGGGGGCATCAGGGCAGGGAAGGTTTGTCATTTTGTTTGTGATACCACTAGAATGCACCAAGGACTACTTAAATAATTTAGGAAGACCAGGAAAAATAGTCAAAATATCTCAAATCTTACTCTATGTCACTTACTACTTGGAGGATTTTCTAATTTCTAACATTACATTGTAGAGATAAAGTAGCCAGAAAAAAGTTCTTGCTTCTTCATTGGACCTGAATGACTGTAAATTAAACATGAAATTACATTTGCTGGGAATAAGGTGTTTAAAGAAAGATTTTAGTTTACTGATAAGATTATTAAAGATTTTCTGTTAGGAATGAGATGAACCTGTAATTGGAGGCTGTGGGGATTATTGACATATCTTCAGCATCCAGAGAAAGAACACTGTTTTGCCCATACTCCTTTCTTTTCAGATTTTATTTAMCATAACCTTCTTCTCATCAACAAGTAATAAAAGTGACAATGAAAATCTAAAGAGGGAATGAGGGGTTTTTGACTAAAAGACAAAACAGGTRTGGGTGGTATACAATTAGAAAGGTAAATGAAAACAATCCTGAGGAACTGTGCCAAAGCAGTTCTGCATCTGTGTAATGGCTTTGTTTTGATGAACATAAAAGTTGGATAGATAGATCAACTTCATTATCTAAAAGTTGGATTAACTAGAGTCTTCTAAATTTTCAAAGATTGATGCTTCAGAACATCACAATTGGATCTAAAACTTTCCATGAGAGAACACATTTATTGTTATTGTAATGGTATGAGGCTGAAAGAATCAGACATGTCTCTATAAAACTGCAGTTGAAAAGTCTGATTGAGACRTAATTTTACCTACTTCAGGTGATATGGTTTGCCCAGGGTCACTCTGGGTATTGGTRTTTATGAGGAAGGCATGATCTTATTTGACTAGCAATGAAGAACAATTATTTATAAGAATTTGTTAGGAAAGCATATAATTTATATATTTATGAGTGTTGCAATTTAGAGTTCATGAAGTTGTATTAAAATTTATATGTAAAGTTATAAATAGTAAACCAACTGTGTTCAAGTACTCAATACAGTGACTGTTAAAAGATGCCTAAAACCAAAGTGTTTGTTTTATGTACATATTCTGAAGGTTGTTGTCCAAGGAAATTGATGTTCAAAGTCCTGAGAAGTATCAGATTCTATTTAATCCCTTTTTCTTCACTTTAATGTTAGAATATGTAAAGTGATTTTTAAATAATATTTTTAAAAATACAGCTATCGTGCATGATGTTCTAGTTCTTGTTCTAAAGGGATCTAATGCTGGCTTTTTTTTTTTTGAGTCAGAGGTTGATTAAATAAAAACTTTGTAAAGCTTTATGAATCTAATACAGACTCCAGCTAATGTGGTACTAGGACTTGGTAATTCTTCAACAACAGTCTGGTGTTTCAGTGTTGCCTGCAGTCTACTCAATGCAGTATGATGTCACAAAATCAGATTGGAAATACTCCAAACAGTTCCTCTAATGTCCTCCTCTATGGTAACTAGTGACAGATAAAATCATCAGTCTGTTATTTCCACTTGCTGATAAATAAGTGCAACATCTGTTACTTAATGAGTATCTTAGGAAGCAGAGAAAAAGAGAGAATATTAAAGATGTTTTTTTTCTCAGCTCACATTGACCTGTAAATTAACCTAGTATGCTTCATTTAATTTTTATCAAGGGAATGTGTAGTTTCATTTGGGGAGATTGGTGTCTGTACTTGGGTTTTTTTCTAAATAAAGTGGGACATGTCCTACAACATGTAGAAATGTAATTGTTGGGAAGCAAGCATGCAAACAAAATTSTGGACCTGATTTCCATAGCTGTTGTGTGACTTTTGAGGGAACAATTTCTTGCATCACCCTCCACTCTTGTGGACACCTGCTTGGCACCTGGCRTGGGTTGACCTTCCAGCAGTCCCTCAACAATGTGACAGGTGTGCGGTGTGTGCATTTTCTCCCAGGGATAAATAACATTATCAGAGCTGACTCCCTCATTTGAACTATTACCTTATAAATAAACAAATAAAGAAATTCCTTGACCTAAACTGTTATCTTGAGGTCTTTGTTGCTCCCRAGTTCAAGATGTGCAGCGTTTCAGGGTGATTCCATTAGAGGTGAGTATGTGTTACTGAGGGCYGCATGAGTCAGCTGGGATTTGCAGCGCAGCGTTCTGTTCCTTGCTGCGTGAGTGAGTCAGCAGCGTGCTCAGCAGCACGAGACCATTCTTTCTATAGCCTTTACCTGGTGTGCTGCTTGCTTGGACCCAGTCTGCTGGCCCTTGCAGGAACTGTATATGTCATGCCATTAGCAGCAACTAGTAAGTATCTAGTGATAGTATCTAGTAAGTAACTAGTAATCTTCTCCAGCCTTTCTCTAAGGAGTTCAAATAGAAAGAAATGCATTTATAGTATATTATAATGAATGTGGTTCTGAGGATATCAGTGGAGTTTCAGGTCAAGCAGCAAGAAATCACTGTTCAAAGTAAGAGACCATGTGGGTGAACAATGAAAACATTTCAACATGTTTTAAGGAGCAGCGTTTTCTGAAGGAAACTGTGCAAATGAACATTTAATACTATCCAATGTTTTTGGCTAGATTTTTCACCAGAGGCTCTTGAAAGAATTTAAGGTACCATGATACAATAAGAAGTTCTTATATGTGTAAAGACTGCTTGAGATGTACAATGAAAAGAACAAAAATAAGTGCCCTGATTTCATWCTGAAGGGAGGTCATCGATGGAATCCCATAAGGATCTGAACTGAGGCCTGTGCTCTTAATGTAGCATAAATTATTTAGAAGAATGAATAATGAGATGTCAAAGTTTGCAGATACTACAGAATAATTCGGGATAAGTAAAAAAAATCCAACTGATATAATGCAGTTCAATATAAATTAGTATGTATGTAGAGAGGGAATAATCCTAACACTACATAAGGATCTAATGTCCTTCAGTTGATTGTTACTACATAGAGAAGGAAACCTTGAAAATGATGAAAATGTTTGTTCAATCCTCAGTTGCAGAAAGGGAAGTTAAGGAATCCTTACAAATGTGTTTGAAAGGAAAAGATCAGAACAGCATGCCAGTAGGGTCGAGTTCTGCTGAAATAATGATACAGAATTGAACAGATTTGCTATTGCTTCTAAGTAGGAGTTATGTTAATCTAACAAGTAAAAGCATTCAAAATTCAAGATGCTTTTCAACATCATGTGTAGTTAAGTTCTGAGACAATTTGCTRTGGGCTTTTGCAGCAGAAGCCATCACATACAAATACATACCCACTAGCTCAAGAAGTTTCAAGAAAATACTGGAGGTTCTGGAGAGGAAATTAGGCCAAGCAATATATATACTTACCCTACACTTATATTCTTTCCATGGTATCTTTTGATAGCTTGTTAATAAACATGTATTTTTTAGATAGATGTGTTTTCATCTGACCTTGTATGGCAGCTTTTATGAACTCTTTTGATATGAAAACCTTTATTCTGGCCTCAGGCTTTAATTAAACCTCTAATTAAATTCCTCTCATGAGAGAGAGGTAAGAGGGAAGACAGAAGTAATATCTTTGATATGTCTACTCCTATGTGGTGGTATTAATGTGCAGTTCTCTTCTACTCCTGCTGACACTGGTGATCTGACATTACCTCTGATATTTTTTTGTCATACAGCTCTGTGTAGGTGGGAAGTGTTCTGTTTGCTTTCCTGTTAGCATGCTAATCCCGTTCTCCCACTATAGCACTACAGTTCCAGCATTCATAGTACTTCTTTAATTCTTCAGCTCCTTTTGTCAGATATAAGAAGCTGAAGGGGAGCTCTAATGGCCTTCTAGAAATAGACATTTGCTTCCAACTTTGCTGTGGAGCAGGAAAAAGGGCTTGAAGCTGTACTCATTTTAGAGTCAATCTAATATATAAATTAGTCTATTTATAAGTGTTATTCGCCTTCCCCTCTAAACTAATTTAAATAGAGCAGGATAACCAAACTSGTTAATGAAACATTATTATCCTAAATAAGAACTTCAGCTAGGAGAGCTGTCCCTGAACCAAAGAAGGAAGCTGTTCTGTGCCATGGCTCATTAGCTTTGGGGACAATATCTGAGGTTGGGATTGTTTGGGGCTTGCTAAGAAACAGTTTGGTGTTAAATAAGATTAAGCCAGGGACATGCCTTGTGTGAAAACTGTAGAGATTTTTGATGATCCTTGATTTGGATGAAATTCGTTCATCTTGACCTGACTCTTCTAGAAATCTGTCTGCAATACAGTGAGGGAAAGGCTTCATTGTTATGTTTCAAAAATTATTGTCTGCAACTTTAAGCAATTATTGGCTACAACTTTAACAAAATTGTAGGCAATCTTCTTAAAATAAAAAAAGACAAACCCAGAACATCACTAAAGTAAATAATAAATCTTTAATTTTTAGTGTAATATTGTGAGAAAGCAGCAATGGAAGGGCAAGGTCAGACATTATATGCTTATAGCATTTGCTTTCTAGGCCTTGAAGAATGTACCCCGGCATATTCTAGTTTTGTGTAGCTAGGCAAGGGCAAGTTATCATGTGCTTAGATAGATCAACTTCATTATCTAATTTTGAGATACTCTAAATAGTAATACTAAAGTATAGACTGAATTTTCCTTTTTTCAGCCATTTAGGATTTCAGCATTGACTGAAAACCCTTCATGATCCTTTCCTACTTCTGTGAGACAAACTCCTGTGTTAGCAGAAGATGACTTCTTGTACTTTGTGATTGGTTTTGGAAAATTTTACTTAATTACCATGGTGCATTCATAAATATATTAATAATGTAAGGAGATCTTAGGACAATTTCCGTGCTTTYTTGGATAGTGCAAAGGATGAGGAAGAGGTTAAAGTACTTAATGCCATCTTTGACTCAGCCTTWAACAGTCAGACCCCTGAGCTGGATGATGTGGAGCAGAATGAATGATCCAAGAGGAAATGGTCAGCAACCTGCTACAACACTCAGACATGTGTAACTCTATGGAACTGAATAGGATCCATCCCAAAGCTACYGAGGGAGCTGGCAGAAGTGCTCACAGAGCTACTTTCCGTCATTTACCAGCAGCTTTGGCTAGCTGGGCAGGTCCCAGTTGACTGGAGGTTAGCAAATGGGACACCCATTTAACAGAATGGTCAGAAGGATCTGGGGAACTACAGGCCTGTCAACCTGACCTCAGTGTCAGGGAAGGTCATGGAACAGATCATGTTGAGTACCATCACACAGCATGTACAGGGCAGGCAGGGCATCAGGCTCAGCCAGCAGGGGTTTGTGAAAGACATGTCTTGCTTGGCCAAGCTAATCTCTTTCTGTGACAGGATGACCCWCTTACTGGATGAGGGAAAGGTTGTGGATGCTGTCTACCTAGACTTCAGTAAAGCTTTTCAAACTGTTTCTCACAGCATTATCCTGGASAAACTGGCTGATCATGGCTTGGACAAGTGCATTTTTTGCTGGGTAAAAAACTCTCTGACTGAATGGCCAGAGAGTGCTGGAGAATGGAGTTASATCCTGCTGGTGGCCAGGCACTAGCAGTGTTCCCCARGGCTCAGTAAGGGRACCAGCCCTGTTTAATGTCTTTATCAAGGACCTGAACTAGGGGATTGAGTGCACCCTTGTAGATACAGCAATTGGAAKTGGGGTTGTGGCTGAACCYCATCCCCAATGGGCTACAGCTGTGCAGGGCAGGTGAGCAGCATTGGAGGTGACGAGCCATGGCGTGCTGAGGGGCACTGACCAAGCAGGAAAGGGCACACAGGTGCAGTGCATTAACATGAGGGGCATGAAAGGTTGGGCTAAAGAACCAGAAAGAGCAGATTCTTGCAGCTCTCTGAAGTGGCATGATGTTACTCTGTATGGGCAGGTGCTGGAAGCCATCTTATGRGGTARGGTGTTACTTTGTATGGGTGAATGCTTAAAGCCTTCTGAAACTGTATGGTGGCYRWCTCAACTGTGACATGTGYKGTGATACACCCTCAGTCAGTTTGCAGGTGAGGCCAAGCTGGGTGGGAGYGTTGATCTTCTGGAGGGTAGAAAGGTTCTGCAGAGGGATCTGGACAGAAAGGGTTGAAGGGCTGAGGCCAATTGTGTGGGATTCAACAAGGAGAAGTTCAGTGTCCTGCACTTGGGACACAAGAACCCCATGCAGCACCACAGGCTGGGGGCAGTGGTTGGGAAGCTGCCTGGTGGAAAAGGACCTGGAGGTGCTGGAAAACAGCAGCAGGACGTGAGCAGCCCAAGTTCCCGGCTGATGTCATCTTGGCCTGTATCAGCAGTGGATAGTGTGGCCAGCAGGACCAGRGTAGTGATTGTACCCCCATACTTGGCACTGGTGAGGCTGCACCTCAAATACTGTATCCAGTTCTGGGCCCCTCACTGCAAGAAGGACATTGAGGTGCCGGAGCATGTCCAGGGTAGGGAAGTGGAGCTGGGGAAAGGTCTGGAGTGCAATGCCTGTGATGAGTGGCTGAGGGAGCTGGGAGTGTTTAGCCTGAAAGGGAAGCTTAGGGGAGGCATTCTCTACAATTACATGAAAGGAGAGATTAGTCTCTCCAGGTAGCAAGTGATAGGCTTGAGAAGAAGCGTCCTGAAGYTGAACCAATGGAGGTTTAGACTGGATAGTAGGAAAAAATTCCTTGCAGGAAAGGTTGCCAAGCATTGAAACATGCTGCTGAGTGAAATGGTTGATTCTCTGTCCTTGGAGGTATTTAAAAGATATGTAGATGTGGCACTGAGGGATATAGGTTGGTGGTAGACTTGAGAGTGCTGGGTTAACATGTGAACTGGGTGATCTTAAAGGTCTTTCACAACCTGAATGATTCTACATTACTTATTTGTTTGTAGAAATTTACTTAAAAGCATTTAACAAGCTTGTTACTTATTCTTAGGACTAAAGCATTTAGAATTGCACTATATTACTCAGTAAAGGAAATGACTGATTATTTTATCTGCACTTTTTTTCTGAATTTTGAAGAGTACAGATAATACAGTGCACATCAGTATGCGAATTGAAAACATCTTTGAAATCGAGTGAAACCATGTCTAGATCTAAAGTGGATTTTATGTATTTTGAGATGTGCATCTCTCAAGCATTTCAGTGTTGCTAAATACAACAAAGGTAAATTTTGCCTTTAGTATTACTGTTTCTGTTCAATTATGTGTACACCTGAGGGAGTTGGGCCTGTCTGAAGAAGTAATATCCCTCAGGGGCTGAAGTCCGTGGACAATTTATACCAGAGCAGGGACAGCCCTGAGTTTCTATGACATAATCATCCATTATTGATGGACATRAAATACATAAAATAATACTTTTCCTGGATTCTTAAAAAAATGCTTAAGAGATCTAAGTAACAAAACATAAACCAAAAAAAACTCAAAAAACCTCCATCAGACATGTCTTGCATGCAGCCCAAATTAGGCTGTTTAGCCCCTTATTTCTAGATTAGTARTATCATGTTCTGAAATGAACTTAATCTGCTAAACAGACCAGAAATTTATTCTAGTTGATGTTTAATTTCTGTACCTTTTTCCTATATTAAATTATGGATAGTGTGGCACTTGTTAATATGGCTGAGGAATGTTTGTGAGGTGCTATGCTGAGATTTGCACTACATGAAAGGTCCCATCCAACCTTGATGATTCTGTGTTTTGTTGTTTGCTGTTGTGTAACTTCTTCATCTGGTGTGTCATTGACCTAAAGACAAGGCCATATTAGATATATTAGGAGCATAATATGTTAAAATATTATCCAGTCACCCAAAATAGGCTGAAGTTTAGTGTTTWGTTCTAAAAGAACATTTATTTTTGGAATTATAAAGTTGGCTGTTTTCTTCAACTATCTTGGCTTAYGTTAGGTTAAATGTATCAGTATTAAAAAATACTGGAAGGGTTTTCTGCAGGGTCATGCAAACAGAGGAGATGTGTATTTCCTAATTTCTGTAGATGTTTTTACAGGAGACTCATTATCCTGATTTAAGAAAAGACAGATAATATAATTTATTTATAGTGTTCATGTAAGAATGCCATTGATAAGAAATTTGCATTAACTTTTAATATTTGCACTGGGTCACCCCATCCTGCTCGAGGGTTCATGTTTCATATTATGGATACCTGAGCAGTCAAGGCATGTCTATATGAGTGGTTTAGCAAGCACTGGTGTAGTATCAGTAAATCATCTAGAATTTAAAGCTTACTTGTAGGGGGATAGAATAGAAGAAAATAAAGGTAGTATAGAAAGTAATCTTACCCCTAAAGAGTTACAGCTGGGCTAATTATTGGCTGGTTGAGGGGGAACTGGAGTCAGTTGGCTACTATGAGAAGAAGGAAGAGTCTGTGCTCTGAGGAGCTGCCTATGAGAAACATCAAGGAGGTATGAAACTCTTGCAATAAGGAGACAAAAATATGGAGCCTTTGCAGTATAATGACAAAACTTACTAGCCGTGACTTTCATCAYGTCCCACAGCATACTGTGGTGCAACACTTCTACTATCAGTGTTAAGTGGTTGTATATTTATGACACATCATGAAGTAGCATGTGACTAATTTTCCRTGAAAGTATGTGTATATACACATTCAATATATTGTTCGCTACCTTCATTCTGTTGAGCAAGTGTATGTGCTATTTTTGTACCTATTCTGACTTTTTTTTATTAGAAACCATGTGTGTAATACAAATCACTAGTGTAGCTGTTCTTGCTAGCAACCAACAGTTTTCATGTTAATTGTTCTTGAATATGGTTTTGCCARTCTTTTAAACTTCACCTTTACTTTGCTTCAGAAGGAACCAGTATTTAGAGCTCAGGACTACTTTTCATTTGCTAAGGACAGATCCAGTATCAGTTATTTTATATTAGACAGGCTGCAGATCCTACAGTATGAAGTATAGGAATATCATTCAGAATTGAAGGGGGGATACCAAATGAAGGGGATATTCTTCATGCTTATGCAGTATTGTTGCATAGAAGTGTAGCAATGCAGTGAAATCAATGGTAGGAAAGTTCTGTATCATTGTAGTCATCCCARTTTGCAGTTCAGAACCACCTCCTCAGGATTTTTTCATAGATGCTGTTACTCAGCCAGATCTCTCATTTGTTCCTTACTTCTCTTTTTTGGGTTCTCCACTTGGAAATATGGGAAAACAGAAATACAGAATGTGCTGAGTTGGAAGGGAACCATCAGGGTCATTGAGTCCAATTCCTGGTCCTGCAAAGGATACCCCAGTATTCGCACCATGTGTCTGAGAGCATTGTCCAAATGCATCTTGAACTCTGTCAGGCTGATCCTGTGACCACTTCCCTGGGGAGCCAGTTCCAGTGCCCAACCACCATCTGAGTGAAAAACTTTTTCCTGATATCCAACCTAAAGCTGCCTTTGTTCAGTTTCATGCTGTTTCCTTGAGTACTGTCACCAGTTACAAGAGGGAAGGGATCAGTGTCTGCCCCTCCAGTTCCCCTCATGAGGATGTTGAAGACTACCATGAGGTCTCCCCAGTCTCCTCCATGCTGACCAGACTGGGTGACCTCAGCCMCTCCTCATACAGCTTTCCCTCCAGACCCTTCACCATTCTCATGGCCCTCTTTGGATGCTCTCTAATAGCTCAATGTMTTTTTTAAATTTTGGTGCCCAAAACTGCCCCCAGCACTTGAGGTGGGACAGCCCCAGCTCAGAGCAGAGAGGGACAATTCCCTCCCTTGCCTGGCTGGCAATGCAGTGCTTGATGCCCCTAGGACATGCCTGGACCTCCTGGCTGCCAGGGCACAATGACTTACATTCAACTTGTCATCAAGCAGGACCCCCAGGTCCCTTTAGACAGGGCTGCTCTCCATYTACTCATTCTCCAGTCTGTACAGACAGGCAGGGTTTCACCATTCCGGGTGTAGATTCTGACAGTTTTGCTTCTCAAACGTTGTATGGTTTGTCATTGCCCTTTTCTCTAACTTCTCAAGGTCTCTTTGCAGAACCTCTCTGCCTGCTGGGGATTTGTAGCTCTCCCCAGTGCAATGTTGTTGGCAAACTTTGTATTCCTCCAGGTCCTGTGTCCAAGCCWTTAATAAAGGTGTTTAAGAGAACAGGGGTGAGGATGGAACCATGCAGAACCCTATTAGTGACCAGTTGTCAACCTGAAGTCACCCCAATCACTAAAACTTTGTGCCTGACTTTTGGGCTGGTTGCTCGCCCACTGATCACGTAACAGCTATCCAGCTGAATGTGGACACTTTCTCTAGAGGAATACTCTGAGAAAAAGAATATCAAAAGCTTTGCTGTAGTCCAAAAAGGTAACATCTACCGGCTTTCCAAGATCAAGGAAGTGGGTTACCCTGTTGTAGAAGGAAATTGGGTTTGACAAGCAAGTCAGCTAGGAACTCTCCCAAGACCATCACAAGTCATCAAGCAAGGCTTTGCAGTGGCATCACTGAGCTCTTTGAAGGTTCTTTGGTGAATTCTATCAGGCCCCATAGATGTGTAGGGATCCAGCTGGAGCAGCAGATCCTTTACAAGGTCAGGGCCAACTGAGAGTTGTCTGTTYTCTCAGTCCTGGTCTTACACCATGGGATCAGATTTTCATGATTTTATGCTAGTCATGCATTTATTTGGCAGCACTATTTTCAGACTACTCCCAGGCAACGTTGATAAATGCTATTAATAAAGTTGTTACCATGTGAGTCTTTTTCCTAGATGAATATGATTTTTTCCCTTTATGGGAGAAAGAGGGGATAAGCACTGTTTAACACACTTTACTATATCATTTGATGRATAAACTGTTTGCCTCTGCATCTTTTGTTTGAAGACATCTCCTCTGAGCACAGGATACTTCTGTCAAAGAAGTTTGTCTWTTCTATCATCTGTATGCTCAATTGCTGCTTGTCATCAGAGAATGCTCAAAAGACATGCAGGATAAAGTGCATTCAATCAAGGGGTTTTTTCCTCCAATTTAGACCTTTTGATTACTCTTTTGCACAGATGTTCATGTCTTGCTGGACTGCAGTTTCCTGTATGGAGCTGCATGGCTATGTACTTATCTTTCATATGCATCACATGCCTGACTTCTTATAGCTGGTCGTTTATCAGTGCCACGTGGATGTGGATGCAGAGCTGTCTTACTAAAGGATTTCATAATTTCTAACTTGTTATACTACCTCACTTAAGGAGGATGTGAAGATGCAGCATAATATTGTTTAATGGATACAGCTCAGGAGCCACATCTAGGATCTGCCTATGCCATAACATAGGTATTAAGCACAWCAGCAGTCTGATAAACACAGCAGCTTAGAACAGTTTTATGCTAGTTGAAAGCCTTTAACTGGTAGCAGCTCCATGCTTCATAAACTTGCCAACTGTAGTAGGCATTTTTTCTGTTAAAAGATTATTTCTGTACAATTASTGGTAAGATTGTGCAATATATTTATCACCTGACTAACACTGAAAGTTCAAATTGCCTTCTGAAGGAATATCTTTCCAGTCRTGGTCAGCAGAGAGAGAAACTTCACTTTTCTGTACCAGTTGCATTTTTGCTTTTCTTGTATAAAATGGACAGTAAATAAAGCCTTAGTCCTGCTGGGAATATTCTTTAATTCCAAATTCAACACAAAAGATGTCATAATGGTTCACGTGGTCTTTTAGTGGACCTGAGAGATTTTAGCACAGGTAAGTGCAGTGTCTTTTATGGATATCAGCTCTACGTTGACRGTAAAGCTCATCTATGATAGCTATTCATTTTGAAAGAGAGTAAATTTAGTRGTTATTGTGTCTTATGTGGAGGAGAGGTGAAAAAGAAATACTAAGTATCAAACTGTTTCAAAAGAACAGCTATTTTTTGTGGCAGTGCTTGTTCTAAACTAGAGTACTGCTTTTAGATTCCCTGCTGGCATTTGCAGATCAACATAAATTATTCTATGAAACTAGCAGAAGTCTTTGGTGATTATTTTTAAAGATGTAAGAGTTCATACTCTCTTAAAATGCGCATTTTGATTTGGGCCATTTACCTTGTGAAGCTTCACATTTGCTAAAATCTGAACATGTTTTAAAAAAAGCTGTAAGCTAGCATAGGCCATTCTTTGATTCTTTCATCTCTGTATTTATTTCAGCAATAAAAACAATTAATGTGTTTTGTAAGGTTTTAACTCTCGTAACGCTCATCTCTTGAGCAAAGCAGGGCTTTCAAGTCAGTATCTCGGAATATGGAACATGTAGGAATAGCTCTGAGTTTTAATGCAATGGGGTATGAATATGCATATTTAATGCAGATCTTAGCACAATATGATTAAGTGTCTAAATTTTGTAGCAGGTGAAAATAGATTTTTTTCATTTGCCTAGCATCCAGATGGTACATGGGGGAAAATAGGTTAATCCCTATTTTGTATACAGAACTAGTACATACTGATTGGCAGATTTCTTTTCCATGGAAATTTCAGTCTGGTTACAGTAGAGCTCTGTTCCATTGTTGTTCCAGCATTTCTGTTTTTATACGGATATTGCATAATATCTAGATCTCTGTGATCCTGAAATTCTTGAATGCTATGATACAGCTTTTCTTAATTAAATCCTTCGTAAGAAAAACAGTATTAAAGGGTATTTTGAATGTAGTTCATTCTGTCATGGATGTTCTGCTGTGGACTATCAAAAAGAATACTCYGCTTCACTGAAAATGGTATTTGCAAAAAAAAATCCTTCACTCATGGTAGAAAATGAAAGGGAAGTTTGAAGGTAATCATGCTTGAAAGCACTGTCCTGATCCTTTATCTTAAATATTTATATCTGCTTTGCTTTGATTTAATAGCAGTTGTAGAATTTGCTTTGGAAATTTGTGTGTGCATCTATCCAAAGGTTTTTTTTTCCTCAGGCTATATGTGCTTGAGAGAAACCAGTCCACATAAAGGAGGYTTGCAGTGACTTACAGAGAGTTACATAGGGCAAAGTTGATATTTTTCAGTTTGTGAATTGTGAATCWCTCTCTCATACTGAGATGATGCTGCCAGAAAGGCAACAAATCAGAAGAGGTTTCTAATCAACATTTTCCCAGAGCAGTGGTTGGGTATTTGGTGGACACCAGATATGGAGTAATTTTGTTGTGGGACTGCTGGAATAATTCCAGAAGAGTCAGGAATGTCTGAATTAGTTGAAAGCAGTCACAATCCTTTTCCAYAGAGATAGTCAGACTTTCCATGATACAGTCAGATTAAGCTAAAAAAAGAGTTGTAGAAGTTTGGAGTTTTTTTTTGTTAGTTAGGTTTTTTTTCTTGTTCTATTTCTTTTTAAAGTATGTCTTGTCACATTAGATTGATGGTCCAAAGCTCTTGGTTTGTCAAAGCTTTCATGTCTTTACAAACTGTCATACTTATTGCAAGCATCAAAAGTGGCCTCTTTTTTCCTCCCCTATTGTTAGAATGCACTCCTGTGATTTGTTAATCTTTTTTTGTCAGCAGTCTGACTATTTAAACATATACTATGAAATTACTATGCATTTGTTATGTAGATAATACATTGGTAATTTTAAATGTTTAAAATTTAAAATTTTTATAATGGCTTTCAGTAAGAGGAGTTCAGATTAACTTTTTCACTTCAAAAATACAGACTGCAAATATTTCTAGGTCAAATAAAGTGATAGTTTCAACAATCATAATGGCAGATTTCAAAAMCAGGAAATTTACCTCTAAGAAAATAATACTTTTTAGCATTAAATATTTAACATGAAATTTTACTTCTTAAATGTCTTGTTTGTATTTAACCTTTTGTATTATTAGATGCAGGCCTAAGAAGAGGCTGATGGCGTCTGTGGAGGAAAACCAAATCACTGTTTCTTTGGTTGAAGAGTAAAAAAAGTAACAAACTTCATCATTCTCCAGTAATCCTACTGGTAACCCTGTTTCTTGGATTTACATCAGAATCCATGGTTGTTTTCAGGGCCTAGTTTTTAGAACCTTWCCTAATATTCTTGCCTTTTCTCACAAGAGATTTGGAAAAGGCCATAGAGAAATTCTTCTTGCATATAAAATCAAATCAGTGCTTACGATGAGTTGTCAGCACTGAGGAAGGCTGCAACCCTAGACAGAAACCACAGGGGTTACTAATGTTCCTGCTTCCTTTTTTTTTTCCTGGATGTTGATGGCTTTGAAATAAAAAAAAATGTAGATTCTTCTTTAATTATGTTACTTCAGAAATCAGAGCTAAATTGAAAATAACCATTTAGTGGTATACTTTCCTGAAATTTCTAATTGAGGGGGACTTTTTTGGGGGTAGGAGACAAGGGGTACAGTAAGTATCCAAACCTTTGGGAGTTTGATAAAGAATTTTCCAAAATTAGGTCAAAATCTTAATTCCAAGTAATTTACTAAAGGCCTAGGTGTGTATTTTCAGAGTATCRGAATTGTATTTGTGTTTTGGCTATCACTGTATCTTTTACTTCTATGCTTTTTCAGTTACATCTAATAAAGGAAAGCTCAGTGCTTTTTACCCTTAAGATGTTCTAGTATACCCCTAAATAAAGCCTCATTCTGAGCTTGAAGCTGCCTTTCTGTCAGTGAGCATCAAAGCCTAGATTTTTTGGGCTGCTTTTGTTGGTAAATATGTAATTTTAGGTGTTCTAATTACAGTTCCTCAAAATCTTTGCATTTAAAACAGCTGCTGAAATAGTGTAGGTGGTTTGAGACTCAATTAACTGAGTTTCTGGTTCTTCATGACATTAGAACTTGTAGGTCTGCCTTTTCACTTATAATCATAGATTAAAAAGGGATGTGGGGTTTAGGTTTTTTCTTTGGGTTTTATCTTAGGCTGTTCCAGCAATTGAACGAACTGATAATGATGAAGGTACTACTAAACTTTAATAACAAAAACTAAAAGCCTATTTGAGACTTCTTTGTTGAGTAGTGGTTTAGCCCTTCAGCAAGCAGWCTTTGATACTTAAGCAATGACTGTTCTGTTTAGCTAAATTTATTTCTTAGATGCCTTAATTAGACTATGCATTGCTACAGTGAGTTTACAGTTTGTGATAATTTCAAATGTAATTTAAAATTTAGTTCTAATGAATATTTACTATTAAAGAATAAATGTCTCAATTATTTAAGCAGTTTTAGATGTGAGGAATTGAATTTACTTAGTTACATGTTATTTTCTTTATTTAGTCTTGAATGACTTRCAGATATGGGACATTGTATCTTTCTGCCTGCTTGCTGAAATTCAGGCCAGGCTCTCTAAAGGCAGGGACAATTTTTCTAGTGTATTCATAATTTTGCTAGTTTGAGTCCCTTCTCTAACTGTTCTGATAAAAGAAAAATATTTGTTAAACATACAAATACAAGCACTTATTTTACAGTAATAGAAAGGAAACAGTTGTTGCAACAAGTAACAAGAAAAAACAACAAAAAATTTGTTGGTGTTTGGTTTTTGTCTGTCTCTTGAGCAATTACTGTGCTGCTTTATRTACAGAGAATCTTACTCTACTGGAAATCTTGGTAACGATCCTTCAGGGCACAGCATCTGTAGATCTTGGAAATGTTGCTGGTTTTGCAATCAAGTATAAGCTGCTGCTTTGTCTTCTGTCCTCTTTCTTCCTGCAAGGACAAATACTAGGTGTCTTGGGAGAAAGGAAAAAGGAGGAAGACACAGCAAGGCACTGGGGCTCTACAAGACATGCAGGGTGGAAACTTTAGTGTAGTCTAACAGTGCTGTTAGCAGAAAGAAAAGGAGATCTTCATATATACAAAGTACACTCATTTTAATCAAGCAAAMTCTACACCTTGTGGAGAAGAAGGTGAATTGTGCTAATCATCTCCATATACATCACATTAGAGGTAGCATTTTTGTAATRTTTTCTATAGAGAAATGACTCAACAATTAGCTTTGCTTTTATATTTCAGTTATGGTTTTTAGATTTTTTTAAACTGACTTGTTAATAAAGGGAAATTCACTGGCTGCAATCTTTGTTAATTTGGAGTTTACGCTCTGTTTGTGCTTTCTCCTACTTACCARAGGAAACTTGAGAAGTTCTTTTCTAGTGACTTTGCATTGGAAACTCCTARCATTGGTCCTTGCCATTGGGTGGGAGTAAACCATCCGTGTCCTCTCCTAAACTGTAGCTGCGTTGRCAAAATTGTTTTCTTAGAGAGCAAACAATGCTGTATTTGAGACTGTAACTTCCTGGGAAAAAGTGTGGTCTGTATCCATCMATCTTCCCTTAATGTAACATTAAGAATAGGAGGATGGGAAGTTTCTTTTAGAAAAAGAAAATATTCTTTTCTATATTACAAAATTGGAACTATAGTTTAAGAAGACAAGCTAGAATTTAAATAGTGCTTTGTCTTTCAGATTAATAATTGAGTCATTGGTTTGACCTACCAGCTAAAAACAACCATTGATGCAGTTGGTTTGAGMTTTTTGTTCTTTTGGATTGTCATGCCATAAATTCCATGTTTATTGCCAAATAAGCATCTCACTTTGAGATTTGTACCATGCCTGGCTATGAGAACCTGTTTTTTAGTCTAATTTCCTGATGAAATGAAAAAAGAAATTTAAAAAGAATATGTAATAAACAGAACATTTCCATCCTTTCTTTTATCTTGAGATGGTGTTTTTTTCCCCTTCTTTCAGAGAGCTTTCTTAAAATTGTATTTCAAATGTATTATTTAAGTAGCTAAAAATTATAGTTTTCATCCTGTTATGAAGTCTTCAAAAGCCCGGAAAGTTCTGTAAATATTTAATGGAAAAATATTTATTCTGGATACATCTTACTTAACCTGAAAATTATGGTGTCTTCCCACACTGACCACAATCGGAAGTTAAACTTGTCAGTTTGRTTACTTTTTTGTAGGCTATACTGTGCTACTGTAGCTTCATTTGGGAGTTCAACTATCACAGTTTGAAGACTTAAATTGAAGAGTTAGATTAGTTAGGTGAAGACAAGCAAGTGACTATGAAATTACTAAGAAGTCTAAGAAGAGTAACTGCTGAAGACATTAGGTAAAATAAGCAAATTTGTCACTTTTATTTTACTCCTGAAAGTCATTAAATTCTTGTATATTGTGATAGCTCAATTTTAGCCTTTGTGTTTTGTTTCAAATTAAAAACCAAAAAGGCAAGTCTAGTTCAAATAATGGGTACAGACTTCGTTGTAACTAGGGTTTTCAGGAATTTGGAACTAAAAGTAGATATTTTGGCCAAAAGAGATTGTGTAAATATTTAAGTATTTATTCAAGTTGGAATAAACAAATGACAATATTGAAGCCTTTGAATGGGTTCCTGCAGTGCTGCTGCAATTTCCTTCTCAGTGATTGGAGTAGGAATCCAAGTGAAGCTGGAGAGGATAGGGAAAGTAGAACAGCAGTGTCAGCCCAGAGAAGTAGGTTGCTCCATATATTCCAGCATTTTGCTGTGGTCTCCACTGATCAGCAATCACCCCTTGTTCTGGTGTTTTTCTAGACATTACCATGTGTTTCAACATCAGTATTATCCTGTAATCTGTGTGCTTCTCTGCTAAAGCATTGTCATTCCAACAACCCCAGACCTCTGACTGTTTCTGGAATTGAGGCAAGTTCTGAAGCAGTAACTTAATCCTTTTTGCCACTCTGAATTCCCTTTGAGTGTTGGTGTCACTTAGATGAAGAGGAGAGATGATTGCTCCAGCTAACATCATGGGAATTGCAGAATACTGAACAAGCATGAAGCTATTTGAAGGAGCGTAGGGCTGTGTGAGCAAAGATGGGAAGAATTCTAGTCTGGTGAATTTTTCAATACTCTGTGCTAACAACTTCTCTGTGGCTTTGTTGCAGGAAAATGGACTACGTTAATAGCAAGAAAATACATTCCTATATCTCTGTTTACATAGTATTTGACTAGTTTACACCATTAATAGCTTTTGCTTAAGTAGAAATTATGTCTGCTTTCTCTAGATTGCTTGCACTTTAGAGTAAACTAACAGGATGAAAGAGCTGAATTCATTCAGAATAGTTGGCTAGGCAGAAATTTCAAGGTCAGATTGAATATAGTAAACAAGGATGAAATACATAGCTAAAGAAGAAAGGCTGTCTGTTCAGTTTGAATKACATATATAGGTAAGGTTTTAGCTGAGTAAGGTTCTAGAAAATGATGCATGTGCAAAAGGCAGTTTGAATGCTTGACATGTTGCTTTCTTAAAAAAAAATTAGGCTTTCACCATGCATGTCTTTAGTCTTTTCTTCTTTGAGATTAGAAATCTTTCCCAGGGTAAATTTTTTTGGTTTGTTCAGTACTGTTTCTTCAATTTAATCTAGGGAAAAAGATTAAACGATCCCAGTCTAAGCAATGATATTATAAATACTTTGTTAATTTATAGAAAGGAAGGGGTGGGTTGCATGATTGCAAGAGAATGTAAGCAATATTTACCTTTCATTCTGTTCTCTAGTACATATGTTAGAGTCTGCTAGACATTCTGCTTTATAGAGGAAATGGAAGTCTAATGCTCCAGTGTGTTTATGTGACTTTGTTTCATTATGGTAATAATTATTATGGCTTTCATGTCCATTTCTTGCTAGAGAGAAAMCGTGGTTTGAGTTTAGGTGTATGTCAGCCATACTTTGTGTTTAACAGACTGTGACCTTGAAATAGTGGTAATTATTAGATGCTATGTAGGCAGATTTTTTCATAAGCTGCAGCCTGAACACCATGAGTACAATGCTAGAGTTGTTCTACTGAAATTTATCTTTTGTGTGCGTGCTTGCACATGCACACCAAACAGCAAAGGTTTCTGTTCAAGAAAGATTTACAATAAAAAGCATAGTATTAAAAAATGTGTAATAGTGCCATCTGCTGACCCCTGTCATAGCATAACTAAGTTGTATGAGTGGGCACTGGAAATGTTGCTGCAGAGGGTTGACCTAAACTGAGAAATGAGCCAAATCTGGTGAGAGAAGKTGATAAATCTTGATATCAAAGCATGATGAATTATGCTAATGTAATGAAAACCAAAGCCAATATGACTGGAACTGAACATTGATCACAATAAAAATGGAGAAGTTTTTGTGTATATGTGTTCACAAATTATGAAATTTCACAATAACTGAAGTCAATCTGATGCTTTCTTGCTGTTCAGCAATTTTTTATTTTATTGTGGCAGTCAACATAAAGAGTTTTGCTATCACTTGATGCACTAGAAAATTCATCCAGCATGACAGCATATAGAAATTTATGGCTAGAAGATAAGAAGCTGATAAGACTTCATTTCAATGGCAGTGCGTTATTCAACTGTTTCATGGTGATCACATGGCCACCTTTATTAAAGATTMATTTGAGCCATCATAAGATGTTGGAGTGGATTGAAAGGGTCATAATGAAAAGGGTCATAATGATGATCAGAGGGCTGGAGCACCTCTTCTCTGAAAACAGGCTGAGAGTTGAGGTTGTTCAGCCGAGATGAGAAAAGGCTAAGGGAGACCTGGAGCAGCCTTCCAGTACATAAAGGGGCCTGAAAGAGAGCTGCAGAGGAACTTTTTACAGGGGTGAGCAGTGATAGGACAACTCTTCTTAAARAGGATAGGTTTTAGATTAGATAATAGAAAGAAAAGTTTTACTGTTAGGGCGATGAGACACTGGTACCTGGTACAGGTTACCCAGGGAATTGTACCATCCTTGGAAGTGTTCAAGGCCAGGCTGGATAGGGCTTTGAGCAAGCTGGTCTAGTGGAAGGWGTCCCTACCCATGGCASGCTATTRGAACACTTAGAGACCAGCTGGTCTTTAAGGTCTCCTCCAACCCAAACCATTCTATGATTCTATCATTGTCAATGTCTTGCAGCCATATTACGTCTGTCCTGCTTCTGTCCTGAGCACCTTTCTTGAGGTTTTCATTGTAGCATRCCTGCTCTTAGAGGAACTTCATGTAAAGCTCTCACAGTTATATAGAAATGTGTTTACCACTTGGTTTGAGGAATAAATTGGAGGGGCATTCTTACAAGTATTTGAGTGCAATATCTGAAAGAGCAAGGATCTTGGCACTGAAGTTGTCATCAGAAGATTTTTTCAAAGTCCTGGAAACTGACTAGAAGCCTGGATTGTGAAGATTACTGCTGGTCTTTTTGTGCATGTTTGGAAAGAGGCGTTATTTCAGTATTAAGTCAGGCATTTGTATTGGCATTGTTTTTTCTCAACATGTAACAATAAATGGTTATAGTTGCAATCTTTCATGYAATTAGAAAAGCTWTTGAGAGACAATTATACTAGCTWAAGTTGATCTTCCTTTATATTACASTACAGTAAAACCAGTAGAGTGCTATAGTACTCTAAAAAATGAGCAAAGTAGCTGAAAATCTTCTTAATTCTTTAAAATTACTTCAAAAAATTCATTGTTTATGACACTTTTACTTCAACATATCACAAGAATTTCCACAAAAATATTTTGAATAAGAAAACCTGAATGTGTAATATAGCAGTAACTAGTGCCTTTCAGCAATATCCATTTTATTTTATTACTAGTTTCGTGGCTGTTCCTTTTATCGCAAACATGAGAGATTTTATTTAATTTTTACTTTGCATATTTAGACACTGGATCTTGTACTTAGGTTCTATATGAATAAGACAAAGGATTGTCATATATTTTCCTCTGATCCTTAAGAATGGCAAGAAGGATCCGTGGGCCTACAGCTTCTCCTCAGTCCCTGGAAGGGTGATGGAGCAGCTGATCCTGGAAACCATTTCCAGACACATGAAGGTTGAGAAAGTCATCAGGAGCAGTCAGCATGGTTTGACCAAGGGGAAGTCATGCTTGTCCTACCCAGTAACGTTCTATGATGTTATAAATCAGTAGGTGCGGGAATAACAGTGGATGTTGTCTATATCTGAACTTCACTGAGGCATTCAACACTGTCTCCTACCAAGATCCTCATAGGAGTGCTGTTGATAGCATTCCTATGAGCATAGATAGTGAGGTGGCTTRAAACCCAGCTGAATTGCTGTCCCAGAGAGTGGAGATCAGTGGCTTGCAGTCTATCATAAGGCCAGTTACCAGCAATGTACCCCAAGGGTCAATACTGGGTCCAGTCCAGCATATTCATTAATGATCTTGATGATGGGACAGAGTGTGCCCTTAGCAAGTTTGCAGATGACACCAGCTGGGAGGAGTGGCTGATATCCCAGAAGGTCATGCTGCTATCAGTCAGCTGAAATGAGCTGATGGGAACCTCATGGTCTKCAACAAGGGGAACTGCAAAATAATGCACCTGTGGAAGAGCAACCACATACACCAATACATTGCAGGGGGAAATCMAATGGAAATCAGCTTTTCAAAAAGGCCCTGAGGYTTCTGGTGAACACCAARTTGAATATGAGCCAGCAATGTGACCTTGCAGCAAAGAAGGCAAATGCTACCCTGATCTGCATTAAGTAAATAACTGCCAGCACGTCGAGGCTGTTGATCCTTTTCCMTTATTCAGCACAGGTGAGGGTCACACTCTGAGTTCTGTGTCTGGTGCTGGACACCCCAGTASAGAAGAGGATTGGACATAACTGGAGAGAGCCTAATAAGGGACCACTAAAATCGTGAAGGAACTAGAATCTCTCTCCTATGACTAAAATCTGAGACAGCTGGTATCTTTCAGCCTGGAGAAGCCTGAGGAGGGGTCTTATTAATGTATATAAATACCTGATTAGAGAGTGTATAGAGGATGCAGAAAGTCTTTTTTCAGCAGTTCTCAGTGACAGGTCCAGAGAGGCAATAGGCATAATCTGGAACACAGGAAGTTTCTCCTGAACATTGAGAGATGTTGTTATTTTTTTTAAATTTTGAGGGTGACAGACTAATGGCACAGGTGCTCCAGAGAGGTGATGGAGTCTCTCACCTTATGGATAGTCAGAAGGTGTCTGGACATGATCCTGGCCAACCTSTTCTAGCTGGCCTTGCTTGAGCAGGGGACCTAGCCTGACTTTCAACCTAAAGCATTTTGTGATTCTTWGATATGTCTTTGAATTTTTAATAATGAACCAACAAAATAGGTGTAACTTGTAACTATGCTGCTTTTAGCAGCTCAGAAGGAAAACTTCTATTAAATTACCTTGCTTCTTGCTTAAATGTTTTTAACCAAGTCATTGAGGTATTTTGTTTTAATTTGTTTGGCTTTTGGTGATATTAATCTGGGATAATGCAGCTGTAAAACAAATATAAAAACCACTCACTCCCCCAAACACCCCTAAATCCAGCAGTCCTAACAAATCTTGAAGAGATGCTTTGAAAAASAACAATTTGCATTCTCACCGAAGTCCTTAAGTGATAGCCTTGTGGCTGTGAAAAATTGCTMAAGTTCAGTGAAGACCACTTGTCTGGGTGACACTGCCTCTGCTGTCCCTTTGATCACTTGTGTGTATCTTCATAACATACAAATCTATATGTGATGAACTGAATAGTTCTCTGGATTTCACTGTCTAAGTTGCCAAGATTTTTACTGTCAGGAAGGAGTACTTACATAGACAACTGACATAGATATTTAAATTAAGAGCTTGTTTAAGTTGTGCTGAAGTTCCACCTGGCATATCTGTAAGACCTTCAAGTTCTKCCATATTTCTTCTCTTCTGGAAGATGTGCCCATCCAGGTTTCTGAGGAATCTTCAAGTTGACTTTGTCCTAACAGTCCCATTTTTAAAAAACTTTTTTTTTTTTGGTGTGCCTGGATACTGTTCAGAATTTTTTCTGTTTATCTTTTCCAAGTTCTTCTTTTATATTTCTGGAGAATCACAGATTTCCTTTTCACTTCTATGGCATTTAACTATTTTTTTCTTTTAGTACGTAGTTTTTATATTAAAGAGGGTAAAATTTGTCTCCCTGTTCTTTTTACTTCTATCTTGTTTGAAAATTTATGCTCTTGTATTTTTTTCCTTTTAAATTMTTTTTCTCTTTTGCTCTCTAACATTGTTAAAATTGTTTTAATTAAATGTCTTCCTATTTTCTTTATTAACCAAAGTGTCAAGTCACCTTTGTAATCTTGTCTCTGAGGTGTTAAAAGTATGTTCTTTTCAAACTTCACTGTTTTGTCCAAATTTGTTCCATTTATTCTGGTCATATTTATGCTATTTTTTGCCCATTTAGTGACCTTATTTTGATTTTTCTCTTTGAATGTAAACTCAGTTTAGTAAGAAATCAGTTGGTGATGAACCCCCTTGTTCATTGACTRTCTGCCAGGCATCCTGCTATTAATACAACTGGACTTTTACTAGCCCCTTCTGGTTTTTTAGAGTACTGTTATTTTCTTCCCAGTATTGTAAAAGCAGTACTGACTTCTTTTCAAAGTATGCTATTGAWGTCTGGCTTGCAGAACACTTAATAGGGAAACTTGAAGTCTGTCCTGTAGTTTAAACTATATTTTAAGATTTTAAAAGAATTTTATGTTCTCATGTAGTTTAATAAAAAAAACAACTAAACAACAAAATCTCAGCATATATTTGATTATCATGGGGGTTTTGTGGTAAAGACCTCAGCTATCAGATAAAGGCTAATTAGATTTATTACAGGTAAAAAGTAAAGAAATTTGCCTCTCTTTACTGATAYGTAWCTGAAAGGGCAGTCTAATGGAAGTTTTAAAAATGTGATTTCCTCTTCCCTGCCACTTTTTCTCTTATTTTTGATAGCAGTAAGCTCAGTCTCCTGGAGCCAAGGATGTGCTGACTTGAGACCTCAATACATGTGTTGGAAAAGAGATTTTAAAGACTGATATGCCTCAGTTTTGCTGGGGGTAGTTGGGTGGTATTTGAGGGGCTTCTTTTTGTTGTGTTTTCAGTAATGCTAATTGTTAGATACTTGCTTTCTAATTTGTGTTTASCTTTGGCCTGTGGCTCTGGTATCACTGCTTTTTGCTTTCAGGTTTGCCTTTCTCTGCACTCAATTTTCAGTTATAATTCCTTGTTGCTGGGGGAATCTGGGACTGGAGTAGCTCTTGCTATTTTACTGTCTTACAATGGGTGTAAGTGCTCGCAACACAGTAGGTTTTCCAAGTTATTTACTTTTGCTCTCCAGTGAATTTTTAGGTGTCATAACTTAATTTACCTGTCTTCCAAAATCCAATAGCTAGCTAGAACAGTAAMATTTCCATGAATTATTACATTTTATTGCTCATCTTTAAAGATACTTCTTTTGGAACACAGCCTTAAGGATGAATGTATTTTATTTATAAAGATGGAAGGGTTTTTTTCCAAGGAATTTTAACATGTGGTAGTTGCTCTTTGTCGGTTGTTTTAATGTTAACTGAGGTCAGATGCCTTAAGGGAATTGCATCAGAATGCCAAGGGATTTCACACTTAGCTTAAAGAGTAGCATAAGCCTTGTTGCTTCCAAATTTTCCGATTTTTTTTTTTWWTYCYTTWRGKWMC
>JACDOX010000046.1:460565-834267 GCA_014549065.1 Cardinalis cardinalis | reverse complement strand
AAWWAAAAWWMCMWWAAAAWWAAAAAAATRGGGTTGGACCTCTTTTGGTTTGTTACAGATWTTTTTTTGTCTCTTACGTGTTTTCCAGGCATTTCACTAAGTCTAGCAAAAGAGCTTTAGGCCTAAATAATTTTGCCACTGTGTGGTATGCCAGGAACATGAGAAAAGGGCTGGTCATGCATACTAGAATGTGAAAACAAATGGGGTTAACTACCAGTGGCCAGCCATTGCCTAATGCCTTCACCACTGTTCACCAATGTCATGCTTTGGTTGGATGATCTTGCCTACTCATGGAGCTGCCTTTTCCAATTCTGTCTCTCTTTTCTTTTTCCTTTTTTTTGGCAATACTAAAAATGAAAGATCATCTCTATAGGTTTTTTTTTCAATGCACTTGTATTTGACAAGTGTTKATGAGCGTTTGTGTAGACCTTCCAAAAGACTCAGACTAATGAGTCCTGATTGATGAAATTTGCACTCGTATTCCATGGTCTGTGTGGAACAGTAAACATTTTATTGGTGCAGGGACTTCTTAAGGCACTACTGTAAGAATATAGGTTCAGAATGTTCATGTGCATGGTTGCCAGATGGATAGTTTATATAGAAGAAAAGAACAATCTTGAATACCTTATGAAGTGTGTTCTTCTTTGAAGGAATCCTCTTTCTTTAGGCAATTTCTTTGAATAAATGCCTGGTTCCTCACTAACAYGGTAGGCTAAGCAAAAGCTTTTTTCAGTATATTTGGAATCTCAAAAAAGACAGTACTAGTATTACTTTTTCAAAACAGAAAATTTACTGAAGTTAAATGAAATTCAGAGTTGACTCAAAATCTGTTTAATGCAAATATTTGGAAAATAATATTTCTAATACAAAGCTACAGTAATACATTTTCAYTGCAGAATCAAAATGATTGATGGTTTGACATTAAAAATTCTTTCATCCTTGAAGTGTTTCTTTCCAGATCTGTTAAAAGTTATTACAAAGGAAATATTTGTAATAATTTTGTTTAGTAATGCATGACAGTCTCTATGTAAATAGTTTTCTTACCTATGAAAATTTGTTGAGTGCATAAAAATTTTCATTTTTTCAGCATTGTGTGTGCACAGAGAAGGGAGTCAAAAGGAAGCCAGCTGGGCCTGGGCAAAAGGCACATTGTGTATCTCTGGTTGCATTACAGCAAGGTCATTTGGAACAGGCACAGAGCAATGAGACACAAAAGCCTGTGGGATACTAGAGGGTCTTTTGTTAATGCTTAATGAGCRTAATGTAAGGGCAACTGACAGTGGAAGCAGGTGGAAATGCTGAATGTAATTACAAACACAGATCTGAGAATTGCCATTGGTAAAAGTGAGTAAATAAACTGAGAACATGAATATTTTACTTTATAGGTTTTACCATGAGATTTTTRAAGTCTACTTTGGAGAAAATAGAGGGAATGATAAAACAACAAATCTTGATGCCCTTCAGCTGAAGTCACTTAGTATCTAGGATCTGTGTATGCAATGCTGAGTGTGCTTTGCATTTCTATATTGTATGCATACAGCTTTAYTACAATTTACAAATTCCTAGTAAATACTTGACGAATAAGGCACGCATTATGATAATAACACAGACTGGTTTTGTGTCTGAAAAATCTACCATTAGCTACTTAAATAAACCCAAGAAACCAGGCTCAATAGTTAAATCCTTTTGCCAGCAGTTTCTGCCATCAGCAATTTAAAATGTCTTTCATTGAAAAAACAGTTTACTTTGATATGACATTTCTCTAAATATAATAGAACTGTTATGTTATCATACTGAAAAAGGTTTTAGACAAGTTTATGGGCTTCTCTCTAATTTTTGAAGACAAAAATTAACCATCTCAGTTCTGGTTCTCTGGATGTTTCTCTACAAATAGTATTTTTTCTACCTCTTTTCCTAAACTTGTATATTAGCTTCAGATAGCATTCTCCCTTTGTACCTTTACTTGATTTCCTTTCTTCTCYAAGTATTATATCTCTAATGCAGGAAAGTATTTGAGGTGAGGTGAGCCAGCTTGCATAGAGGGATTGGCTCAAGTCCTTGTCCCGTTAATCAACTACACCTTCAAATCTGTTACTGCATACTGATTTACAGTTAGTATGAAAATGGGTTATGCACTGCTGAGATTTAAAGGCATCTTTTTTCTCCATTGCTAATCCAATTTTCCTTATAGTTAACAAGTCGAAGCCTTAGGTGCCCTTGTATGTTGCACCTTCTGATCTGGTGGGTTTTTTCCTTACAGGAGCCTGGGTAAACAGCATTACTTTCCTTGTCTACCAAGGTGATGTGAGCAAAACTGTCTTTATTTGGGTTTTTTTTACTTTATTAATTGCCAGTTAATACAACCTTTTGTCGCTGWTTTGATTGTTGGGGAGAACTAAATAATCAAAGACTTAGCCAAGCACTTTCTTCCATCTGCCCCACGTTGGAGGTAAATGGAATACCTCTCCTCCCTCCAGCCCCACCTTGCCTTATTGTCCCTGTG
The DNA here is from genome assembly GCA_014549065.1 of Cardinalis cardinalis. Lineage (NCBI taxonomy): Eukaryota > Metazoa > Chordata > Aves > Passeriformes > Cardinalidae > Cardinalis > Cardinalis cardinalis. The sequence goes on along the minus strand of JACDOX010000046.1, from coordinate 831,764 downwards.
TGGTTGTGGATTCACCCCAGCTCCTCCAGCAGGCATTGGGAAGCACAGTCGGGGCCATTTGCATTGCAGAACCCACCTGACATTTCTCATTGCTTCTCAGCTGCGTCCTCCACTGTGCTTCACTTGCTCGTTTCTTCCTGCAACTCTTTGCTTATTTATAGTTTCCCCTTGCCACACAGGGCTTCTTCAGGCTCTTCCTCAGTGGCAGTGGCTTGGGGTGCTGCTGCTCTGGTGGGGAATCACCTGCAGCTGCTGTCCCTGGGGGAGGCACACCCCTGCTGGAGTGGCACGTTCCTCACCGAGAGCATGTGGGYGTGCGCTGCCCCTGCGGCTGCTGCCTCGGGCATGCAGGCAGCCGGGCAGGGGCTCCGCGTCCTGTCTGGACACAGCGGTTTGGGGGCTGGCTGGGAATGGCACTGACCAGAGCCGGGCAGCTCACATCCACTCCCACCTTTCCATACCAAAACTTGGAGAACCTGTAGTGCATTTATAGGAAAAAGATCTTCCTGTAAAGTAGCAACACTTCCTTTAGGTCCTGAATTTTTGGACTAGAAAATTTTAGTGATGGACTGAAAGGCAGGTATTGTGTTTTCATTCAAAATTGTAATAATTATTTTGAGGTAAATCTTGAGAATTATATATTGATATAGACAGTGTAGATCCGAAGCAAGATTTTGACTAATCTAAATTTATTTATTTATCAAAAGGTAAAAATAACAATAATTAAAAAAAAAAAGAAAAAAACCTATGTGCTGAAAGAATAGCTGAGAGACAACCATTTTTCAGATAAGAGCCTAAGGATWTCTTTTGTATTAGGAATAAAAAGTAAGTTCATGAACAAGGAACAGCTAATGAAGGAGCACTTAGAAACCAATATATGGGTGAAATCTAGCATTAATATATAGGACAGTCCATATAAACCTCCTTATTTCTTACTTGTATTTCCATGCATGTTTTTATACATGCTTTTGCATATATTAGCTCTGTTCAATAGTTAGAGTAATTTCAGTGATTCTTCTTCTGGTGCTCTTTAGAGAAACTCTTTGTAGTTCAACAAGTGAATACAAAAAGAAAGCTATTTTAGTGTTCATTCAGAAAATAATAGAACTTAAAGTTAAAACATTATATTTGGGTTTATCAACAAATTTTAAATACTATCATTTAGCTGTGTTAACAGAACAAAAAGAACTTGCATAATTAAAGAAAAATGGGGGGGTAATGTGAAGAAGAAAGAACAGTGAATTAGGAAGGAAGAAGATAAGGACATTTTAAGTACAAGGAAGGGGAGGAGAGAATAAAAAGAGGATCTCCTTTATATCTTTGTTAAAATAACATGAAAAAAAGTACTTGACAATTAACAATTTTGCGAAATTAGATGGAATTAAGCCTTTTTATTTGCTGGGCTGAGATGAGTGAGGAACTCTGGGATGTGGTTATTTTTCTAAAGACTTGAACAAAAAAGTGTGAGGGATTTTTTTCATGTTTATTTTCTTGGAAGGTAGCTCAAGTGCTGCTTAGGAGGAAAAGTTTTTTCAATATGATTTGTTTAGGTTTATTTGTTGTTAAAAGAATGATAAATTTGTAAAAATAAGTGGTTGTTATGTTTCTCCCAACTCTTCCTTTCTTTTTCAACTCCTTCCACTTTCTAATTTTTTTTATCAATTATTTTAAAATGTATGCATATGTAAATTTATCTCTGACAATACATACATTGYGCATTTTAAACTTTATTTTAATTTTAGTTTTATTCCCTGATATAAATAAAGCTTCTTTTTTTTTCTCTCCTGTCTACTTGCCTTCAAAAGTAATTTGTTTTATATCTGTRAGAGAACATCTTGCAGAAAATGACATAGAGCTCAGCCAAATGAACTTATCAAAAGAGATGAAGTGTGACTTGATCTGAAGTGTGTAGAGACTTCTTTGTGGTAAGATTTTCTGCAATAAAAGTCTTGTTAATTTAGRAGAAACATCAGAAGAACAAATGGACAAAAGCTGCATGGGCAAATTAAAAATATGTATATTTTTAATAGAATGAAAATCACTGCAAGAATTTACCCAGAAGTTAGTAAGATATCCATGTCTTCTAGTTGCATGTTTCAAAATAAAGATTTTTGGATCTGTTTATATGTTTTTTTTTTCCAGATCTAGATGCATAGACAATCCCATGTTTCTTTTTGGAAGAAATTTATAATTTAAGATTGAATACGTCAAAAAAATATTCTGTCAACTCTTGGATCATGGAACACCATTCAGAGAAGGGCAGGCTAGCATTTTGCAAGGAAATGGCTTAGGGGATGCAAACATTTTTCTCCACTGTCTTTTTTTCAGTATCACAGAAATTTACTGGTGAAATAATTGTATTAAATATCAGCATCAGGTCCTTAACCCAGGGTCCAGAATCTCATTTGAACAGGAGTTTTCTGAGCATTACWGTGTAACCATCATGTAAGTGGAGGTCTGAGTATGTTTGTAATCAAGCTCTCRCATGGAAGTAAGCATCACATTGCACTAATTGCTTTTGTTAKGWGTGTGCRTCTGACTATATAAACTTTTACTCAYTGTCTTTGCTTTTGTTCTTAATGTCTTTGTTGCAGAGTAGTAGAACTTAAGTCTTATGTTTGCTACAATTGTGGATATTTGTGGGCCATATTGTGACATAAGGTATTTTTTCCTTGTGTCCTCCCATCTGATAAAGCCATGACCTCAGTGAGCAATTTTGTATGTAAGTGCCATGGTATTCCTCCTTCTGTATGCAGGAATCAGAGGAAACCAATTTTTACTATGGATAGTCTTTTTAATCACCTRTCTTTCTAGTCAGAAACTTCTTCAGTGTCAAAGGGGCATAAATCAAAATAATGGGATTCAAAGAACATGATCTTTATCTTTCAAGGTGGAAGATGTGTAACAAAAAGTGCTCATATGAGTGCTCTTGATATGGAAGGGCATTAGTTATATATTTAGRTAAAGTTTCATCAGTAAGAAAGCTTTAATGTATTTTTCTTACRAACATTGCAAAAAATCCCCTAATTATTAATAATTTCTACGAATTTTGTAAAGCCATATTATAGTTTAAGAATTTAATTCCGAATTTGTGATCAAATAAAGTGAATCAAATGTATTCRGATGCATGTTTCTATTTGAGTGTTTCTTCAGTGTGATGATTGACAYCAAATAGTCTAAAAATTTAAAAGATAACTGGGTAAAACTGGACTTGGTAATTACACCAAAAAGCTTCATCAGAATTGATTTTTTTACTGTAGTGGTAGCTTTGGTTGAATCAGTACACCAGTCTCTGAAGCTCGCGTTAAAATACGAACAGTAACCTAGTTTCTCGTCTCCCTCTCATAATGAAAACACAAAGTAAAGGCCTTTTWTAAACCTATTTTGTAATGGAAATTTTAGCAGCCTTTTGAATGAACAATTATGTCTTTGTTTCCATGGAGCTAGCGCTAAAATAGCTCAAAATCAGTGTGGTGGTATTAAGAATCTTAGGTTAGGCTTCGTTCAGGAACTTTCTGCTTGTCTTGGTCAAGACAATTTCAATTAAAGAAATTGTCAGAAGAATATTAACAAATCAAAAGTAAAATTTGGAGTGTATTTGTTTAATTGAAGCTTTGTTTTGTAAATGTTTTCTGTGCTCCTSCTTTCTTTGGAGCCTTCCCATCAGCGGTAGCAAATGTTTCATTTTTGTGTATAAACACTGCAGTGGTAGTTATATTCACAGTCTCTTGCCTACAGGAGGTATGTGATGAAACCCAAGAGTTTGGGGAAGTATATTTCTCTGTTTATAAGGAATTTTACTTGAACTCTTTGAAAAATTTTGGTTTCACYTTGTGAAATTGCAGTGGGAATGTGATGGTGGTGCGGCGAGTTTATTTTTTTAAARTTTGGGGTCATTGAACTGGAGATATTTTAGCTCTCTATATGACTGTTTAGGATGTYTCTAAGTATAGAATCATTTAGATTGGAAAATACCTCTAAGATTATTGAGTCCAAACATTACCCAGCACTGCCAAGTTCACCCCTAAACCATGTCCTTCAGTTCCACACCTACAAGTCTTTTAAATACCTCTAAAGGTGAGGACTCAACTGCATCCCTGAGCAGTCTGTTCCAATGTTCAATAACATTTTTGTGCATAATTTTTTTAAGGAGTTTAGTGCTTCAAATCTCCTAGTCTTTTTCAGGTGGCAGAGCCTGAAACTGAAATCCTGATTGTGATGATTATTTTAAGATAGATTTGTAGTTGTTCTTCAGCATAAGGAGAGTAATTGCAAGTGACAAGTTGATACAGAAAGTGTTATGTGTTTTCGTGTGTGGGAGTCAGTTTGAAGGTTTGAAATATCATCTGTTGTTTTGTGGTCACTAATGATTGTGAAGGTATGTATTTCTCTCATGGGATCTCTTGTTTACTAAGGAAAAAGTTTCTTTCTCTCTTCCTATCCTGTTAAAAMTTCTTCCCAGCAGCAGCCCAAGGGTTGCTGCGTCTTTTCTGCAATGGAAAGAGAGCCCTTAACACAGATGTCACTCCTAATTACCAGCTTCTGATCYGTTTTTAGGAAATTGTGAAGTTTGTATCACAGCAGGGGATTTCAGAAGAAAAAAAAAGGAATTTGCTTTTTTTGTCCTCTTCCATTTTAAACAGAGATTGGAGGCCCTAATGCATCATGTTAGAAATATAATCAGATTATTAAACACAGTAGCAGTTAAAAAAACTCCACCAAAACAAAAAGCAAAACAAAACTTCAGGAAATCTGAGAAAATAACAGATTGGATCCCAGAAATATCCTTTCTGACTTGCAAAATAAAAGCAATGCATGTTTAATGCCAGATGTTTAACTAATTATTTCAAAAGTCTTAAAAATTGTTGCAGAGTAGGTATCCTAAACACTATGTAATGGCTGATTTTTTTTCTAGCTGAGTCACTATAGACAATTTAATCTGGCCAACCTGTATTTCCTTGGTTTTCAGACAGTCTGGTACATATGGATTTGAGAGATACCTGGGGCTTCATTAGCTGTGGCTTCTGAAGCCTTTCTAAGATTCCCACTCTGTAGATATGTTTGAGGCAGAGGCAGAATTGTGCACTTTGAATACTTGCTAAAGTACCTGGCTCTCTGACCTTCATCCAGAAGCTTTTTTTTTTTTTTCCTACTTGTTTGGTGCAGCCAAGCTTTTCTCACTCCCCAACATTCAGCTCAAACCTTGGCTGTGTTGCTRCCTTGCTCTTTGAATTGGGTTCATCCAACTAGTGACTTTAAGTGTTTATTTGGATTGTTTTACATTAAACGTAAACATTTCTTCTGTAGCTGAAAAAACTTTGTTTAGCAAATAGTGAGAGAGGATAGTTACAAGTGTCATACATTTACAAATATTTGTTTAGACCAGTAGTCAAAATCCTTAGGAATGAAGTGGGTAAGCCTGCATGAGTCACACAATTTTACCTACCCATTAAAAATCTTGAGGAGGCTGTGTGTACTTCCARAACTTTCCTAGCATCTTTCCTGTGCCTGAACTTGGAAATATGCCTCCCTTATGTATACCATCTTCAGTTACCAAGTGTTGACTACATTCCCATTTTCAATATGATGAATTCTAGRCATCTTCAGGATGGAAAGAAAATAAATAAGTGTGTTTAGTATCTGCACTTAAGGTCATTCCTGCATATTATAAATCACTGTTTAATGAAGAGCTGAGAGGTTCATGTAGCTTATACTTCTGGTAGAACAGTACAAAGGTTTGTCAGTATGTTTAACTTTGAACATGCGCTTTCAGAATTTTCTCAGATTGGATCTTGTCTTTCACAGGACTTCTTTCTTGGACTTCTTTCTTTGCTAGTATCTGGACAGTACTTTKGTAAAGGCATCTTAACAGCTTTACTTAGTAACTATGTGGAATATTCTGCTTTCTGTAATTTGAAGCTCTCTGAGTTGTTGATTTTTGCCCTTTGAGAGGATGGAAACGACTCTTCTTTTTAGTTTTGTTTCCAGATATGATGATTTCAAATCAAAAAGAAGGAAGAATACCCTGTGATACTCCAGTGACCTAAGGCTTGTGTGTGTAACTGTAAGCATCTGACCATAGTGGCTTTTGTTATAAAATGTGGTAGATAAGGCATTTGATCAGTCATGTCTTTTGTCACATGATTTCTTCATGTTTTCACATATTATGAGTGCGAAGTCTAGTTTRGTTGTGACCACATAGATCTTAAAATGCTTTTTCTAAAGACTATCATATTTTCATTGTTTTCACAGGAACTTTTAAGCTTGGATATTTTAATATTTATTTTATTAAACATGATTACAAATTGATATTGTCTTGTGATTCTGGTTGCTGTTGATGTAACAAAAAATGCTTTTGTGTTGCATGAAAGAATAAATAGCATTTAATATATGAAGTATGTTTAAGTGTTCAGACTGTGAAAAGACTTAAACAGCTTTTGCTAATGTCCAGTCTGAGCTTCCCCTTATGCAGCTTCATTCTATTTCCTCATGTGCTRTCGCTGGTCACCACAGAGGAAGATCAGCTCTCCCCGCTCTGCTGCCTGCCTTGAGGAAGGTGTATAATGTGATGAGGTCACTCCTCAGCCTTCTGTCCTCCAAGCTGAACAAACCAAGTGACCTCCTCAAGACCTTTGTTGCCCTCCACTGGACACACTCTAATAGTTTGATGTCTTTATGTTGTGGTGCCCAAAGCTGCATTCTCGAGGTGAGGCAGCCCCAGCACAGAGCAGAGTGGGACAATCCCCTCCCCTGCCTGGCTGGCAATGCTGTGCCTGATGGATGGCCATGCTGTCCTTTTGGCTGCCAGAGCACTCTGTTGACTTCACCTTGYCGTCAACCCTGAATTCCTTTCTGCAGGGCAGTTCTCCAGCCTCTYATCTCCCAGTTTGTACATATAATCAGGGTTACACCAATCTCAGGTGGAGAATCCAGTACTTGCTCATGGACATTTCATGCCATTGTYCGTTGCCAGCTCTCTAGTCTATCCGTATCTCTCTTTAAGGCCTCCCTACCCACAAGGGAGACGATAACTCCTCCTAATTTAATATCATCACTAAAGGTACTTACTGTACATTTGTACAATTTGTGCATCAAGATCATTTATAAAAATGTGGCAGAGTACTGATCCTAACATTGAGCCCCAGAGAACCCCACTAATGGCTGGCCACAAGCCTGATGTAACCTGATTAACTACAAACGTTTGAGCCCAACCTGTCGTTCGATTGCTCATCCAGCATATTATGGACTTGTCTAGCCATGTCCTGGACATTTAGTCCAGAAAGGGACTCTAAGAGATGGTACCAAAAACTTTGCTAAAATTAAAAAAAAGCCACATCGACTGACTTCYTTTGGTCAACTAGTTGGGTGACCTTGTCATAAAAGGAAATTAGGTTTGTGAARCAGGAACACACAATTAATGAACTGCCATGTAATGAAGTATTARAAAATGTACTAAGCATGAAACACCTGTACTGCAGCTGGTGGCACACCTTTTGAAATAGAAAATACTCATTCAGCTAATTCACACTGACAGTCAGTCTTCATGTATTTATGTTCCTAGCTTTTATGGTTTGAGATAAAATTTGCATTATTTATTTCAGCGAGAATATGTTTTATATTGTTGATTAAATAACTTTATTAGTGGGTTTAATAAAGAATTATTAATTTTCAAAGACAGATTATTAAGTATATATGCTTAAAGGGAACTGTGGTATCTCATAAATATTAAGACAATTGTTTTAAGAAGATGGGCATCATAAAAGAAAAGAAAAATTGGGAAAAAAATCTTCTTGTTACATTTTGCAGGATTTTAAAAATTCCATTCTATGAGTGATCTGAGATAAGCTTCARATATTACTTGGGATATTTAATTATACATTAAATGCTTGTAGTCAAAAATGTAAATATTTCTATTACGGTGTTTGTATACTGCTAGTAAGACTCACTATTAAGGTTGAGTATGATAAATCCTCTTTATAAAATACATTGTGATGTATTTTTAAAAATCCTGTAAGTTCATCTTTCTGAAGAAATTGATGCAATTTGAAAATAATTAACAATGAAATATCTTAGAGGATCTACATAATGTCTTGAAAATTATGTTRTAAATGTGATTTGGTCAGGAATCTGGAATATCAAGAAATTAATTAGACAAGAGAGCTTTGTGGAAATTACCTTTTAGTCTTCTATGGTATTTTAAATGTCTTGAGCTGAAAGGGAAAGGGTTATGGGAGCTTTGATATTAGGGTACTTCACACCAGCTTGGTTTGCTTTTGCATACTTGCTGTGTTGTCATATATTGTCAAAGATAGTTTGGATAACTTGGGTGTTTTTGTTTTTTGGGGTTTTTTTTCCACCTGCGAGCACAAACGGAGTGGTTGACATGGCCCTTCAATTAGAGTGAAACTGGATAAGGAGGTATTTATTCCTCTCTCCCACCTCATGATTTCTCCCTGTGTTGCATGTGGCTGGACTGAGGGCTGGTACAGCCTCCTTCAGCGTGGCCTCTGCTACCAAAACCTCGGGGGGGAGATTGTGCCCATGTCAAGATGCTCTTGTGTTGCAGTAACAATTTAGCTTGGATCAACAATCAGGTTAGGCTGAGAAAGGCTGGTAAAAAGACATCTTTATTAATGAAGGAAAAATCAAATTTTAATTTCTCAGTGTCAATCAAACCTGCAGTATGTTAGTARAATGTGGATCTGAGTCATCAGCAAAGGGAAGGGGGGAATTGTCTAGCTAAAAATTGCATYAGCATTGTCACTGGTATGGAAAATGGTGTTATTTACGGTACTAGAGATTACTTTTCAACATGGAAAGAGGCATTTGGAAGTTGTGTGACAGTACCTCAATGGATGATTCTTTCCACATTGAACTCCATAGGAGAAGCATTCAGGAGTGAATCCTTGTCTCTGTAGGACTGAAGCAGGAATGATATMTGTTGCTTAAGGTTAACTTAAAGTCAAATTTGACACCAGAAGTTTCACTCACCCTTCTTGGAGAACAAATTGATACAGATTCAGTTGATTTAAAGTGATAAATGTTTYTGATGCTACCATACTTCATTTGCAAACATTTTGGTTTGGAGTAGGTGTAATAACCTTGTAACAAAAAAGTTAGACAATGCCCTGTTTTACTTTGGGAATGATGCCCACTTTATGATTGAGCTTTAAATTGTCTTCTGGTTGTTTAGAGCAGTCACAATTTGGTTTTGTAACTTTTCACGTGCTTTAATTCTATTTAGTTAGTTATGACTAGATACATTTTTTGATGRATTTTCATGCTGCCTGGGAAACCAAAAATGTACAGGAAATACAGAAATAAAGAATAATTGGAAAATTGCATAGACCTTCAGAATCAGATCAAAGCTATATTTTGTTTGAAAGATACAAAAAGTAGAAAAACTTAATTTGGCATTGAAAGTCCTGGTAGTGCTAGGGTTGGAAAAAGGAGGTTTTTCTCCTCCCTCATGTATTTCTGTAACTTCTATGGAGAGGATTTAAATGTGGCATTTTTTGAGGATGTAAACCCCAACTAGATCTTAAATAAAAGTGTCTCAAGAAGAACTAATGGAGTAATTAATTGTTTTGTTAACTGAAACAACTGAAGGTGAGGTAGTTTATTTGGAGAACACAATTATTGTTATTCCCTGTAATCAGTAAGTTAAGAATATAATTAGATTTGCCATGTAATGAAAGTTGGGTGAAGTAGTGGAAGGAGACATGCTTGAACTTTTGATCGAGATTTTGCAGTCATTGTACTATGTTCCTCCAAAATTATTCTCACCTGTTTACACACAGGATGAATTGGCATGCTGCTTCTGATTATCATATATTTGATTAAAGAGCACCAGAATAAATTTTCTATTTTGCCAGATGATAATTGTTTCTGAAGACCTCACTTATGAAAGAGCTTTTATGGATTATGATTATTTAAATAGCTGCGCTTTTCCTATTTATATAACTGTTCCATTTCCTCTGAAGTAACATATTCACCTAAATTAAGTGCTGATTCTGTTTTACACCAGACAAAAGGAGAAAAACACGCTCTCCCTGTTAATCATTATGAAGTCATAGGCCTCTGGATATGTTTGTAAAAATTCTAATGTAAATTAAAATTTCTATGCTTTAATAATTAGTTATAAATAACATCATTTGATGTTAAAGATTCGGTGAAATAAAATAATGCATTTCATAAGGTAAAAATACAGAATAGCAAAATAATATTGCCTTTCTCAAAGTATCTTTGTTGCTCTTTAACATTCATATATGCATATTTCAATTTGAGTGTCTTAAATGAGATCTGAAAAGTCTTTTTGATAGATTCTGCTGGATTTATGGCATTGGATATTTTTATATAAGGGTGAACTGTAACTATTATTCCTTCTTGTTTTATTCCTCTTTCTAAATTATGCAACAAGTTGAAAATAACTGAATTCAGCCATTTGAGAAGACCTTGTTTAGAAGTTCTTTGCTTTTATATACTGCTTACTATTTTATACTTTTCCCTAAAATAAAAATGTGTTTAAGTTCTTTTGAGATGATACAAAAACAGTTGAGTGTGAAGTTTTACTAGTGTCTCATGTGAATGACTTCTAATCTGATTTGATTTTTTTTTTCTACTTTCTCATTTTTGTGTGACTAGAATGCTGGTTTCTTGAGKTTTTTTTTGCATTTTTTAATAAGTTAGGTGTGTTAAGTCCTTTGTGTTCTAATTTCTTTTCTAAAATGTGATTGAAGAATATGTTAGGCATCACCAAATGTAATTACTTCAAATGACAACTGATTATTTTAGAACCAAAGTCTTCATTAATGAAACATAGCTACATAGAAGGACTGTGATTGTAAATGTGTTCTAATGTGATTAAAACCTTCTTTTCTTAAAGGCTCCTCCTGCTGTTTTTTTAATTCTTCTTAATAATAGCTTGATATTTCAATCTGATGAGTAGAGGTAAATCTTAATTATGTACTGAGAAAGGAAATTCTCATAAAATTTTTTTTTGGTTTGGCAATTTTTGAGGATTTTTAACTGAGCAGAGTATGAATTTCTCTTTTAATACAATTTAGAATACTTGAATTTCCTCCGCTATGTAAGACCTAACCCTGTAATTATTGACACTTCATCTGTAGTTATCTTGTAATCAAACCAAATGATCTGTGATTTCAGTTTTACTCAGTTACATGATGCCTTGAAAGGAATTCTTAGTTCAGATGGAGCTCTGTAATTAGATTTGCAGATGGAGGTTTTGAAACTCAGTCCACAGTGATATTGTTTTCAAAATCTGGATCTGAGTCTTAGAGAGAAGATAAAAGTATATCCTGAAGTGTTTCCTCCAAGCTTCATTAGTTGAGTGAAGGATGAATTGGACTAGTATCAAAACATGGAAGAAATGTTAAGGAGTGATGGAGTATTTTGCTGAAAAAAAATTGTTGCCTGTTCACCAAATTTTTGTRAGTACTTCTCTTGGTTGACTTTTTTTTTTAAAGTGCACCATCTAAGAGAGAATGTGCTGATGAGAGGATACCTTTTCCTTTTTTAGTGAGGAGAGAGTTTATTGTCCTAATTCTTTATCAGTAGAACTATCCTTTCATTTGAAATTTTGTTTAGCAATTATGTATAAATGGAGCTTATGATGGGAATCATGAATGGGAAGGGTTTGCTGTTGTTTTCAGAGAAGTATGGTGCTTATGTAACTGCATTTATTTTGTGTAGGTACTTATATAAATTCTATTTTCTCCTTGTCTATTAGGGAGTAATAGAAGTTCGTACTTTATTTCACATCTGTGAACCTATATTAACTGTSCACTCTGACAGGCATTATTGTAAATGGCCTCACAGTGATATTAGCTTTGTGGAAAATGTTTTGGTTCTTAGTAGTAATCAGAAATGGAAATTAAATATAAGGAAGCATTAATGAGGAAAAATGAGTAATACAAGAGTAATATTTTGAAACTCTATGAATTAGTGATATTGTCTGTATTTTGAATGTTGTATGAAGTTCTGGTGATTTTCAGTCTCAAAAGAATATTTTAGGACTAGCAAAAAATATGAAGGGTAAGAAGTGTGATTAAATATAGATTTCAGATAAGGAGTGACTTAATAAAATAGGATTGTTCAGCTTGGAAAAGAGCTGATGAAGTGTATTTGAAATATAAGTAAATAAAGGGAAGGATGTGACAGAAAACACCTGATTTCTGCTTTTCAAAATGCAAGTAGCAGAGGGCTGAAATTAAATAAACTTATGGCAGATGTACCACAAGATATTTTTACACAATTCATGGGGAAAATATAGGACTCCTTACTGTGCACTGTGAAGGCTACACGAATTTGAGGGTTCAGAATGTAATCAGAGAAATTATTGGTAGAAAATCTATTGGCCTATTGGAACAATGATGTTATTTCTGGAGCAAGCGATTGCAGTGTCACAAATAAGGGGAGGCTGGTATGCTATAATAGAGAAAATTCAGTATATGCCCAGCCTATACTGCTACACTTTTTGTAGATACTTGGCCTCTTGTCACTGATTTTCAAGTGCTGAGATACTTTGTGTAATGAAGATCCAACAAGTTTCTTACATCAGGGAAACTCTGGCCGCTAATAAATTGCTTCTTACACTTCTTTWTTTGCCTTTCAATTTCCTTCTCTAAAAGAATCCTTTGTCATTAGAGTTGCACCTCCTACATGGTTGTATAATTCTGGCCTTTGTTCTTAACTGTGTTACCATCTATAAATTAAAGAAAATATGTTATTGGATGAAGAGCTGCATAATAAATGAAGAAGCTTGAGGGAAGGCAATTAGGATTCACTTAAATGTTTGTAAAACAATTTATTATGGTCTGTGTGGTGCCTCCTTTAGCAATCGAGGTTTTGTGTTTTATCATTGCACAAAAAGATATCTTAAATCATTAATGACAGCTAAAACTCTGTGGGAGTCCAGTCACAAACTAGAAAAAATTCTTACCCTATTTGAGAGTTGTTTAGAGAAGCAAAGGGGACAAATATTGACAAATCTGTTTAAAAAATCCTAGCCTTACCAACCGTGTTATCAGAAATTGCTCCTGTGATCAAGAGCAGGTTCTTCTTGTAAAGACTTGAAAAAAATAAATTGGATTAGGAAAATCTTAGGAGTTTTTAAATTATAAGTCCTGTCTTTTATCTTTTACACTTTTGAAGAAGAGAAAAATGCAACAAATAGTATAACTTGTATTGATTTTCTTAAAGAAACACAGGACCTTAAAGGATGTCTTTGCTTGAAAATTTAACAAATTTCAGKCTGCCAAGACTGAAAAGCAACAGAAGTTATATGGCTATTGTTAAGGAGTGTGGCTATTCATTTTTCCAGCCCTGACATCTAAAAGTCATGTGTATGTATTCTGTATTTTTTCACCTACTAGACAATATTGTGCAATTGCAAATGATGGCATTTCCTGAGAAATTATTGGTTTTGTAATAATTGATAAGATTTGGAAGGGTTTTCCTAGATATAAGTTAAAATTTATATGCGGAAATGGGAAAAAAGTAAGATTTGAGGTAATATCATGTTTCTTTATACAGTTGATTTCACTTATTTGTAAAATATAGTCGATAGGCATCTTAGTCTTATCAAGAATTAGGTAGATTCTGTGGGAAGCATTTGCTCAAGCTCCATAAATCAGTCTATTTTAGATATTGTTTTGTTATTATTTCCTGCAATCTAAATATTTTTTTAAAAGGAAAAAGTCTGCTTAGCAATTCTAAATTTACTGTTGGCTTTAAGAGAATTAAATAGAACTATAGCACATGCCCAGTATTAGTGCTGTAATCATTAAAGTCACTAAAGAGTTGCTGTTCAGAAGTGAGTGACGGCTTTTCACTGTGCCAAACACTGGGCTGTTTTCTCCCWTGTTAACTTTTTGGAGCAGAGGACTACATGGAAAGTAGTTAATTGAAAATGAAAGATTGATGAGAATGAGCACATTGAAATTGAATGTAGAGCTTCTCGAGCTGGTGATGAACATTGCCACTGGAAATTTTAGCATTTCAGAATGCTGACACCAAAAATATGACTACATATCTCAAAATTATCGATGTAAGCAAGCAGCAGGATGTTGAGTATTAAGGACCTTCCCATTAAGCTCCTGCTTATCAGCAAAATGAAGTTAAGACCAGTGCTGTGCATATCTCCCTTTATTGTTCTTTGAGATAATTTTATACCTGGCATTGTGAATTCCTGGGCTATCTCTCTGCCATTAATCTTTAATGTACATCTATAGATATCAGTTGGAAAATGGCACTGTCATGACTAAGTTCATTGGAATGGTTTTGGTTTTAAATATTGCATAGCCATGATTTATAGTTTCTGGGCTTTTAAGAGTTGTTGAGTGTTGTGTGATAAGAGGGAAATGAAAAATTTCATTATGAAAGGAGTGGAAGACCCTAAAGAAAACCAAAACTTAAGAAACAGGTGGACATGAGAATAGGACACTCTCAAAATTCATTATTTAATTTAAGAAATTGAAGTAAGTAATAGATAGCTTAATCTTAATATAGAAATGTAAGTAATTCCTTTTCTTAGCAAACAGTGCAGTGGTATTAAAAAAAAGCAAGCTGGTCAAGTGGTATTTTGCAAAGTAAGTGGCACGTAAGAGAGCTCCTGAGTAATGACAAAAAACAGGTAATGCCCTCTGAGAGCAACCACTTTGCCTTCCTGATTGTACCCCATGGGAAGGAAGGGGGCAAGAAGAGAGCATGCAGACTGGTTGGTTTGGGTTTACAGGCTAAGGGGGAATATATGCTGGCTGCCTAGAAGAAGTGGGCTAGTACTTGAGCTAGTGGGCTTTGTCCTGATGGTATGTGGTTATTTTTTKATCTTAGCCAAAGTGTGTGGGTAGCACATACACCATGATCCTCCGAAATCAACATTCTTTGTCATGTTTTTCTTCTTTAATTGTTATGTATGCTTGATGTATTAGAGAATAATCCCACTGACTGTTCTAAAATAAACCCCATCATTTTCCAAGACTAAAATTCCATTAACTGGATTGTTGCAATTTTTTCTAGTCACAGAGTGCATCTGTGAGTTAACATACAAAAGAGAAATTGCTTTGACAAGTATGTTTAAATAATAAAAAATGAATAAAATAAACAAAGAAATTTAAAAAACAAATTTTCTGAGTTACTGGCAACTTCTGTTGACTAAAATTTTCTATTAGTATTTATTGCAAATGCATTCTCCATGCTCCTGCATGTGAAGTTTGGGAAACAGGTGTGTGTGCATTGAGGGTTTTTCCAGTTGTCTCCTTTTAAGAACAGGCATTACTGTTAGCACAAACATAATGAGTGATAGTCTTTACTGTGCAAAACAAATTACATTTAAATTGATATGTAGTTGTTGACAGCTTAATGTTTCTTAGAATTTCAATTTTTTGGATATGTTCTCTTATAAGTATGTTAAACCTCAGCAAGGTTTGCTTTACAGAGATAATATGTCATTCAAACTACCTAAAACACCCCAAAAAGCTACATACGGTTTGTGACTGTTGAAAAATAAATAAGGAATGYTGCTGCCCTATTAGATTTGGCTGTTCAAGTTACAGCATTGCAAGTGCATAGTCTTGTTAGTAGCAGAGGCTACAAAAGTAGTTGCAAAAAAATTTATCTTTTTCGAGTACATTTCATTTGTGATTTTTGTTACTCTCAGTGATTTCCATTTATTTTACTTCTCTTCTGGCTTGGAGACAAAGAAAATACTTAAAACAACTCCAGAAAACAACAACAAAAAAAGCCCCACCAAAAAAGCCATGATTCCAAACCACCACCAAGTAACTTGTTTTAAAATACACCTGGTTATTGAAAACAGGCAATTAGAAGCATGAGCTTATACTATACTAGCATCCGTACCTTGATCTTAAAGTTATTATTGAAAGTGAGAGAAGACAGGCAAGAATGGGCTATGAAGTATTAAAAGCAAAATGAACTGGTAATGTGGTAGTATCTGTTTAGTAATACTATTTTTTACTATTTTTAAGCTGTGCTCATTTGTCAACTTCTTTATAGTCCATAAAAATCAATTTTGAATTTTTGCTTTCAGACATGTGGCAAACCTAAGTTGCTTGGTTTTATTTATTAAAATAAATTCTCTGTATCTGTTCCCTTTTTTATGTTAAAAAGTCCCATATCTAATTGGCTGATCTCTTTTGTGACTAAGTCAAGATCAGAAGTAATTTATAAGAGGAAACCAAACTAGATAAACTGAAAACAAATTGTTTACAAGTTTGAGAATGGTTTTAATTTTACTTCACTGAAAATAAACCTGCAATTTTTCTTAGTCGTTAATTTTTCAGGTTCACCATCTTAAAGTAAAAGCTCATGTTCTGCTTTGGCCATAAATGGTTTTGTCGAGATCAAACTGATAGATAGGAACCGTGTCTCCTTCTAGTGGCACAGGAACAACAGACCATGAGGAGGAGTTTTAGGKTTGTGTTTTGGATTAGGTACTTTTATGTAAAATACTTTTATCTGTCTTCATTTCTGTCCGACATGGTTGGATTACTTTATAAATTCTTCTAAGTGGGTAAGATTTGTCCTGTGTCACACTTTAAAACTCTTTTTGCATTCCTTTTAGAGGTAGGACTTTTTATTTCAAGGAATCCGAAGGAATCCAATTCTTGTGCTAAAGAAACTTTTATGAAGGCTGATACTTGAACTTCATCACACTAATTCCTGTCCTACCCCAAAACAGTGGTTTTTTGCAGTAGGTAAAAAAACAGCTTAAGAAATTTGTGGCAAATAGCCCATTTTTTATTTTAGTTTTGCGGTCTGGGGTTTTTGTCTTTTTTCTCTTTAAGCCTCTGCAATACTTAGAGAAGGTCTGACATTGTCAAGGATGTTACACAGCCTTGTGATCTCTCCCAGTGTAATTGATAGTTGTCTCAGTAAATCATACGTATATGCAGTTGATCTACCGCCGGAGCTGATCTGCGTAGAGGAGTGTCCTCCTCCCTCAAGGGAAAATGAAAGAAAATAAAGGTAAATCCATGGGATATTTTTAAGCTTGCATAATAACAAGCACATTTTTGTAAGTTCTAAAAGCTCACCATTTTACTTCATTCATATTGTCTCAGCAAGTATAAAAAAAAAGGTTTAAATTAATTTCTTGGATTGCTTTAAAATTGTCAATAARCTTACTAGGTAGCATTCCCTTAGTGACAAACTGCCGAGTATGTGCAATATACTATTCAGAGTAAAAATAGTTTTGAAGTTAGAAGAAGGAAGGCTCATTTAAAAGGGTATGTTAGTGTGCAGAATTATATCCTGTTGTAATGATTCACATGAGACTCAGTCTCTTAGTGCTGTCATTTGGTTATAAACCATATTGCGAGCACGTTGGTTAAGATTTATCTGACATAACTTTAGAAGTGCCTGTCTGAACTAGTTGTCCTTTTATAGTCAGTAAAAAGTACTA
This sequence comes from Cardinalis cardinalis, assembly GCA_014549065.1. NCBI lineage: Eukaryota > Metazoa > Chordata > Aves > Passeriformes > Cardinalidae > Cardinalis > Cardinalis cardinalis. Next base: position 814,321 of record JACDOX010000046.1, on the reverse strand, counting down.
CATTCTCTGAAAAAGATTTATTTCATTCTGGTGTTGCAGCTAAAACTACTGAGATAATCACTTCCCTTTAGCATCTTTTACTTTCCAATGATGGTAAAGAGAATTGTGAAAGTTAGCCCAGATACACATAGCTATAATTCAAATCTCTAGGGTCTACCTTTTTTAATTGAAAAATAAATAAAGARTGTGTACCAGTTATGAAACATACCTTCTTAAATTTTTTTAGTTGTGATTTTCTCTGTAGTTATATTGATGTATTTAGGTTAACAAATGCATATAATCAGCACACAATTCTGTCACTGAGCAATTTAATTTATTCTATTTAGCATTCTAAATGCTTTTGCCTAAAAAAATCTTCTTTCATGCAGTTGAAGAAGAATCTTCCTAAAAATGTGAATTGTTTTAAAGTTTAAGGTTTTAGTTAATGACCATAAAAGAGTAACCTGCTTTCGCTCCTGCCTGAGTCCCCTACTGCTTTTCTCAAACAAATTTGTTTTAATGCTTATACTGTTGCCTGTCTTTATATAAGAAGCAGTAGCAGTCTGATTCCACATATTTGGAATTCTCACTGGTGATTATGAAATCAGTTCAGTGTTGCTTTGCAGAAAAGATGTTCCAGTTTTGACAAAAATTATCCTTCCATGTTATATGATGGCTTTAGATATCAAGGGTTAAATGTTTACTAATTTTCTCTTCAAACAAACTAATTGATTTGGGATTTTAAAAGATTTTCAATCTCATTTGAGTAGGTTATTCTCAGCTCTTTTCCTGTGGAAACTTTTGCCATATGCTGAGTCAGCTGTTCTGTAGTGTCTAAAATGAGAGATGAGCATTAGGGAGAGGAAGGGAATTAATAATTTTGTTTCCAGTCTGTTTACCTTCCAAATAGCTACAAGGAAAGATTTTTTTTTTTTTTTTGTTAATTCTGGTTATATATGTATCTACTTGAACTTAGAATGCATCTGTTTAAAACAGATGAGGTTGCTATCTTGACTTTGTTACGCCTTCATTTATTTTTGCCTTTAGAAAAAGGAGAGCAAATGTGATGTTACTTAATTAGGAGAGAGAATGTGGGAGTGACTTGGTGGAGATTAGGCCTGGACGTGGTTAGCACTTTCGAAATTATATTATTGTGATACTTTAATTTTTAACAGGGGAACTGTTTGTGTAATATTGGAATTCATATTCTTGATCTTTGTTTAAATAAATGCAGACAGGACTCCAACTTGAAGGAAGCTAGAAAATGCTTCTTTGACAGCAGTGAAATGCAAACTTAGAGCTGTATATGCTTGAAKACTTTGGTTTATATAGCTCTAATATACTGTCTTTAATCGTTGCTGTCTACACCTTCTTGAGGAAAGGAAGTGGAGAGGGAAGTTTTGAGCTTTTCTTCCTGGTATCCAGTGCCAGGATGCATGGGAATGGTTCAAAGCTGCACCAGGGGAGATTTTAATTGAATGTTGGGAAGCACATCTTTGTGAAGAAGGTGGTCAAACACTGGAACAGGTTTTCTGAAATGTGTTTGATGCCCCAAGCCTGTCAGCATTTAAGAGGCATTTGGATAATGCTTTTATCAACATGCTTGAATTTTCAGACAGCCCTGGAATGGTCAGACACTTGGACTAGGTGATTCTTCTAGGTCACATCCACCTGAAATATTCTATTCACTTTTAATTTCTTTAATTTCAAACTTGATTTGAAGAATCTGATACTAAAAAATTCCAATTTTCAGAAGTCAGCAATTTAATTCTAGATGTTCAGTAGCACATACTTTATTGCATTTCAAGAACTGGTATGAATATACTATCTGAGATATGTAGACAACTTCTTGTGTTTGGGGGAGTATTTCTTCTCTGTTCTATATCAAAAGGGTATAGAAGACCAGCCTAAATTCTGCAGAGATGTAGCAATTTAGGAAGAAACTATTTTCTTGCATAGTATAATGAATGGTAAGAACTTACTGAGGAATGGCCGCAATACTCAGAAAAATAGAAATTCTGAGCAAAGCAGCTGCATTTGAGAATGGTGGTGTAGGTTAAGGAAGGTTCTAGGAGCTATTTGCAAAGAGTGTCAACCTGTCGTTATAGGCGATCTCAGCATGGGGAATCCAGTCTAACTTGCTTATTGCTGGCAGTTCAGCACCACTTTGGGAGGAGTTGTTTGTTGACCACAGTCAACACACCTCTAACCATTATCTGAACATTAGATTGGTGACTCGTTTTTTATAGCTGTGCTGTGAAAGATGCAGAATATGAGAAATTACAAGCAATACTTCAGGATACTTAATCACAGTGAAAGCATGTTCTTTACTAAATATTAAATATTTCCTTGAAGAATGCAAAGACTTAGTTTTTGACATAACAATAGATTCTATTTGAGATGTATGATATGGAAAGAGCACTGATTTATGGTATGGTATACTGGCTTCTGTGAGGATTTCTATTAAAGTGTTCATCTTGTACTCCAGCTGAAATTTGTCTTATTACAGATGTCTATTACAAGAGTTATATTAAAAATAAGTTACTTTTTAGAAGTATGATTTAACATTTTGGTATATGGTGTTGCATTTGCAGTTTTGCCCAGCTTAGAAAGCAGCAAATTCATTATGAATATTTAGTTGTTTATTGGCAGTTTTTGATATGGCATAGTTTTTTGAAACAGCATCCTCACGGGCTCCAAGATCTCTTTTCTGGATGATGATATCAGACTTTGGAGCCTGTTGTCTTATACACATGAGGAAAACTATAATAATGTTGAATTACTTTGYATTTACTGATTTTGAGGTTTTAAGCATTGCTTCCTGGACAGTTGATGTCAGAAGAATCTTTGCTGCTCTCAGCAGTTGGTTTTTAACTGTATTTAATGATTTCTGGCTCCTCAGCAAAGTTGGTCCTTTCATTGGTGTCAGGATGTTACCAGCTCATTGCCAGCTCCTCCCCTGGTTACCTCCCCCTGTTGTGGTGGAGACTGGGTATTCCTCTTTAGCAACTGTCCTCCTTGGGAAATCCACTTGCAGAAATGTTAGAGGATACCTTTTTGTAGTTAATGTTCTACTTATTTTACTGGCTGAATTCCATTTGATTGTGCACATTGTGTACAGGCAGAGATGCCTACTTTATTTCTTGAACACAAATTAATCATGTTAATTTATTTCTGTATATTTGCTTCACTTTTGTTTAGCTTTTCYTTGTCATCTTAGATTTCTCTTTATCAAGAAATTAATGATGAATTTTGGATGACTACTTTAAAGAATTCACCTCCCCCTACCATCCTAAATTTTTGCTATCATTGTCAATTAGTTCATTATTTTGTTTCCTTTACTAAGGAAGTTGATTTTAAAGATAATTATGATAATTTTTACTGTCTGTAGTATGCTTAGACTGAAGTTAAGGCTAAGTAGGAACATTTTCGTGTTTTCTTGCGGTAACCCTGATGAGCTATAATTTTTTTGTGGCCAATTGTACTAGTGAAATAATTGTAGCGCCTGCTGGATAGTCTGTAGCCCAGGAGAAGATCTCCATAGAACCAATTTTATGAGGCTTGAGTGTGATTTTTGATGCAGATTCTCTAAGATGTTTTATAGAATGAGACATCTTGGTTTTATTAGTACAGAAATATCCTGTCACTTTAGACTGATACAGAGGCTTTGTTTCAGTCTCTTAAGTGTTACACATTAGTGTATTGATTATATTAGAAAGCAAATATGGTTTGAATTATTTTTGTCTGTAGTGAATTATTTCCATCTGTTGTACTGATTCTATATTAGTTTATTAATTTAAATTAATTAGAATTTTACTATTGGTACTGTTTGAGGGAAGGGAATCAGTCTGCATTKTACCTCTTTGTTCCAACTGAGGCATAACTGAATTTTTTTCCTTGTTTTTAAGTCCAACTTATCAAAACCAAATGATGGGTAGCATATCTAGTCTGAAGTTAGCCTGTCTAAATATTATCACAGAGTTGGTGAGGTTGAGACAGAAGTCTAGAGGTTCTCTGATCCAACCCTCTTGCAAAAGCCAGGTCAACTAAGGCCAGTTGTCCTGATCTGTGACCACATGGCTTTTGAATGAATCCAGTGATGAAGTCTCAGCAGATACAATTTTTCATCCTAGATTTCCTCCATGGAAAGAAATGGAGGAAAGTAGACACTTCCAGGACATGTTTAATTTCATCTCAATATTAATCTAAGAGAGTTCAGTTGAATGTCTTCTACAGGTGGCTGTTTTACTTCTATGTGTTTTTGACATAATCTCAGAGAGGCTCATGCTGGTGAAGAGATATCTGAAAACACAACAATGCAGATTGCTGATGAAGTATGCACAGGTTGCTGCTGTTTTCAGAAATAACAACTCTGCCTGGATTTCTTGAAAAGAGAGTAAAAACCTCTATGAAGCTATTTCATAATTCTAAAGAATGACCATAGAAATAGTGTTCTTCTAATCTTGAAATTTTTTTTGGCTTCCTTTGGTACACATCATGTATTTACCAAATATGCAAATATATGATATGCAGTCACAAGTTTTAAATTAAAGTACTAATTATAATTAGGATAATCGTTTTTWTTTGAATGTAATTAAATGTCTCAGGAGAACTAAGGAGGTAGTCAGTTTATATATTTAGCATATTAGAATCTTTTATGTTATAAAATTATAATTATTATTAGCAATTAATTGATAGAGGAAAAAGTAATTTGAAAGTGAATGCAAAGTATGAATTAGGGTGGAAGCTAAATGTCTTGTATTAATTGTCTGAAGACAGGTTATGAAAGAAGTCTTTGAATATTTGGTTAGGTTTAGCCACCAAAGAAAGTTTGCATAATATTTCAACTTGCTTATTTTTTAGAGTTTAATTTCAAGTCAATACAAACTGCTTTTAAATAGGCCACAGAATTGCCTTCTATTAAAATTGACTATTGAAATTATGTGCTTATAAGAGATAATTCTTTGAATATCTTTAATTTAAGCTTTTAATTGAAATTTTAATAATATAACTCCATTAAACAAATAGAACAAAATTCTTAAAGTTATTTTAATATTAATTCATTCCATTATTTTGTGTGATATATTTACAGTTACTAAAATTAGTGTTACTGACAGGCTGATGGAATTGGCCTGTTCAGCCTGAAGAAAAGAAGGCTCCAGGGAGACCTTATAGCCCTCAAAGGGAGCCTGAGAGAGAGCTGGACAGGGAGTTTTTACAAGGGCATGTACTGGGTTGAGGGGGGAAGGCCTTAAACTGAAGGAGGGAAGGTCTAGATTAGATATTAGGAAGAAATTCTTACTGTGAGAGTGGTGAAGCACTGGAAGATGTTTCCCAGAGACACTGGCCAAGGTTGGATGGGACTTTAAGTAACCTGGTCAAGTGGAATGTTCCTGCCCATGACAGTGAACAAGATGATCTTAAAGGTCCCTTCCAACATARGYCATTCTGTGATTCCATGATTCTGTGAAATTTCACACTGGTATTTTCAAAATTCTTCAAAGTTATTAGGATAAAGTAGGATTCATGAGAGTCAGACTGTGTTTCCTTCAGAACGGAAAGATTTTTATGCCATTAAAATGACATTGGTTTTTTTTAAACTAAATTTTATATTTKGTTTAGTAGATTTTCTTGAGTTCAGCTTCTTTAAGTTACACAAATGACTGATCAAAATTGTCGAATTCCATTCCTGAAGATATGTTTTGGCTTGTCTATATCTTCTTCTACTGGTTTGCTTTTCTCTCCCTCCAAATACACACCTGGTTGTTGTTGTGTTTAATTGGAGCTTAGGACTTTGAAAGTGTTTTGCCAGTACCTGGATAAATAGGAGTCAGGCTGTCATTTCATCAGAACTGCTGTTAACTCACTTCTTATCTGAGTGCTTAATCCTTTCCTGGTGCAGTCTCTCCCTTGCACCAGCCAGCAGGTTTCCTTGACCCCACAATGAGTGATGTGTGGTATAATAATATAAATTTTCTATATCTATGTTACTCCAGAGTAGATGAGTTCTTTTTCCAAGCATGACTGCATGACTGTTTGGGTGGGATAATGGAAAAGGCAGTAAGGTCTTCCAAATGCATAACTAAGGGCAAATGTTGGCTTATGTCAGGAGAAAAAGCTGACTTAATTTTAGTGTCTTTTTACTTTTGAGTAGGCAAATTTCAGAGAATGGTGGAAAAGCTTCAATTTCTTCCTGAGCTTTTTAGGTTCTGCACTACATCTGTCTGGGCCAGGGTACCTTATCAATTACTTCATAAGAAGGGGTGCTTCAAATATATTTTGATTTTATTTTGTTGAGATGCTGTATTCAACACAGTGACAAAATTAAAGGAAGTGTTTTRTGATATTAGCGTGTATATTTTTTACAAGTTTTGTTTTGCATAGCATGATTGTTAATTTGCTCACAGAAAGCATAGCTGTTAGTTTCTCTTATCAAAGTTACTTCTCTAACCATGTAAAACATATTCTGTATTGGTCACAATGAAGGTATGAGAGACACTCAATTATGGATTTCACATTGTAATGCTGTTCTTGTTTTCTTTTTTAGCTGGTTGGTGGCGAATTTGATCTAGAGATGAACTTTATAATCCAGGATGCAGAGAGCATCACATGCATGTCAGAGCTTTTGGAGCACTGTGATGTGACGTGCCAAGCAGAAATCTGGAGTATGTTCACTGCAATTCTACGTAAAAGTGTCCGTAATTTACAGACTAGCACAGAAGTTGGCTTAATTGAACAGGTACTGCTGAAGATGAGTACTGTGGACGACATGATTGCAGGTATAAATTGCCGACTGATAAAATAATTATTGCATTCTTGACCTGCCAATGTTTTTTGATTATGGAAGGGTATAGGATGTTTTGATTTTACTTAAAGTGATGTTTTCATTAGTGCTGCTATTGAGTCAGAAGTACTTTTTTATTAATTTCAGGAAAATTACAAAAATATATTCGTAGTATGAAATCTCTGTAGATACATTGTGTAAAATAACTGGTTGCTAATTCATTTGAGAAGATATTGTTATCGAAGTGATAAAAACAATTTAAAAGAATTAAAAACAATGTTTTAGAGTTCTTAACTACAAGGCAATATTTTACTTTTTTATACGTTGGTCATTTTTAATCATGATGCCAGAATTGCTAAATCCATTTTAAACATAACTTCATATGACAGCAGATGTAACAGATATTATTTACAGGTTTGAATGCTGGACATATGGATTACATTAAACAATCATTCCATAATGTCTTCCTGTGATCCCTGTATTTTAATTTTTTACATTTGTGGGTTTTAACATCCTATAGTATTTTGCAGCATTAAAAAAATAGCATGCTTTGGTTGTTTGCTGAAAATAATTGATGAAGTCATTGCCCAGTTAAGGTTTTCATAGTATGTTTGAAGGAGTTTATGATATTCCACACTACATCCTCTCCATAGCAGGGTACAGATTACAATCCTGATTACTTGGATACAGAACAGGTTTGCTCATCACATTTAAATATGGCACCTGAAGAGATTGATATGATTACTATTTATTTTCCCTGAGGGAGCYTAGGTAGTTTCTTTCAATAGAGTGTGAAAGCAAAGTTCTTAATTCTTACRTAATTTGGGCCTGATGGTAGGATTGTGAGGATGCCTCACAATGTAAGGCATTGTGAGGCATTTTTGAAAAATGTCAGAGGTTTACCTTCTGTAATTCTGATATTTTAGCTGATGATCTGATTCCTGACACATTTTGTGGAACAGTTAACTAGCAAGAATTTCAGACAAGAAGCAAGAAGATGATTATAGTAGGATGAAAACTGGATTATTGAGGATTGATTTATTCCTTGTCCTTTTTTCTTTCAGTATAAATATGTTTGTAATATTAAGTRTTTGGAAAAGCTGCATTGTTTTTCAAAGCAAATCACAATCAACATCTTGTTTAGAAATGTATTTCTAAATGCTAAAATCATGTGTTTTGCTAAATACTGTACAGCAAAATTCAGACTGAAGACCAATAGATTCATAAATGATGGTTTTCACCAAGTATATTTTGTTTTACAGAATTTGTAAGTATGGTATGTCAGAATAGACTAAGGGTAAAGATAATCTGTTATTCCATGTTAAATATAACACATTATTTGATGAGAACAAAAATTTCTATCCTAAAATTTTTCAGGGTTTTACTCATGGAAATAATTTTCTTACATGAGTTATCACACCAACAAAATTTGTCCAATTTAAGCTCCTGTGAGTGGTACTTTTATATATGGCATACAAGACTGTAAGAGTGCCTCCATTAGAGGGTTGTTTTTTTTTAACTGCCTAATTAATTGTAGATGTCAGAAATCAAGAGCATGTGATCTGGCTTTTAGGAACATTTGGGAATTAAAAAAACTCTCTGAATTTACAGATATTAATATAAGCCAGGGGTAGTAAATAATAATAATTAAAAAAATCTAATGGATCTTCTACCCCAATAATCTTTCTTCTGTGTGGTCACAGAAAGACACCTTCTGCACAAAAAACTTCAGTAAGCTTGTTCTTTGGTATGCTTACATGGATGAAGGGAGTACATATTTAACTGAAAATCAAAACTGAAACTTGGAATTCTGATGACATTTTAGCTGTGCAGTGTGTTTCAAATTATCTGAGTATTCATCTACRTATGATGAGCAGGAATTGAACGGAATCGTGCTTCCTTGGGTTTTTCTCTCATAAATGTAAACAGATGATTTTTTGGAGAGTTTTTTTGAAAAAGACATGGAAGTAAGGAAAGTTATCATTTTTCTTTTATCTCTTCATTTCTGTAAGCACTTTAGTCTCCTTTTATAAGGGGTAATAATATTGGTAATAAGTCAGAAGTAAMAAAAAAGCTCATGTAATAACTATTTTGATATAAGGCAAAATCAGTAACAACTAAAGCAGTATCTTTGTTTCCTAATGCATTGTTGATTCTGCATTCCTAATGCAGATGTTGAGGTCATAAATGTAGAATTTTTTTGCCTCAGATATTTCTATGAGCTTCCCAAAGCCAGAGATTAAAGTAAGAAATTTTGTGTTAAAATGATTTTTAGCATTAAAGGGAGGATGGTTTGAACAAGACCTCTGTTAATTTTTACTTCTACCACTTTTTTTCCCAAAAGAGTTGCTAATACTCTGTCAGCCCAATGTTTTGAAATTGGCTTTTATCATCTGTAAAYGGTTCAGGCTTTTTTGGGTTTTTTGTAATTTGATTCTCTGGGAGTTGCTTGTTTGTTTTTAGGTCATCTCTCTTGTTCCTTTTTGAAACATTTTGATTAGACCTAGATAAGGTTTAAATAGACGAGACAGGCAATGTCTGTTTTATGTTCTGATAGCTCACTTTCAGGACCAGTCTAAGTCTGAAGCCACTCTTCTCTGATTTTATAATAGTAAGACAGCAGCAAATAAACATGTACCCGAACTTTTGCAATGAGAAGAATTTTTCTGTCTGTTTAGATGGAGACTCTCAGATTCATGAGGTTCTAAGTACTTTAAATATCTAACTTAATGCAATTTTACARATTGTGTGGTGAGGAATAAAAGCTTAATCATTTTGAAAGTCTCAATGGCAACTAAAATGAGCTCAGTTTGCTTTCCAGAAGCATCACCTTTCAAAAAAAAAATCTTTATACTGTGACAATCTGTTATACTAATATAGAGAATGGTCCGACATTTTATCAACATTTTAGGAGAAAATATTTTCATAGATGATTGGTGCTTTTTTTTTTTTTTTAACACTTGCACAGGATCTTCCTTGAGGGACTCAATTTTTGCAGTTCTCTGTTTCCAGGTGATGAGTAGTGAAGCAGATCACCTGCTCTGAGGAACTCTTTGGGATAGGGTGTCTGTAGTTCCATCTGAGAGGTCTGAAYGATGGATGAGAGAGCAGCCTGAACTCATAGAGAGGAGATATGTCTCACCTAACTCCCATTTTTTCCTCGCAGTTATGCTGTGATGATGTAGGTAATTGTTCTGAAACTGCTGGGACTGAATTCTTAAGCACTGAAACAGTTCATAGTTTCCAAGCAACAATGTTGGTTTTTGACTGCTCTGTCATTTATGGGCTGCTAACAAGCTTTCCTCTTTCAACTCATTCTGTAAGAAAAACTGCAAAATTATCACATTGTCTATTATGGCCTGTAAAAATTGATTTACRACACTAACAAGAGTTAAAATTCACAATTTCATGGCCATGTAATATTAAGAGATTAAGGAGACATGAGGGTAGTTTCATGRAGTTTTCTTTTGAATGCTATTTWATATGTCTTCCAAAGTTAATGCCARGCCCTTCATTTTGATATATGTACATTGTTACTTGAAAGACAGGCATTTTCCTATTGTATTTTCCTATCAAGTGACTGAATTAAGCATTCCTTCAAGGTTGCTGGTTAATTTATAAATCCTATGAAAACTGCTTAGTATGAAAGTATTCAGAAGGTGCCATTAATAGAAATTAGAAATACATTAAAAATGGGAAGCTGCCTGTTTTCTCCTGGACTTAATATTATTATATACAATCTTGTTTCTGAAATCAGATCATGGATTCCAGTTATACATGTAATCTTATTTAATATTTAAAAAAAAGAGTCGACATTAAAAAAATCCAGTTGTAGTATGCTTTCTGACCTTTGTCCATTTATAGAYGAGTGGATTACTAGGGTTTATGAACCAGATGGGACTGACTCTTTTATGAGATTTCTAATAAGTATGAATAAAGTTATGTAATAATTATTTTTAAGTCTTTATATTGAAACAAGAACCTTTAAATAGCCTTAAGTGCTTCAGCTTCCACAGATGTTGTTTGCTTTATCTTTGCTTGTTATCTACTGGGCTTCAATCTTCCAGGTCATTGTTTTACCCAGAGTTACATAATTAGGGAGCTTATGTTTGTTTCTCTCCATCAATGTTTAATTCATTACTTATAAATATGTATTTCTAATGCCTGTAGGTTATCCACATCTTCAGTAGAAAYAAGAATTTTTCTGTGCCATAAGGTAGTACAGGGCTATAACAGTGAAACACAGCAGCACACATTCAGTGATTTTTAAAACTTGCMATGATTTCTGTGTTTGACTGTATTAATTTGCACTTTTTTCCTCAATGTTACAAGATTTTTTTTTATGGTGTTCTGAWTTTCACCAGACAACTTTGCTTCTGCACAACATTTTTTCTTTGTAAGGGAAGCAAAATTTGCAGTCCCTTGATCTGAAAAGAAAGCTGAAACTAAAAAATAGGGATAGGGAAGTTGTCAGCCAGAGATTAGTATTCACTTGTGCTTATTTCCTTTTCTGAGTGCTCACTGTGACTGTTCCTGGTTTCTGATCATGTACAGGATGTGCCAGCTTTACATTGCAGGCTGGATACCGCTGTGAAGGGGGCAGGTACCAGGGGAGCTGAGTCATAGAGTCCATCACCATGAAAGAAAAGGCATTTATTTTTCTTTTCTTCCCTAATTCTGTCACAAATGTATGTGGCAGTGTTTTTAAAGGGAAGATTAAATAAATGAGGGGCGGGGGGGAAATCTGTACTTGGAGATTAGGGATATATTCAGAATTCACAGTGAAAATGTCTGCTAGTTTGCAATGCTTTTCTTTTGCCTTTCCTGATAGGCAATTTCACTCACCAAACAGTTTACTATGTCTTCTGTAAATTAAATGATATTTAATTCTTCACACATGCTTTTTGTTTGCTGAAGGTCAGAGGCTAGTATCATTGTGGTAAAAGCTAAATAAATATTAATGCTTTTGCTCAAAACCACATATATATGGATTTGCAAAGAGAAGATTTGTTTTAAAACAAAATATGAATGTGAAATGGGCTTGGAAAGAATTGTTTCTCTTGAAAACTATCCTTTGTCAGCACCTGTAAGAGTCATCCTTTCCCTAATGAACAAGGATAACATGCAGTCCTACAACAAAATGTAAACTTACCTGTAGAAAGTTGTGCCTTCTACAAGTTTTAGCAGGGAAGCAAGAGAGGGATGGGGGAATTCTGTGATTGTTGAGCAGATGRGGAAAGTGAGTTAAGGCTGATTCTGTTGTGTCATAGCTCTTTTGTTTTGAAAGCTCTGGACTTTACTGCTTGATCTCKGAATTAAATTCTTATGCCTCATCTGTGAATATGAGCAAAGTGGTTTACCGCCCACTAGAGGAAGTCCTAATTCTTATTAGTCCATTTTATTCCTGAAAAAAGTGTGGAGTATACGAAAAGCTTCAGTGTCCCACAGGCTAACAAATTCTTAAAATGGAATTCTGGAGTTTTAAATAAGTAATTTTAAACCTGCTAATCTCTGAAAGGAAGACTCTGTTTTGTGTTCTTACTCTAAGAGCTTATGGATTTTTAGACATTGTTATGAAAGCTGTATTCCATAATCCTGTTAACAATTTTGATCCCTTCTTTTTATTAAGCTCTTTAATTTTTTTTCTTACTGTGATTTCTGTTTGTTTGTTTGTTTTCCTTATGGGTTTTTTTTTTGTTGTTTTGCTATTGTTTGGTTTGATTGCTCTGTTTTTGTTTGATTGGTTTTTTTTTGTTTGTTTTTGTTTGTTTTTTTTTGCAGAGGTCAGAGGGAGGTGTTAATTTTCTTTTGTTTTCCCCTGGCCTTTCATTATAGTAAAGATCAGAAGCATCACTGTAGCAAAAATGAGGAAATTATACAAATTATAGTATAAAATGCTGGGTTTAGGTTATTGTAAAGCAATTTTAGAGTCAAAATTTTTTGAAAAATGTTAACTTCAGAAGAAGGAAGGAACTCTTATGCAAGAAACATACAGCATGAAGTACAAGTTTATAATGTGTGATGCGTGTTGTGAAATGGGAAGAATTATTGCTCTATAAATGTAATACCTTTTTCAAAGTATGATGCAAAATTTAACATGAAAACCTTTTTAAAGTATTCAGTACAAGTAAGTTGGATTTTTAGAATATGTGAATACACTTACTTTTAAAGGTATTAATTTTTTCAGCTTTTTTTTGTGTTTATCAAAGCAATGAAATTCAGAGTTCAGAATAACTTTATTTTCCTTTGAAGATCTCCTAGTTGATATGTTGGGGGTTCTTGCCAGCTACAGCATCACTGTCAAGGAGTTGAAGCTTTTGTTCAGCATGCTTCGAGGGGAAAATGGAATCTGGGTAAGCTGTGATCAGATAAAGCATTAAGTGTCATTCCATTAGAGCCTGAAGTTAACATAAACTGTCTCCTGGGACATATAAACTTGAATTTGTTTTCTCATGTTGACTGAACAYATGTTCAAGAAGTATTTTTGCTAACTATTTTAAAGTTAATTTGCTCTGTTATTTGAAAACTGTCCACTTTCCTTTGTAGCCTAGAGAGTAAAAAAATGTTTGTGTTGACTTTTGTACAATTTTCTTTTTTTCACAGCCAAGACATGCAGTTAAATTGTTATCAGTCCTTAATCAGATGCCACAGAGACATGGGCCTGATACCTTTTTCAACTTCCCAGGCTGTAGTGCTGCAGTAAGTTTTCAACCAAATTTCTACAATTTCAGGGASAAATAAATAGCTAACTCCTCCTTTGCATTTCCCTTCATTTGGTTTCAGAAATTCTTGAAAAGGAAATGAGAGTGGAAATACATGTTTGAGTAGTGTAGACATTGCCTTCCAGAGACTTACAAGGCAGCTGKGATGTTGAGAAGTTGCGCTTGTGAGGATGGAATATCAAGCAGGAGATTTTGGTCTGGGGAAGTTACTGTGAAAGAGAAACCTGAAAATTCCAAAGAACAGTGTTMTTTTATTAGAATAATGTAATCAATATTATATAAAGGAGAGAGTTAAGATAAATCAAGAAATGAACTTGTCCACATCATCACAGTTTACAGTGCCTGCTTAGTAATAAATTTTATTTTAAAGGTTTTGTTTTGTCTGAATTCCATGTTTCCTTTCCATCAAGGCCATGGAGATAACTTAGAATGGTGAAATTGTATTCCTTTCCAAACCTTCTCAAGTAGATATTCTCTCTTCCATTTACTGCATGTACTTTCAAAAAAACCCCTCTACAAATAAATTAAAGTATTGTATACAGATTTATAGATTATTGGGAGAGTAAATAGAAATGGTTAATACTAGGGAATAGAAATCTGAGGTACACTCCCATTCTGGTATAGAATGGTAGGTATATGCTCAGGTAGAATGTGGAATCTTCTACCAGGAAATAATCCTGAGATTCCTGTTTTCTCATGCCAGTGCAATGAAGGCTGCTCTACCTGCATTTCATCCATCAATAGCACTGATAATTTTTTTTAAGCACAAATCACTACATCCATTCCTTGTGAACAGACTTAATCAGAGTGGCAGATTGTATCAGGAAAGTAAACTGGCTATTAATCACTGTTTTACACCTGGGTTATTTTTTGCTGGATTACGTCTTTCATCTTGTTTGATGTCCAGCCTTATAAACAGATGTGTCAGTAAAATGCATAGGGCAGATTGTRTAAAGAATTAATTACTAAGTTTTGAAAGGGAAAGTTTCATTATCTCCTGCTAAATTAAAACCACAGTTAATATCTCTTGCAAGTATATGCATCAGCAAGACAAGTGTTGCAGAATATRAATGTCTACAGTGATACTGCTTTGACATTTCTGGGCTTCAGAAGCAAACCCTGATGAAATTTCTCTCTTAATTTTTTATCAGAGGTTCAAAAAAGGTTTTGCAGGAGAAGAATTTCAAATATTCCTTCCTGTCCAAAGATGTGCATCTATAACAGGAGTTCTTGATTGAAATGTAGTCTCTTTCCTTTGATTCTTCCAGGATCTTGTTTCACATACTTCTCATGATGAACTGCACACCTGTAAATCGAGAAATATAAGTTTCAAATATACACTTCTTTATTAGTGCATGTTGGATTACACTATGAAGTTCTGGAGAGGATATATCCTCTGAAGTGGACCATGGGCAGAAATTTATAAAATAATCCAAAAAACAAAGCACTTAAGAAGAAAGAGACTGGACAGGACCTAGTTCACTAGCACTGAGTTTGTTTTCAGGTGTGATSCACAAGGTTGACACCAGACAGAGAAGCAGAATAACTTTTATTCAGCATGATAGATTTCAGGTTGGCTCTCTCTAAAGTTAAGCGTGAGCTCCTTTTGTRTCCGGGAGTTCAGTGGCAGTATGAAGGAGCCAAGAGTTTACAGATATGCTGCTGAGAGCTGCTTCATTTTCCCAGCTGCAGGGCTCTTCTCAGTACTGTATTGCATCTCTACCAGTCTGTGCAGGTGGCATGTTAGTCACTCCAGTGGAGGAYGCTTTGTGCTTGGTGGTAGTACTACTCCCAGGTGTTGTTCCCATTTGTCATCAAGCAGCTCTTCTGCTTCAGGCAGGAAGCTGACTCTCAGGAGGCAGGAGCCATATCCCAAAGGTGTTCCTTGAAAGGTTTAGTTTTAGTTTTAACCATGAATATCTATTTTATGATGTCTTGATTAATTTGATTTTRTATCTTAAGTTTATTGATGGGATTAATAATTGTTAGAAGCTGAATTTATAGTTTCATTTCTGAAGAAGTAATTTTTTCTTTTTGTTCTCTTCATATTGCCCATTCACAAATTTAACTTTGTGTCCTCTATTCATAGAATTTATGCAGTTAAAAGTTAAATTATTTTAAAATAGAAAAGTAATGCATTAATTCAAAAGCACTATTTAAAGGAGTTTTTTTTCTATATTTCATCTTTAAAAGTTAAAGCAGATTTACAGATCTAGAATGACACAGGATTTTAGAAAGGCATTACTTTTAACAGTATTTCTCAAAAAAGTAAATATTTGTTTCTTTTTTTTCTTCCCTCCTTCCAGGCAATTGCATTGCCTCCTATTGCTAAGTGGCCTTATCAAAATGGGTTTACTCTTAATACCTGGTTTCGTATGGATCCACTGAACAATATCAATGTAGATAAGGATAAACCCTATCTCTATTGGTAAGTCACTTGTAATGCTGCAGTTATGGTTTGTTCTGGCTTCCTAACAACGGTTAATCTTTCTTATTTTTTAGTCCCTGACATGCTTTCCCCCGCCCCTACCAAATATCTGAAGATTTTAATGGCTGCTTACTGTATACAAACTCTTAGAAAACCATCTGTCCTTTTTGCTTTGTGATTCAGAAATCCATGGAKTCAAGACATGTGCCTTGTAGATAAACCATAAAATCTAGTGTTGTGGTTTCTTTAAGAATTCTAAAATATATTAATTTAATTATATATTAATATAATCAAGCTTTAAATGAAGAATGTTGTCATATTTTTTGTTTGATGGTAAAGATTCTCAGGTGATGKCTACTACAAAATAAATCTGTTAAACTCAGAGTGCACAGTTTGCACATTAGSTAAAGACAATAGAAAGTAGATCTATGGATATAAAAATGGTTAACTGATGACTGGTTCCACAAACATGTGAAAATTTAATGTGAATGTAATGTGTATAAAAGAAACTGAAAAATATACTGATCTCAGAAGGAAATCACAGAATCTGTCGAGTTGGAAGGGACCCATCAGGAGCATTGAGTTCAACTCAGCCCTGCYCAGGACCATCCCCATCACACCATGTGCCTGAGAGCATTGTCCAAACACTTCTTGCACTTGGTCAGGCATGATGCTGTGACCACTTCCCTGGGGAGCCTGTTCCAGGGGCCAACAACCCCCTGCGTGATAAACCTTTTCCTAATATCCAACATAAACCTTCTCCAACACAACTCCCGGCACTTCCCTTGGGTCCTGTCACAGAGAATTTAGTTCAGTGCCTGCCCCTTCTCTTCTCYTCACAAGAGGTTGTAGCTGCAATGAGCTCTCCTCCAAGATGAACAGACCAAGTGACCTCAGCCACTTCTCATACAGCTTCCCCTCCAGGCCCTTCACCATTCTTATGGCCCTCCCTCAGGCACTCTCCAATAGTTTAACATCTTTCTAATATTTTGGTGCCTAAAATTGCCCCCAGCAGTCGAGGCGGGACAGCCCCAGCTCAGAGCAGAATGGGACAATCCCCTCTCTTGCCTGGCTGGCCATGCTGTGCCTGATGCACTTCCAGACATGCCTGGACCTCCTGGCTGCYAGGGCACTGCTGACTCAAATTTGWCTTGCAACCAACCAGGACCTCCAGGGCCCTTTCCAAGACACTACTTTCCAGCATCTTATTCCCCAGTCTGTTTGTTCGTCCAGGGTTTCCTCATCCCAGGTGTAGAATCCAGCACTTGCCCTTCTTCAAATTCATATGGTTGGTGATTTCCCAGTCTTATTTTTCAGTCTCTCTCTGTAGGGCCTACTTGCCTTCAAATGGGCCAACAGCTCCTCCCAGTTTTCTACCATCTGCAAACTTGCTTTTATCCCTTCCAGTCCTGCGTCCAAGTCCTATATGAAAATGTTGAAAAACACAGGGTCTAAGATGTAGCCCTGCAGACTTGCCATAACAGGAACAATGTAAATTATTGTTATTTTTATATAGTAGATTAAGCCAAGGACTAATTAATAATTCAAAACAGAAAAAATATTCATCTAAACTTTACACAGGTTTCAGACTTTGCCACATGAAAGCTTGTGTCAGACACAACCACCACCAAGAGAAAGATACCAATGCAAATGTCTATTTTCTTTCAAYGTGCTTTTTGGTCATGTAATATCTTTTTCAGTTTAACTAGGTGAAAAAATGTRTCCTATAAGTAACTCAAATCTTTGAGTGCAGTGCCTTTGTGGTGTGAGACAGCAGTTACATCAGCTCAACCATGATGTAAAAACTGATTCTTAAAAATGGAGAAGGGAAGCAAAGAAATGCTTCCACATTTGCCAGATGTGAGAGAAATTTGCTGTTATTCTGTTATTAGGGACGTGCTCAACCCTGCTTCAAGAACTGTATACCAGTTTGGTTTTTTCCAAGAAATGTAATTTTAATGTCTCTAAGGATGATGTTGGGCAGCTGCTGACAGTCTATTAACACTTGCATATTGGAACAGAATTGTAGCTCTCTTACCAATTATAAACTGAGTGTGACAATCCTGGAAGAAAATTAGAAGTCTGACATTTGCATGAACAATAAATAACAACAAGACATAGCAGCCAAATTCAAAGGGTAAGGTTCAGAATTCTGTAGCAGAAATTTTAGTATAAGCCAACCAATGTCATGTACCTAGCAGTGCGTAATGGRTGCCATGCTTATGGAATGAATAGCCATATGTTAGAAAGCAGGAATTACAGCAAGATATTAAGGATTGTTGTAGGTTGCCAACTGACCACAAAATCCATTTGCATTGCTCTAGTTGAAAGAGCTAATGTGATCTTCTTAAGGATAGTCTGAACAGAGATGACAATAAAGGTGGTGTAATCTCTTCCTGAAATCTTGACAAAAGCATTACTGGAATGTCATTTACAGTTCAGACTTGCTACTTCTTTGAAGAGACCATGGGAAAAACTGGTACYATTCAGAAAACACTTGGGAGTGAACTGTCCCTTGGAAAACAGATTTTATTATGAATGGTTTTTTTGTTGGTTTTTTTTTTTTTAAATTTGAGATCCAGTGAGTAGACTGCAAAATAAGAAAATTCAGACTTTTAGATACTTAGTACTCTGGTAACTATCACAATTATAAGACATAGTAAAAATAATAATAATAATAGTAATCCCTATCATACTTWAATAGATTGTTAGAAATGTTTCTTTAAAAATAAAGTGTAAATTTTTGTCATAAAGACCCTACAAATTTAGATATTCAGGACTCGCCTTAAGCATGCTCAACTGGGAAGTCTCCATCCCCTAAATCACTTTACTTGTTCCTGCTTAAAAAAAGAGATGGGTGATATAATTATTAAGTAAGGCCTTGAATTACATATGATCAATCCAGATGCTGATTGATTTCTCAAGGGGTTTTTTGGTGTTCTTTTATTTATTTATTTTTAAAGTGTTTTCTTTCAGATTATGTATCAGGTTCTGTAAAAGAATTAGAAGGTGAACTGAGGCTGGTATGTCATAATTGTTTTTTGTCCATAGAAAGTCCAAGTCCTTCCACAAGCRTTAAATGAAAGAATGGCTAAAACTTCTGAAACCATATCCTACATTTTAGTTTTACAGATGTAGAGACAGGGAGGAGAGAAAAAATAAAAGCCATTGTAAAATCAAACTGTCTAGTATTTTCAGACCTTCTCTAGAGGTTGTGGAAGTAGAGATAATGCAGAACAGTTGCAAAATCCTGTAGTGGAATTCCAAAGTTAGTAGAAAGCAAATTTCACACAYACCTTTCATGCAAGAATAATTAATATCTTCTCAATATTGGTATTATGATTATATGTTAAATTGCTCGTAAAATCCTAAGCTAAAGAAACTGGAATTCCTCAACAGTTCCACTGGTGGAAGGAAGAATGCTCTCTTGCTATGGAAGTGTAATAACATTCAGTAGCTGCTTTGAGAAACTGGCTGAAATGAAACATAACTCTAAAGGTTTTGTGAACAAGCTGTAGTAAAATTGTGTTCCAGCTGCTATGGGAGGTTATTTAAGGCTTATAAAACCATATGGCTGTTGATGGTACTGCTCTTGTTGTCTCCATGCATGTCATCTTTGGACGTAGCAAGTTCTGCACATGTAGGTAATTGGTAAGAGAACTTTGAAGTACTCTGTAGCCCAGTCCTAGCCTACATTACCTTTGGCAAAAAAGAATATGTCAAGRTTTAAATTTTATAGTATAATGTTGAGGTAAACAGAACACATTTGAGTACACAGTTTCTTAACTACTCTTGTATTAGAAATCTAATTAATTTGGAGGAAAAAAAGTAAAATCTTGGCTAAGTTTCATGTTTATAAAATCATTCATTCTATTCCAAGGCAAAGAACCCTGCTAAAAAGTGAGCAGTTTTTTCATTATTTCATTGTTTTCTCATGTTCATATGCTGAAATCCGGGAAGCTACACACTTAAGGACTACTCGGTGTTTATAATTTCAGGAACAGTCTGATTTGTCAATAATGGAGATAAAATCAACCCAGTAACCAGTAAGGAAAGGAAAGGGAGAAAATTTGAAAGATGTAGACATTTCTTCAAGAGATACTCTATTTCAGAATGCTTTCTAGCTCTTGTTCAAAGAATTGGGATGCATTTTATACAATGGTGATAATATTTTATCATGTAAAAACATTGATATTTACAGTGGTTGGYTGTTGGTAATTTAAGAGAAACGATTATATTTGACATCTCTAATCAAATAATATAACACTGTTTGTCAGAACGTACTGAATTTCTGTGTTGTTTTATTATCCTTCAGAATGGGATTCTGTTAAATGAAACTATTTTAGGCCATTTTAGAGATGACATTGCAGAGAAACAGATTTGGCATTGTGAGAGTTGCAGTTACCTGCTGAAAAGTTCTTTGAATGGCATAAGGCCCTAAGGAGAAAAATCAAAGTCTTAAACTATYTCGCAACACATTCAGTTGCTCTTATTGTAAGAGCTGTATTTTGAGTTTTTTAACCTTCATTTTATTGCACTAAATTCAGTGCTGTGGTTGTGCAGGTTGTGTATTTGGGTAATTCAGATTTATGTGTGTGTGAGTGATATTCTTCCATGAGGCGATTCACTGCTCCTTTTGTTGAGAGGTAGAACTGCACAATGGGGTCATTGTGGAAACCGGATCATTGGCATAATCCAGGTTWAAAATAGCCTTCAAAAGATGCAAAGGAATGGCAGTGTTATAAAGTGTTCAATTTTGAGGTCAGTGGTAATGGACACCATGTAATATTTCCCTTCATTCTTAGGTCGTATCTTAGGTTTATTTAGAGAGGACATTTTACATTTATTAAAGAAGTGCTTTCTTCTTTTCTGCAAAGAGAGTTCTGTGTAAGCCCTTATTAAAAACAGTGGCAGGGAATAATGCTCCTTTTCAGCACAGCAGCTTGAGGGGAGAGGAAGCTGGGTACAATATAGAGAAGCAGGTGAATGAATGAGAAGGACACAGCCTGAATTGGGGAAAAAAAATACTATATATACTTCACGACTGGAAGTAGGAACTTCTGTGCAAGGATTCATTAGGGTGCAGAAAAATCATCTATAGGCGTTATTAAACCAGTTCTGTTTACTTTGTTTTTAAAAAGTATCCTTTAGTAATTTTTAAAAAAGTATCCTAAGTCATTACAACAAAAGGGGCTTTCTAGAATTTGAGAATTTGCAAGTCTCTTTTTTTACCTCCTTTACAAATGCCCTCATAGGAGATGAGTGTCTAAGCTGTGATCACCTCAGGGTATAATCACAGCACCTRTGTTTTAAAGTTTATTTTTTCTGATAAGATCATGGTTTATCAACTGTGCTTTTGACAATGAGCAAAGAGAACAATCTGATTCTCTCCTTAAATAATGCACACTTATTGACTTAACTGTAAGTTTCTGAAGATGGAATAAGTTTCACAAATATGAAATTTTTTCTGTGTTAAAGTGAAGATTGTATATATGTAGTAGGGTAGACTAAGAATAAACTATTTCAGCAGCTATAAAGGAAGATGAAATTTGAACTTAGTGTTTGCATGTAACTTTCATGTCTTAAAATTCCTAGGAAAAGACTAGTAAAAGTGTTTGAAGAAAATGTTTCAACAAAGAAACCATTTAAGACATTATTATTGCAATAAAATAAAATTATTTTATTAGTTAGCTACATAAAGAGAATTAGAAAGTACTAATTAGTGAGCTATAGGACTTTGTACAAATACTCAAAATTAGTAGGTTTTTTCTTATATTTGCAAAGCTTTATTTCAGAATTTGCAGATGAAATTCACCATCTAGACCTTGTATTTCAGCCATTGGTTATTTATTAAAKAAAATTCTAGAAGTTGTATAAAGTRTGCTCCATATTATTGATAGCAAACTGCTCTTCATTGTACTTAGCTTTTCAGAAGTGATTAAGCAGCATAGCTGTAGATATGGACTTGCCATGTCATTCATGAGCTTTCACCAGTTACCTTCTCAAAGTGTTTTTTAAGAAGTCTAGAATTTCTCTTTAAAATGCTTTTGATTTCAAATATGAAATGTATGAGCTTTCTGCATTATCTGTCTTTATGATATTTGTCACAAGAAAGCTTGGAAATCTTTGTTACTTTCTTACTTTCTTAAAATTTCAGTCCTTTATCCATTTGACAAATGAAAATAAATCCACAACTCAGAAGATTAAAGCGTCATATATCATTAAAATAATTTATTCATGTCTTGAAAAATAATTATTGTACATGATAATTATCCTGAATCCAAATTTGTATGTCATATCAGCTGCATTGTTCTCTGAACCCCCCAAAACTGCAAGGCATCTCACAATTGTTCTGTAGTGGATATGTCTTCACAACTTTAATCAGATGTATTGTTTTAAATGATGATTAATTAAGAAACTGAGAGTGAAACATGATAGACATAGTATTTACTATCTTGTATTATCGGAAAAAAAAGTACTGATTTTTAAAATGTAGTCTGGAATCAATTAAAAGCTGAAGGTGAATAGCACCCCAAAAAGAATGGTGGAAGAAAATTAGATTCACAATTCCAGGTACAAATTTATTTTCTTTTTCATGGCAGTTTAAAGTAGTATTTGGACATTTTTATTATAAAATAATTCCCCTTTTCSCAATTTAATTCCTAATTCTTTCTTTTCAGTTTCCGCACTAGCAAAGGTGTTGGGTACTCTGCTCATTTTGTTGGCAACTGCTTGATAGTGACATCCTTGAAGTCAAAAGGCAAAGGTTTCCAGCACTGTGTGAAGTATGACTTTCAGCCACGCAAGGTAAGCAAAGTGGTGCTTGCAGTAAAGAGTAGCACTGAAGGTGTGCTGACACTGTGCCTCTGGGAGGAGGGCTAAAATCCCCTTAGTGCTATGGTGTTAATCATAGTTCCTTGTTTATAAGTAAATGCTCTAGTGTTCATGCAAAGTTACAGTTCAGAATCAATTCAAGAGAAATTTAATAATTTATAGTGTAACACTTCTATAAAGTCAGCGTGTTTTTCAAAACTACTGCTTAATTGGCTTCAGATAGAGATGAATTGTGAGTATTTGTAAAATGGCCGCATTTAATTACTTAAATATCTTCTTTCTGTTTCTGAAAATTCTGTACTTGGTAACTGTTGCCAAGGTCTTGAAAAATTTTGCTGGCAATGCTAGAGTTTCATTATCTGATGCTGTATGATATAATGCTCTGAACTTTCTTCCATTTCAGTGCTGTTTTAGGATTTCTCATTTTTTGTAGTAAATCTTGATTGCACCTCTAGATCATTTTAGTGTTTWTTTCTACTCTATGCCTAGTAGTCCTAGGAGAATGATGATTTTGTGGCCTTCAGTGTTGCAGTTAGTTGACTGAAGCATTGACTTTTCTGTACAGCAAGCATTATGTGTTTATCACTGATATCAGTTAGTGTGTATTTTCCTATAAAGCCCATTTCTATTTTTATGGGTTTAGAATTTGTATATTGAATTTCAGTGCTTGAATTTTRTTTTTTTTTTGAGAAACCAATCTCTTAGGGAGGGAATGCCTTTGTTCACRCATCAAATTAATGTTCTACTATTTCTCTTGGTGTGTATTTGTGGTTCAAAATCACCAATTCTAATTTTGTCATGTAGCTTTGAGGTCACTTGTGGTTTTCTTAAAACAAAGTAATGTCTCTCTCTAGCATATCACTCGGGATTGTGTAAAGCCTTATAAACACATATCTGTTGCATCTACTGGAGTGAATCAATTCTGTTTTTCATATTTTTCCAAATTTGTAGCCAGAAAACTATTTTGATGACAGTTCAATTTTCATTTAAATTATCATCTGAATCTGGTAACAGATGCAATTGTTAACTTTTGTGTCATGTTATTGTTAATAACCTCTTGGGATCTAGCTGATCTTTACTTGTTGATGAGGAAGTAGTCTATCAAACCAAAATAATGCTTTTGGTTATTTTTAATACAAATGGCTAGTTTTCTTTGTGCCAACTCTGGAAAAATTTAGCTTTTGCTGTTGCTACTCAAAATAACTAATTCTGAAATACTCGTACCTGTGTATCTCATTATATGATTGCCAGTTTCRAGTCAAAGGCTGCTGATCTGCTGAAGTACATAAAAATATAAAAATATAACTCCCATGTTAGTTTTACATATGCCAAAGTTCATGCTCCATACACTTTGAGTCATATGTTTGCTTTAGAAAATATTTATAAATATTCTAGAWTATATTTTCGAGTTGTTTAATATATGTTTTTCAATCATTAACTTGTGTTCACATGCTTTTGTTAAAGTACATAATACATAGTGGAGGAAATAAAACCTGTCAAATATAATTCCTGGCCCTAAAAAGTCAAAATTTATCCTGTTTTACATGCAAATTGATTTTCTTCTTGTTGTTTAGATATGACCTTGGTTTCTCTGTACAAGATTTGAATGTGTAGATACATATTAAAAAATGTGTACTCATTTATAAAGCAATTAACTGTCCTAATGTTAACTTGAGAAATGTGATTTTTTTTGCCATCAGATGTACCATTCCCTAGACATTTGCTTACAGATACACACATTTCAGCAGTGAATTTTGTCAAAATCATCATCCTCAATWAACTTCTGAATAATGTGGTTTGAAGGTTTTAAGAAAATTTTGGTGAATCACAGTAAAGTAACAAATTCAAGTTATCTGGTTAAAAGCTTTATGTAGGTAGATCAGAGTTGCTCTGTTCACGTCAAGATCTTCCTGCTATGTCATATGACACCATTAACAGTACAAGATGTAATATTAATTTATAACTTTAGGTCTCAATTGGTGTGTTTTATAATAACATAAAAGCAAGCATTTATAAAAACGTATGGAGAAATTTGGTTATCATATATCCAAATAGAAAATGTGGGTGTTGTATAATAGCCTGAAATCTCAACAGAGCTAAACTAGCTTTGGTGATGTTATGTTTAAAATGTCTATACTGCTTTTTTGGGACTCCAAATTGACATTTTTGTATAGGTCATCCCCAGTGTTTTTGCTCCCTTGAGTTTCAGCCTCAGCATCAAGTCTTGTAAAACTGGAACAGGAAAATAGCGTAGTAAAGAGCAAACAGGTTTTGKTTTTGTGTGTTTCTAACCCTGAACACCTTTACTAACTGTAGCAGAGACAGAAATAAGTTCCACATCTTGGAAATACTTAGTGTGTGATGCCTCATCTCTCTGATAGTGCTGTCCTATGGAGTAGGAATATGACTTGGTGACAGCAGTTGTTGACTAAGTTTGACAGGTTTCAGCAGTAAACAAAAAATGCACAGTGAAGGGTCTTTTAGTACTACMTAAAGAAGCTGTTGTTACAGCAGAGAGAAGCTTGGCCTTTGTGCATTTTTGAGAAAATAAAATGGGGAAGTAAACTGCAGGATGGATGTCAAAGAATTGGTATTGCTGACTTTGAATACTAGGCAAAAAAAAGGATTCTTTCAAATAAAAGTTGAAGAAAAATTGTGTGTGAGATCATACAACTTGGTTTGGTTYATTGTATAGTAGGAAAGTGCTACCTTTCCTTTTTAAAAAAAGTGTTTGCTAGTGCTAGAGAAATTGCCTAAATGCAGAAATACAAAAGACTATGAGGCAATACACCATTAATCACAAARTCCAATAGACTGCTTAAAAGCTCCTTACGATGTACCTGAGAATAGATAAATAGCAATGCACTGACCACTGTAAGTAAAATGAACTTCTTCGGGAAGTCGAGGTTAAATCCGRGTTGGTATGTTTTCAGAAATGGGTTTAAAGCCTTTTGAAAGAAAAATCAGAGACGGAAGAGTTACATTTTTGGGGGGTTTTAATTGAGGATGACAGTGAATCACAAAACTTAATTTGTTCATGGTTCTTTGAAAAAAAMAACGTTTCCATACATGACTTCACAAGCCAAAGGTGGGGCAGTAATCATTTTTCCAGCATTGCCCAGTAAATCTGTATGCTTGGAAACATGAGGAATCTGTTTGCTTGGAACATGCTTGTATGGTGAGCAGCATTTTTCTACCTTCTGTTAGTTATATATTTAAGGGAGAGAAAAATGAAAAAAATATTTTTTAATACCTAGGAACAGTTGTGTAATAATGTGTTCACRTTTCTATAGCTATTATACACTTGTAACAGAATACAGCTCAATTTGACAAATACTGTAATGCTTATTGTCAAAATGTGTTTTGTTGCATGCTGTTTTATTTGTAATTTTTTGCTTTGTCTAATTTTAAAATCAACACGTGAAAACATCTACTTTTATTTTCTCTGACACAGAGATAGAGTCTTATATTRGTAGGCTCTCTGTCTACTTATCCCAGCTCAGGAAGAGAGTCAACAAACCCCAAAGGCTGCAGAAGTTCTCTACTTTGGAAAAAAAGGGACTTATCTGAACGTGGAAATCAAAATATAATAATTGAAAAAGATGCCAAGAAATGGATGATGATGAAAATGTCAATTATTATTCCAAATTATTAGAATACAAAAGGCTGTTTTTAAGACCAGGTGATATTTTCACGGAGTCAATTAGGTTGGAAGGGGATGTGTTGAGACCGTCTGGTCTCTCCCCCTGCAGAAGGGACTCTTAGATCAAGTTGCTTTGGATTTTGTCCAGTTATGCTTCAAATGTCTCCAAGCAAGAAAACTCCAGAGTTGTTCTTGAATTTATTTGTCATGGACATAATGATTCCTGTTAAACAAATTATGGGAAAGATCATCATAGTAGTTAGTGGAAGCACTAAATTGCAGTGCCTTCTCTATTTGACTATTTAATGCATTTTTAATGATATGACAGTTGTCCAAAAATTGGTGGAATGGTAAAGAATAGAGGAAAAATATCAAAGCAAGCAATCGGGATGACATCTTAACCTGGGCTGTAAAGTTTGCTATTGGGATTTTTTTCTGTTTATTTATTAATTTCTGATAGACAGGAATTTTTGCTGTGGTGCAAAGACAGAAGTTGTGTGATATGAATTTGTTAAGTTAAGAGCACATAGCGCTGGATTTCCTATCAAAACTCAGCTGTGTTTTTTTACAGAACAATTGAAATTAAATTGCACTGTTGAAATTAAATTGTATGTGTGCATTTTTGCCTCTCATCCCATAAAGGAAAGCAGGTAGGTACATCATTACATTTAGGTATAGTTCTATTGACTGGACTTGAAGTCCTAATGACTTGAATTTTAATTTTATGTGTTTGCAAGCATTCATCTTTTTGTGTAAATTTATGAGATTGGTCATCCTTTCTTTATGCTGTTCATTAACTTTGTTTTATACCACAAAATCTGCCCCTATGTACTGAATTTTCATGTCTTTCCAGTGGTACATGATAAGCATTGTGCACATCTACAACCGGTGGAGAAACAGTGAAATTCGCTGTTACGTGAATGGTCAGCTGGTATCCTATGGTGACATGGCCTGGCATGTTAACACGAATGATGTAAGATTTTATTGGTTTTCCTTTCTCATCACTTTTCGCTTTAAGGTTAATTCAAAAAGAAAAAAAARTGTTACTTTTTTTTCCTCAAGATAYTTGCAGATTTTCTTTAAGTGTCTCTTTTATTCATTCTTATTCATCTGCTTATTAAAATGTAATGTTATTGACTTTTTGAGTTTGTGTATACATGTTCTCTCTTTCTGAAGCTTTGACTTTGGAAAGTTTGAGAGCCTGGACCTAATGAAGCAGCAAATATTGCTCTTTCTGGCTCAAAGTTCTGACTGTGGAAGGCAGACAAAATTATTTTCTTGTGCTTTGCCTTCAGCTAAATCTGTGATAGAATTTCAGAGGTTCTTGATTCATCAACTTACTATGCCTTTGTTATTTCTTATTTATAATATAGTTCTCATTTCTTTCTGACTACTRTATGGGATAAAGTAGCCTTAGGGAAATAAACTGTCTTTTGCTAAATTCTAGAGGCAAAATAGGATTTGAAAAGGAAAGCTTAAATATTACATGTTAATTAAAGTAGGAGAGCTCTGCCTTCCAAAGTTTCTGGTTTCCATTATTTGGGATTTTTTAGTAGCATTTTGACTTGCAAGAAAAGGCTATCCTTTCAGTTTTTGCAGGSCAGGGTTTCTCCTTGGTAAGATAAATATTTCTGTGATAGGCAAGATGTGATGACTGATAGGCCAGCTGAGGACTCAGAGGATCTGGTCTAGATTATTGGTTATGTGGTGTGGGGATCAGTAATCCTTGATGACAAATGCTTAGCAGGAGGAGCTGCTCCTTCTTCTTCTATTTTCTTCACTGAATTCTTTTCTACTTTCTCATGCAAAAGAAGTACTATCTTTTCTCAAAGTAAAATTGGTTTACCAAGATTTAGATAAATTGATTTCAGTCTTAAATATGTGCTAAGGTTTTTATTTTGTCCACTGGATAATAGTCCAAGCTATGAAAGACACTAGTTATCATTAGCTACCTATTTTTAATAACAAAAATCTGTTCTGTTAATAGTATGAAGTAGAATAAAAAGATCAAGAAATTCAGGAAAGCTCTATGAATGCAAATGCATAAAATTCATAAAGGAAAAATAGGGGAGTGTGTACATAGGCTTCTTATTATTTTGCATTACCTAGGAAGAGAAGCTCTTGTTTTAACTATATTAGAATTTTCTTGTTTTGTATAAAGCTTGAATTGTTAGAAGTATTCCCTTGAAAAGTCTTGAGCAATTATCCAGCTCATTTGTTAGCATTTACCTTCATACCCTCACACTTGGATATAATTTTAGTCTCCTGGAAGATGTCAGTRTAATACCTTACCATAATGGTGTTGGAGGAAAAAAACCACTATGTAAGTCAGGCAGTCATTCTTCTTTATTTACATCCCATGTTGAGCCTTTTTATGTAGTTTACACTGATAGGTTTAACAGTACAAGTTCTGAAAACAGAAGGGGTCAGGAGCTGCATATTGACTAAGTGCATCTGACTGTTCAGTCTTTTTTATGGATGAATATTGTAATATAATCAAGATGTAGTGTTAAAATTGCTAAATGTACTGATGACAAGATTTTTCATTTGCTCACTGTGTCAAATCTACCACTGAACAATAAGTATTATGATAAACATATTTTTAGACTAGTAAAACATTCATTACATTTACATTATTGAGTTTAACATTAAGGAACTGAATTGAATATAATTTTTAAGCATAAGTTTTGTGTTGGCAGAGATTGCAAWTTTTTTTTTTTTCCTGACTGATTTTGCATTACCTTTCTCTAATGTTTTTGTAAGGGTTTTTTCCATATCTGAAATTTGACTCTTGTATTCGAGCAAGAACTGTAGAAAACCACAGTCTGCCATTTTCATATGTAGCCTGAGAGACATGGAAGTAAAGATAGAGGGGGGAAAAACAGTGAAACTGTAAAAAAAAAATTATATATTAATTTATTTTAAATTATTTTTTCTTGTATTTCTTATAATTTGTTCTTATTTATACCAGGCCATGAATTTACTGGGTTCTTACCTATTTCTGTAATGTGGCCAGGCAGATATAGGATATTACATGATGTCCTCATTATGGGCTCAGATCTGCATTCTTCACAAATATATGTTGAATTAAGAGATATGTTTTCATTTTATTGAGCCTCCATGTATTAAATATTTGCGGTATGCTTCACCCAGATGTTAGAGGGAAGATTCAACTTTGGATGAAAAGGGAAGACACTGTAAACATTTTTGTATTAGCTGTTTCTATTTTGAATGCTGCTGGTTCTCTGTTTTTATAGAGCCAYTTTTGGCTCTAAATTCATTACTACTATTTAATGAACTATAAAATCATATCAGTGCCAATATTTATTGTTTTCATGTCCTATATAACATACCATGACTAGTGATAAAGGACTCATTRATCTTATATTCCAAGGGGTAAATATAGCTTGGGATTATGGCAAAAAGATGAAGTGACATGCATGGCAAGGTATAACTCATGCTTGCARATTGCTTGGCATCAAGAACAGAAATGGATAAAATTACCAGGAAATCAGGAGTTAGCCCTCCCCTCCAATTAAAAATAACGGAAACACCTAATCAAGAATGAAGTGCCAGAAATAAACTGGGAAGAATGAAAAAAAGACAGAAAAGGAAATTACTAGAGGCTAAAAAGCCTAGATCTTAACTATAATTAGATCTCAGAATCTGTTGAGAGCTACAATAGTTGTTGTACAATTAATGGTCACTAGAGGAATCCAGGAAAATGCCCTTAAAATGAGCAGGAATGTAGTCTCAGAATATTTAAATATCAACTAGGAAAAAGGTGGCATCAGTACCTCAGACAAGTTCCTCAAATGAACATTGAAAAGGGCAATTGYTCAACATTAATTGATGTAACACTTTCTGACAGTAATGGCACAGTGTCATGAAAGCCTTCAAGGCTAAGCAGGACTTGAATAAAGTAACTGAAATTTTTTTTWAAATTTTGCCATTAGGTTTACCAGGAGTCAAAGGGGTCTGTTTRACTCATGTTTTATACTGTACATCCTGGTTATGACTTTGTGAATCGATTTTCATGTAGAGGTTTTGCCAGAAGTTTTAAAATTTTGTCAAAATTGCTGAAAAGAGTAGAAATTCCAAGGGGAAAAAAAAAATTAAAAGAGGTAAATCAAAGGAGGATAACGGTAGACAAAATCCTGGATACTTCTTCCCTCACCTGTTCTTAAACATGAGCTCCAGATCTTTGTCTGTCCTTATACCCGAGTCCCCTTGTCCTTGTTAACAGCCTATCCTCCTAGACCAGTTGCTGTAACAGTTCACCATATTTGATTTCATTCTCTAAACTGACAAAAGTTTTCCTCAAGGTAAAACTCAGCAGATGAGCCAGATGAAAAAGCAAGTTTCCTAATGCAAGTTCTACTGGCCCAGCTCAAAAAGTGATGTCAGATCCTTGTTCCTGTTCAATAAAGCACCTATGATTCAAGGAAGCTGGGAGAACAGCTTTCAAAGATCCTTGAGCTTCTTGCTGTTGTCGTTTTTTTGCTGCATCGTGCTTTCTGGTTTCTCAGGTCTTTGTTGTAGACAGGTTTTTTTGGAACAACCTGAAAACTTCACCAAGTCCTTTCAAAATAGCCACAAAAAATCACTCCTAATCTGAAATAATATGATGTGGACGGACAGAAGGGCAGGGATAGCTAACAGCAGAAGGGAGGGGTAGTTTTTGGAAGAAAGAATGAAAAATAACAACCCTTGTGTGTATAGAATAAGGCAGAAGAGGATTTAAGGTCGAACCAAATCATTATAGGCTGTGGTCAGAGAGGGAAAATATGCAACACTGGGAAATCAGAAAATCTGCATTTGTTTCCTTTTTACCTTCTAGAGGTGTTTAGCTCTGTTGGCACCGCAGTGAAAGGAGAAGGAATTCCAGCATGTGTTCTTGTGTATTAGCAGTAGGAGCTCTGAGTACAATTACAAGGAAGTTCAAGTATGTCACGTTCCTAGAAGGCAATAGGGGGGATTATTTTGTACTTGAATGTACTTTTCTCATTGCCTCTGTTGTATGTTGACCAATTAATAGAAAACAAATCCTGGCAGCCAGTCATGTGCACCTCTAAAACAGTTAATGCTACAGTATTTAGAATTAAGTTATTCACCATAGGGTAGTAATAAAGGATTGATAATGGTTGGTTGGTCTTTTTAGTTCCAGTCCCCTTTTATTTGTGGCTTTAGTAGCTATGCATTAATATTATTTCTTTATTAACTGCCTTTTTCTGATACAGAGCTATGATAAATGTTTTCTYGGATCTTCGGAGACTGCTGATGCAAATAGAGTGTTCTGTGGCCAGCTTGGAGCAGTATACGTATTCACTGAAGCCCTCAACCCAGCACAGATTTTTGCAATACATCAGTTAGGACCTGGATATAAGGTAATACCAGATTTTAAGGAGCATAAAACTGGAAAATAAAGTGATTGAGAGATATAGTTGGAAGATATGTGAAGAATGTGAATATTCCTACTAGAATCACATAAATTTTTTTCATGTGATTTATTTTCAGCAACACAGGACTATTTTGTCAGATATCCTAATTAACCCTAATTTTCTACCATCTTTTTGAAAAATGAAAGTTTTTTTAAAGCATAGCTGAAATATGTTTGTATGTGAAGTTAATTTGAGTCATAATCAGATTCGAGAAATTTTGTATTTGATGCACTGAATAGCAGTGTTATTCTACTGTTTATGTTTAAAAACCTGAGTTAAGGCAGATTAACACTCAAGGCATAATAAAACGATTTTGTTCAAATGCATGGTTTCACACAGTCTTGTTAAGGTAAAAGTTGAGCTTTTTTGTTAGTCATGCTTTGTCACTGACATTGAGGGGAAGATTGGACAAATTAATGATGCATGCATAAACTTAGATCTCTGGTTAGATACATGTYGTGGAATGGGTGTGTATTGTATTATTTCATCAAGAATACCAACACAGATATTTCACAGAAATCTGCAGAAACTCCTTTGTAGATAATACTTGAAAATTACTCTAACCCTAGGTAAACAATAATGAATTTCAGTTTATACTATCAGGTATTCCCAAGTTTTGTTTTTTCTAATTTTTGAAATGTGTGGTTTCATCCAAAGTAGTCTTTCAGTTTTTCAATATATATCATATACTCTGAAAGTAAAAACTAAAAGCCGTAAGTAAAAATCAACATTTAGATTATAATTGTATTAATTTTGTGTGTAGAAAATGCATACTCTTCATCATTTGATTACAGCTAGCACTTGAATGACAGAGGCAGATGGAAATATCTTTTGTGGTATGTATCTGTGTAGGGTGAATGAGCACATGTATATCAGGATTACTTGAAGAAAAACTGGTCTATTGCCAATACTTTATGATAGTTAAAATCTRCCTTGAAACTAAAAATATTAAGTCAGTTATTAAAAGTGTGCAAACAAAGAGTATTTTATTCCAAATTTTATACAGTATTTTGTTTAGGCAAGTATTTTTTGGTCATACAAAAGAAATTAATGTAGTCTTACACTTCTTAATAACAAATGTAGAAACCTTTATGAATTTATTAAATTTCTGGATTCCAGTATGCAGAAACATACTGGAGTGATAACAAACAGGAATAAGTCTTTCATGGGTTTCAAGAAGTGCAAATTATTATGTAATATTTTCTGATTGCTGAAGGGATTGATAAGGATATGAGCTTTCATGCTAAATGRCACTTCCAATAGTTACTGCACTAACCTTGTTATAGTTGTCAAATTGCCCTGCAATGTCATCTGTATTTAATATTTTGGGGAAATTCTTCTTTCATTGTGTCATGGTTTTGGGTTTGGGTTGTGTACACAGAACAGTTAATGCCCCCTTGGTCTCTGAAGGAATTTTCTTCTTGACTAAAAATCTGGAAGTRTATTTTAATATTTAATACCAGTTAAAAAGAACAGGCTCCCAGAGCAGCGCCCTGGAAATAAAATTTATTTCTTTGACTTTCTTATTCCCCCCAAAAATAACACAAAACAGAAAACTTTTTTTGGGCTTTTTCTAGCATAAGATCTACCCACAACAAGAAAAGGAACCATGTCTTGTAGTTTAGAGATTTCAGTGCACCAACTGTAGCTTTTACTCAAAGCCTGACTATTTCATATCTCATTTAATGTTATTTCTGTAAATCCTTTCAGATTCTTTGCTGGAGCAAACGTCCACCAGTTCAGAATACTTCAGTATGGGATTTAATAGTCTAAGGGAGCCTCAATTGACAAATAGCTTGTATTCCTGAATATTAGAGATCATGTTCTTGCTCTTACCCAACTTATTCATGCAAACTGGCCTTTCAGAAACTTCTCTTAGGTAGTTCACTACATTTCCTGTTCATTCAAATTGTTGGTACTGTTAGCCAATGGGGAAAATCAACAGTTCAACTCCTCCTAAAAAGACCTCGGATGAATTGTAAACTCCAGTTGTGCCAAACTTTTCTGCCAAAGAAGGTTTATTCAAAATAGTTGATATTTTTTTGAAAACATCTTCATACAAATCTTTTTTCCTTCCTAATACGGTATATGGTGGTTCCTTTGATTTAAAATTCATACTTTAGTCCATTATATCTGAGAATCTGATTCTTTAGGGGGAGTGTCCATTCCTCTACCTASTTTTCTCATGAGAGATTATGATTTTGCCTCTCATTCAGCTGCCCTCACAATCATTCATAATGCCCCTAGTCTACCATGACTGCCATTAAAACCTCTAGAAAACAGAGAAATCTGCATAACCTGCCAGCATACAGGACAGTTTGCACATATATGTTAATATACAGAGTAAATAATGTTGTGAATTACACCAAAGCCACAAAGTTCAGGAGAAGTGTGAGCTTGATCTACAGATAAAAATGAATGTCGCARCTTGTCCCACTCCTGTTCTGTGCAGGTAGAAGCAACAGGTCCTASGATTGACTAGAGAAGTGATTAAAATAAGTCTTACTTATTATGTGTATCAAATAGTTGTATATTTATGTATAATGTTCATATTATTTATTGCACATGACATTATTGTACAGAGTATAGTAAYATAGAAACAGTTCATAGTCCTTCCATGCTGATCTTGCTCAGCATGTTTTTATGAGTGTATTCAGTTATAACCAGCRTGCCCTAATATAAAAATTTATTTGTTAAGCAAAGAGATGTTTTAGTTTGAAATACTACATTTTCACTTGTAACAAAAGGATTTTTTTTTAAGAAAAGGTTATATTGTGTGAGAAGCAATAATGAGAAACTGACAGTCTTAGTAGCTATTGCAAAGAAATTACTCATAATCAAATTTTTAARGGGAAGAGAGGCAAATACACTGGCAATAGAACTATGCTTTTTCCCCATTAAGTCTTCCCAAGTTAATCCATAATATATCTTGAAATTTGAAACTATTTTTAGTAGAARCATATTACGATTCAATATTTGCATACCCAGGTTTTATCTGTAATAAAACACAGATTTTGAGCCTTGCCATTGCTGAACAGGACTTTTACCTACTCYGTGGACCCTTTCAGTTGCTGGAGATTGAAGAAAGAAAAAGGGAATGAGAGCAGCATCCTTGCTCTCACTGTGCTTTCCCTGCTGCCCATCCTTGTTCCCAGGGAGCAAAGGGAGGAGCCTGTCTGTGCTGGGATCCCGAGGGGCTGATGAACAGAATGGAGGGGCAGGGAGGTAATGTGAGAGGAAGAAATGCATCTGATACCAGTGTTTGCTGCTGTTTATAAAGGGATGATTCTCAAAGCCCTGTTCTAATAGCCCTGTCAAATCTGGGCCAGTCCTCCTAACCCTCCCACAGGCATTTCAAAGCAAGTTATCAGATCATTCCATATGTTGCTTCTGAGTTTGTTTTAAGCAGTGCTGCAATACCAATCTTTTTGTCACATAAGGYTGGAGTAAGAATACAGTAATTCATGAACACAGACACAAAACAGCACCAAAAAATTCAGGTTTGCTTAAACCAATTATATAGTACAAGAAAATATTTTATGTACAATGCTGAACCTACTGGGGCAATATGTAGTGAATAGTAAATAAAAAAGCTGCAGTCTTGCTTCTAAAGGAAGGGAGAGAGCTGCTGGTATTCAAGCAGTTCCTGATCAAGCACAGATTATTTTACTGGAGCATACAGTGCTGGAGTAATTCTCATCTCTCTCTGTTACTTCCTATTCGTGTAGGAGCCAYAAACATACTTTATATGGATCCTGTATATGTATTTTTACCTTATATAGAACTTTTAAAATCCGTGGCTCTTTCTTTCTGTCTTGATGCCCTCACACTGCTTGTGCCAGACCTCAGAGTTGCATATGCGCAACAGCCTCTACTACCCTCCTGTGGATATATTTTCCCAAGTCCCCAGTACAGTATGCATWTACTGAATTTCTTTTCTCTTCCTGGGGATCAATGCTAGTAGTAAAGTAGTATCATATATCAGAATTTTCAGTCTCTCTTTGCATTCTGTTACAATAATCTTTTAGGTTAGGAGACCAGAATTTCCAATTTATGATCACTTTTGTTAGGTTTTGATGGCAGAACATTSCTTTAATTCTTGTTTTTTCTGCAAAAAGTGTGAGGCAGTATTATGTTGATTCATAACTTATTTGTTTCTGACTTTCAAATAGTGATCTCAAATTCTTGCAGCATAKTAAACACTGCCGATGAGGAGGTAGAATAATGTCAAAATTTGTGTRGAAAATTGATTTAACTTGAGTAGTTTAGAACACTGCAAGATTTCATGGTAATGAAATGGCAAGATTTTGTGTTGAAACACCTTGACTTATTTAAACAGCAAAGTTATGAAAAACTCAGTATATGAGTTTTGGAATCTGAAAAAGCTGAGAGGCGTGGAAGATTTTCAGGGTAATAAGTGTTTTCGTGTGATAAAACATTAAAATATAGAACAATACAAAATACAAACAATACAAAATATGTAGATGTCTTTGGAAATTAGTGAAATCACTAAATTGTTTTTCCTCTTCAGAAAGTGCACAAAGATTTCCATATATAGTTAAAATGCCCTCTGAGGTGGAATGTCACCTTCCACAGGACAAATCTGTAGTCTGTAGCAGTCACTTCCTCATAAGTGAGATGTAGGCAGCCATATCAACAGAGAGCCAGTGCTCAAGTTCTAAGCATAATATTCCTTCTTTGGGAATTCCTACWTCAGTAAATAGTGTAGCACAATTGGAACACATTTCTAGATTAAATAATTTAGTGCTGAGGACTGAATACTCATAGTATGTTATATTGGTGTTTTTACTTTGGATTGGTTGTAGTCTGATCCTTTGGGCTGAATGAATATCACCAATTGCAGGTTATTTGAGTTTCAGTCTGGAAGAATCTTCTTTGGTTCTGAACAGCTTTGCAGTTTGAACAGAGTGATAAGTGGGGACCACTGGGAGTYTCCCTACAAAACAGACTCTTAACCCAAATACAAATCACAGAATCACAGAGTGGCTGAAGATGTAGGAAGTAACTGGAACCTGGAGGTTCTCTGGTCCTCCCTGCTCAAAAAAGGTCGCCTAGATCCAGTTGCCCGGGGCTATCTCCTGACAGTTTTCTAAAAAATGTCCCAAGACAGAGACTCTATCACTTTGCTGGACAGCTTCTCAGTGAAAAMGTGTTTTCTGATGTTCAGAGGGAGCCTTCTTTGTTCCAGTTTTGCCCATTGACTTGTGTCATACTGCTGGGTACCACTGAGAAGAGWCTGMCTCTGTCTTCTTTCAAACCTCTCTTCTGTTATTTATATATGAGGTCCCCTCTGCTGCTTCTTTTCTGCAGTTTGAAGAGTCCCAACTCTCTCAGCCTTTCCTCATATGAGAGATGCTTCAATACCTCCATGTTTAGTGGCCATTCATTACATTCTCTCCAGTAAGTGCCTGGCTCCCTATGGGAGCCCAGAACTCCAGGTGTGGCCTCACTAATACTAAGTAGAAAGGGAGCAACACCTTCCTCTACCTACTGGCAGCATCCATCTTAGTGCAGCTGAAKATATTATCCTTCATTGTCAAACACAGACTGAACCACAGATTTGCCATTTACATGCATTTGCCCTTCCTGCTTSTGGTTTCTGTTATGGTACCCATGTCAGTTATCTTTTCAGCATTGCAGCCTCCCTTCTGCCGGACATCACCAAGGCTGGGGCAGTGCAAGGTTGAAACAGATGTGCTCCAAGAGTTCTCCAGCAGCTCCAGTCAGGTGGCCAGCCTGCTCAGCTTATGGCCCACATACAAAGGAGTGCTAGTCAGCAGACCTTTTATTGCTGTGTCAGTCACTTGAGCAGATGGGCTTTCCCACTGTTTTGCTGTAATCAAAAGAATTTTTTTCAGTGTTTCCAGCAGCCCTGAGAGCTCTGAAAAGGCTAGATGGGGTTTATGGGGTTACATCAATGGTAGGAACCTCTGATTTGTTTGGAAAGAGAAGCCAATAGCTTATAAGTTGCCTATTTTAATTCTAGCATGGATAACAAAAACCCCAGTGCTGATATTTCCAATACTTTCAGAGCAAGATGAGACTGCGGGAAAAAGGGGATATTTGGTAGGACCAAAGGGATAAAGAGAATTGTGATCACTGTGCACAGTGAAAGCAAGGGAAATGATTCATATATAATCTCAGAAATAAATTATTTTAAGCTCAGTAAATACTTTAGCAATAATGTTATATATACATATATATATATATATGCACACACACACATATTTGTATCTTCATTTGCAATAAATTGGTGGTCATTTCCAACAAATTTGCTTTCCTTGTATCAGTACAGCACTGTACTAATTGTCTTTTTGCCACTGTTAAATGATTGTTATATGCAATTGTTRTATGCCAAGTAAATCTGACAGTGCTTTGCAGAAAGACAGAAATCTATCTTCTTGTGCTTTGTTGATTTTTCAGTGATGCCAAAAAACTTAATTTTAGATCAGATATGAATCATGATATGTTCATTTTCAGTCTTCCTTGAAAAAGCTCTGAATTTGCAAAAAATTAATGTAAAATGTGGCATTTATGATTTATTTTGGATTTTATTTTAAGTGTCTCATTTGTGTATATTCCTGACTGTTAATGAAGCATGGTTTTAATCTTGCTCAAAAATAACTATTCCTTTAATGAACATAGTATAGCATTTTATATTCTAATTTGAGTGAGCTCGTATGAACTAAAATGCAGCACATTKAATTTGTTCTTTATTGTTAATGTGTTTTTTGCTTAAATTTTATTTTAGCGTATTTATGGTTAGTGTGTGTTTTTTTTTAAGATAGTTACTTCTGAAACTCGTAAACACTGATGCTGAAAAGAGAGATAATGCATAAAATACCAAATAATGTGTTGACACATTGATGTGGTGTAGACTAAATAGAAACAAATCTATCTTATTGTTCAGTAGCATTAGGCTACTGGTAATGCAAGCAAAGTTGAGTAGTTTATTTATTCTCTCTCAAGTGCAATGTAGTTTTTGCATTTTTGTGGCAAGGAATTTGTCTAAATTAATTACTTTGTAAAACTTTTGGTTTTTTTTTCAGAGCACATTCAAATTTAAATCCGAGAGTGACATTCATCTGGCTGAGCACCATAAACAAGTGCTGTATGATGGGAAACTTGCCAGTAGCATCGCTTTTACCTATAATGCGAAGGCCACCGATGCTCAGCTATGCCTTGAATCCTCACCAAAGGAGAATCCTTCAATTTTTGTACACTCCCCTCATGCTCTYATGCTTCAGGTTGGTGCTGCTAAGCTGATGTTCTGTGATTACTCTTGGCTGAACATCACACAGAGGATTTGTCTGCTAGGGTTACAGAGATTGTTCTTTTGTKCTCTGTCAGCTTTTAATATAACTTTCACTTTAATTTTTCTTTCTTTGCTCCCTTTCTAAAGCAAGGAAAAAAATATTCCATAAGAAATACAGACTTTGTATTGTAAGGAACAATTTGCCATGTTACTGAAAATTTTCTGTTTAATGTTTGCCTTTAAGTTTAGTCATTATAATTGAAGTATAAGTATCRAAACAAAATTTTAAAAAGTCTGCACTCAATTTGGTGTTAAAGTGCTGCAGAATTATATTTTTAACTGTCCTTTAAAATTGAGGTTAATTGTAGCTTTTCCTTTATTTTATGTCTTTAGGATGTGAAAGCTATTGTTACCCACTCCATTCACAGCGCAATTCATTCCATTGGAGGGATCCAGGTTCTTTTTCCTCTCTTTGCCCAGCTAGACAATCGACAGCTGCAYGACAGTCAGGTGGAAACAACAGTTTGGTAAGCTTCTTTTAACCAAGACTGAAATAAAATTAAGCCTACAAAATGTTTTCCTTTTTTTTGTGGGCATGTTCTCTATTTTTTTCCACACTTTACCCTTGTTGCTTTTAAAAAATATAATTTTTAAAAAATTAGTTTACTGTACAAAACTGATATGATTAAGTAATTAATTCAAATCACTCTACAGTTTTTAAGAATAGTTTTATGACAGTTCACCCAACTTCTAAAAGAACTCAATATGCTTTTCCTTAAATGCAATGTTATTTACCTTTTCRAAGTCTGTGTCATTTGAATACATATTTCATAGCATTCAGAAATTATTTGATATGTGGTCAGAAAGTCATAGAGCTATGATCAGGMATTTTGTGACCATATTACAATTGCAATAGTGACTGGGGACATAACAAGAGAATTTCAAGCTGGGACCCATGAAGTTTCTCCTCTGGTACTGTGGAAGACACCTCTAAGTTGAAAAGTCTCCACAGATGTTAAAAAACAGATGTTGAAAAATACTACCTAGAAGTSTGTTAATACCCATGCTGACTTGGAATCATGGAATCTTTTATGAAAACACTTCCAAGATCATGGAGCCCAACCATTAACCTAGGACTACAAAGTCTACCACTAAACCACATCCTGAAATGCCACATTTGCACATCTTTTAAATTTCTCCAGGCATGGTGACTCCTTTCTTAAAATTAACTCAGCTATGGTTATTTTTTAAATGATCTCTTGCCACGTGCTTGTTATGGCAGGCACCTKTCCTGCAGCACAGGATAGCTAAATTTCTCCAGAAAAATGTTTGGCCTWAATCTTTGAGGGAAACAAATCTGAAAGGATAATGCTAAACAACTGGTATGGTGTTTCCCTGGATTATTTGTAACCAAAGCTTGTTAGAAAGCAGTGTTTAGGGACAAAATAAACTGGCTTTTCTATTTGGATTAGGCGACAAAACAGGTGTGTAATGCTGAGSAAGTGGCTTATTTTCCTGCTTAAAATATTCTTCTATTAATTATTCTGGATGTTTCTTGTTACATTAGATAGTTCAGTTAAAAAATACTTAAATGAAAAAAGTAATTAACTAATACTAAAATTGCCAACAAATTTGGAAGACAGAAGTGGTTGTGTATTGGTTACTGTGGAATATTTATTTTTTTAAGTCTCTTTTGCAKGGTGTACTTTGAATTGAAGCATTGTAAAGTAAGGGAAATAGAAAAAGAAATGCTTGGTTTTAAATAAGCTTGGAATAAAAATCACTCTATGTTTTTATTTACTGGCAAAGCAGAAGACTGAAATGCTTTATTCTAGTTTAAGGAAGGTTATGTGAGTATGTGTCTCCACATAGGAATAAAATGTATGTTAAATTCATTGAGGAGCTGAATCTGTAATAGATGACAAAGCAATAACTAGATCTGTTTTAAAATGAAGAACTAATGTAGTGTAAGTTTCAGAAGTTGAGATAAAGACTAATTCTTCCCAAGTGTGTGGTCTACCCAGCGAGTGAGAACATTCATAATGTTTAATTGAAAATGTACAGAACATTTCTGGAGTTAGTTGAACTGTAAGTAGAAAAAAATTTGTTCTTGAATAAGTCAATGCATTTCTTCTATAATTAGATTATATTCTAAAAAGAGATCTGTAATTCATTGTGCTATATGATTGTACAAATGCATAATGCAAGAGGATGTGATTCTAACTCAAGAACATATTGAAAAAGTTTAACCAAATGGCTGCTTGATGAGATGTAATTTATATGTTTATAGGTTTTGGTGTCTGTGCWTTATTTTCTCATATGTTATTTAATAGGATATAAGTATCAAGAAAAATAATGCTGGAAGTGAAAAGGGAAGTAGGCAAATAAAAGAAGAAAATATTTTTGGGAGCTAATCAAAGAAAGGAGCTAATGGGGAATGAATGCTAAACATGAAAAGGATCATTTGAGGAGTGGAATACAGGAAGCAGTGCATTTAATGAGTCCTTTCCTTGTTCCCCCTTATTTATTAGATTATTGTCTCTCTTTATGTTTCTGATGCTGAGTTATATCTGTGTGTATACAGGTATGTCTCTGTAACAGCAACAGAGAGCTTTCCCAGTTCTACTGCTTTTCTGAATCCCTCTCACCTCTTTCYCTCCTGCAAATATCAAATTCTGTTTAAAAAGCTCAGGGTTTTCAATGATTTGATTTTTTTGTTTGGATCTTTTTTTAATATTAGAAGGGTTTTATTAGAAAAATCTAAAACCTCACCATCTGAACATAAGTAAAAGAATTATCAAAAAGATCTATATTTCATAAGTAAGATAGGTATAACAGAGTATCTACTTTTTAAGATTTATCGTTTGGTAAGAAATAGGCAGGTTTCCTATCGATTYCTACAGAAACAACCCAGCTTGACAGGAATTAGTTTGATGTATTGATTTTATTTATTACCTTAATATGAAAAATCTGTAAGTTTCCAATAATTTTTCTTAACGTCTTTAGTTTAATTGAATTTATCTTAAAGTTCATGACAGCAAATAAGATGAATGCCATGTGGTATCCTACCTTCCTAAGCTGTCCTCTTATCCTGTCTTTAAATAATTWTCTTGTCATAGCTGGCATAGGTATTTAAATTTGAGAGTGGGTCTGGAAGTAATCCTTCCTGAGGTTTTTCCATTTGCCTTTGAGCCTCTCATGGAAAGCCAAGGTCTCAGTCCATTGCTGCCTCCAGTGTAAAATTCAGAATTTGCATTGTTGAGTGTTGGCAACTCTCTCCCTCTCTGTTTTGTAGGGAAGAATGCTGGATATTGCTCCTAAAATTCCACATCACTAGTGTGACATAGCTGTGCTCAGATAAAATCAGTTACTTGAATTTTCCCAAACTGTGACAGCCAGAATGTGGTTTGCCAAATCAATCAGCCTGGACAAGGGTTTATGATGAAAWTCCAACCACTGCAACACGTAGTAGAAATCTGTTGTAAACTCCTGAACTGCTGTACCTCAGCATACTCCAAAAGACCCAGGGACTATTAAGAGTGGCTAATTTACTACTGGAGTCTGTGTCATAAAATGTTTGGCCTGTAAGCAGAGGTGACTTGCCTCTCTAGTTCTCTCACACAACACCTATTCAGCTGAGTCATGTTTTTGAATGAAACCTGATTAGTTGTCTTATTAGCTTCATCACATGTTATGAGAAAACAATTGAAAAGGCATAAGAAGGAWATCCCTTCGCCTTTCTCTTCAACAAGCTTACAGAAATGAAAAAACATATTTAAACTGGAAGTTAAAGAAGCACTTTAGAGAGCTGCCATAGCTGTAGCTCATGGAAACCTTAATTGTTGGTGTATGATTTTCCTTAATACTACTTTATCTGTTTTTGCTATGATTAATTTTCAATAGTTATCATAATAACCACCTGGGATGGAGTTATTCATACAATCTTTTTGTATTACTTTGGAGAAGCTGAAAATACAAATAAAGGATTTTTATCTTTATAAAGTRTTCTTTCCCAAAGACAATCAGGCAAAACAAATACCTGTATTTTTTTTTTATATAGACTCTTCAAGTTAAATTGTCTGTAATTAACAATCATACTTAGATCTCCAAAGCAACATGCCTACCTTAGCTAAAGGTGCCTTTTGTAAATATAGATAACTTTAGTACAGATAACTTTGTAATACATGATCCAAGATGAAATTTATATTAAGGCAAATGTGACACAGAAAATTATCATGGGAAGGAGGAGTCTAGAGAAACTGATCTGTGTAGTGGTTTAAAAATAAAATAGAATAAAAGAACTGCAACAACAACAACAAAAAACCAAACAAAAAGCCAAGGCAAATTTCACTTTTATCCTAACGGTGCAAATTCTGACTTCTAAGGTACTTCTAAACAGTATCAYAACCACTGGAGGTACTGCATCATCATGCTTTAGTCTGTCACATTTTTTTTCTCCTGCTTCTTAATAATGGAAAACTACTGCATTTTTTCCCCAGATATTAGTTATATTTTCAGTAATTATCATAGTTCTCTGATTCACTGTTGGTTGACATATACAGTTTCTCTAGCTGTATCTTGACTCTGCTGCAAACTGATGTGCTCTAGGAAGGGCATGATATAGAAGAGATGTAGGAATGGGCTGAAGTATCCTTTATATCTAGGGATGTTGAACCTAGGAAAGAACGGAGAGAAATTTTGTGTGGAAGTGCACAGAACTTTGCGTGTTTAATGTCTATTGTCAATTACTGTGCTGCAGTCTGATGCATGTTAGTTGCTGGTAAGTTTGTTAAATCCTGTTTGAAAAATTGTTCAACTTAATCTTCTCATTAATATTATTTTCCCTCTGTTAACAACAACCTTTTTATAGAATGATTTTGGCAACCTGTTTCTGCTGATAAATATTTTCATATTTCAAATCTTCAGGTTTAWTTTGTGTTTAGCTGCCAAGGTGAAAAAATAAATTGGGTATCCCKAGAAGTTGTTGAAAGTTCTGGATACAGTCCTCTGAATTAGGCAGATTAAATTCTTAGAATGTAATATTGAGGAGAAAAATACATTACTTCAGTATGGATTTTTTATATCTAGATGCACATTTCTTGAGGTCAGTCTGAAAATTTGGGGAAAAAGAAGTTTTAAAGAGGCTGGGAAAGTTTATCTGAGAATTCAACCAGATCAGATGCTCTCTGGCATAATATGCAAGGAGAAAAACATTACATGTGAAACCAGTGTTGTGTGCAGCAGCTGTTACTTAGTGAATTTTCATTCCCCTCTCCTCCTCCAAAAAGGAAGTTTCACCTAAGTCTAAGCAACCTCTCTGAGGGAAAAAGTCCACAAAACAAAACCCAAGCCATAAATACCATACAATTCCCCACCCCTTTCCCCCMAAAAAATCCCRAAAAATAGGCCCCAACTCCRCAGACAGCATGTAGTCTGTTTTCTGCCTATCCCTGATCATCTTCAGGTAGTAATACTGTCAGTACTGTACATGCAGTGAGAATTTTAAAAACTTCCGTTTTGATTTTATAGTTCTTCTAT
Source organism: Cardinalis cardinalis (assembly GCA_014549065.1). NCBI lineage: Eukaryota > Metazoa > Chordata > Aves > Passeriformes > Cardinalidae > Cardinalis > Cardinalis cardinalis. The sequence goes on along the minus strand of JACDOX010000046.1, from coordinate 769,676 downwards.
GAGTTAAAATATTACCRATCTTTTACTTACTTAATTTCCTGCATAATAATGTGGGCAAACTGCTAGTTGTATTCAATTATTATGTTAATTTTTATCACTAATGTGGTTCTAGACAGTATTCATCTCAAACTTCATTGCACCTCTATGTGTCTGACAGATGGTTCTCTGTAACTGCTGCATTTTCTGGTACTTGGATTTTTTTAMTGTGCTTGAAGGTGTAATGATGCATTCATGTGTGCTATCCCAAGATTTGAATTACTATATACTGCAGTCAACTCTATTATTTATGGTGGCAATCTTGGATAATGCAGAAAGATTAGAAGTTTGAGTTACTGCCTACAGACCTGAGCTGACTCTGCAGAGCTGATTGAGGTATCTTTATGTGTCTGGATCAATAGATGTTAAAAGCCATTTTGGAATTAAGTGAAAGCATAGCTCATTCACAAAGGCATTGCCTAAATTAATGCATTTTCCTGAAACTAGAATCACTGGCATCTCTCTGCAGTAGCAGCTAAGGTAGCTCTGTGCAGAGGTAATATGGGCAGGCAGGATTAATTAGTTCAGCCATAGCAAGCAWAATGATGGTTAATATCTAAAAAGAGATGTTTGGGCACTTGCTACATGTGAATTACTACACTTTTTTTTAAGTCAGTCTTTCTTACATAGAACCAGCTTGTCTGTTTCTGTGCCTGTGGCATGATTAGGTATAAACTGGTCACTTATGATTTCTGAGTTGACTTGTAGTTTATGTGTGCGTAAATGGAGGGAAAGAGGGAAAAATCTTTATTGTTGTRATGTCAGTGTGTCTTACAACTTACATTCAGAGTCTATCAGAATTTCTAACAGTTGTATAGAGATTGTATTGATATGAGATAAGAATAACTTTGGCCCACGAGTTTACATCTAAATTCATAGAATGAACAAGTAAACTGTGATAAAAATTTAAAGGCTTTTGACAAAGTACTTCTGAGAATAGAAAATGAACTTAAGTTTGTATATGGTACAAAAATCTTTAAAATCCATTTTAAGAATATTTTTTGACATTTCAATATAATATTAACAATATTTGCTATTGTAATTTGAATTCTAATTCTGCAAAGATATAGGCTGTTTGACTTTATGCATAATGGCTTATTGTCGTAAGTCATAAGGTTACTCAGAGGATGGTAGTAAGCACGACCTATCTAAGTGGAATTTTCTTTCACCTCTAATTTTAAAAAAAATCTAAATGAAAATCTTCAACACTTTATGTGAGCTGGTTCTGGATTTTCATGTAGTAAAAATGATTAGATTCTTRTTTTAGATGACAAATACAGTAGAAACTTTTGGTTGGGGTAAGAAAAAATTGATGCACGTWATCTGGTKTGAARTTGATGTRACAGCTTGAAARGCTGTTTTGATAAAAGTTTTGGAGTACTGTAAATGGATATTATCTGTGTTCTTTTATTGCTGAYACTCTGTGGAGCAGTCTGTATGTGATTTTTAGATGGATTATTATGACCATTCAACAATGAGGAAATACAAGGCGCTATTTCATGTTCCCAGCATGTACTTTGGCTACTCTCTGTTCTTTTGCATGKCAGCCTTACTCAACAAATAGAATAAATCTTGTCTTCCTCAGCACTTTGATTATTTTTTGGTGCTGGCATGGATTAACCAATCTCAACATTTATTTCAAAGTAAGAGATTCTTTTTGAAGAGCAAGTGAACCTTTAGATRACTAGATACTGTAAGTAAAGTTAAAATGTATCAAATGCAGGTTGGGTTTTTTCTTTAAGTCCCTTTTTCATACCTGCAAAACCCACAGTTTTCACTCTTGCCTGTGCCTACTACCTATGTGAGRACTTTCATGGGTGCAGACACTTGASCTAGKAACTGTTACATSTATTTAATTTTTAGAAAAGATATAATSACTTTACGTATGCATTGCATATGCACTACGATCCATTCTGTCATCTACCTTTTTGAGATATTTGAAAAGYAGTTTTAAATACTTCCTTCCTGTCACTTTTTTTTTCTTTTTTTCCTTTCTCTCTTTCCTCTTGGTTTTTCAGCGACAGATGAGTGTATTTTTGTTTTATTCTCATCGCCTAAGAGTCCATTATGATTTATTTTCCCTGTGGTGGATTGATCTGTCGTGTGTTTCCGCTGTTGGTTTTCATAACATAGTTTCACTTTCTTGCCAATTCCATCCCCTGAAGACTTTCGTATCTCTTATGTTTCTATACTGTAACCTTTTCTGAACACTTTCCCTYCCTGTACTTTCTGAACACTTCGCTTAAAGATGCTGCTGGGAYGGACTGTTGGGTGATTTCCTTGTAGCCTCTGGAGTCCCACTCCTACCACTGTAATATGTGAAAAATCACTGGAGAAATTTTCCAATGGAAAAATAAGATTTGTATTCTTCTAAGGAATTKTTCACCACCTTAAGCCTATTTCTATTCACTTAACAGCTGATGATTATTGAGAAAGCAACGTTTTTAATCTGAAAAAAATCTTGTTCTTTACATGCAGTGCTACCCTATTGGCTTTCTTGGTTGAGCTTCTTAAGAGTTCAGTAGCCATGCAAGAACAAATGCTTGGTGGAAAAGGCTTTCTAGTCATTGGCTATCTCCTTGAAAAGGTATGTTTGGAGGATTTTATCTTTGTTCTTAGTATTTCTACTGTCATTGTGGTGCTTTAAATCACTTGGCTCAAATGTCTGGTGGAATAAAATATATTTGTGACATACATTGCAAATTAAAAATATTTTATAAGTTGTCTGCAGGAGACTCTTCATCTTCCTCATCCTCTTATATACCAGTATTCAAAGAATCAGTTTTCTCAAGGTGGCTATGTTCTCTTATTTATGTTCTTACTTCAGATCTGTTTYTGAATCACTTTCAAATATTTTAATTTCTGCACTTTCTGTCCMCCCAAACTTGCTTAGGAAAGTTCTCTTGTTTCTAGTTTGTACAAGTACAGCAGAAATGTCATAACTGAGATTTTTTTTTGTGTATGTGTATGTAGGTTAATAAAAGTTAAATTAATCATCTGTGAAAATTCTGAAATTGCCAAAATAGTTGTCCTGTGTTTTGAAGAAGAAAAACTGTAACAAAATTTAATTTCTTAAAAAAATCGAGGGAGCATTCCCTGCAAGGGGCATTCCCTGTACTTGCTCCTTTTTGGGCATGATGAGCCATTATCTCAAACCTGAGGTTCAGTTCAGTTGTCTGAGGAACATCCCCTGCCTCCCTGCCTCATGWCATCCTGTTACTGGGTCTAATAATCTAAATAATCTGAAAGGGAACTACTGTCAGCTGTACTAAAATAATGATGGTCCCACGATTGAAGCTCATGGCTCTGACATTCTTGCATGTCTACTACTGAACTTTTATTACCATGAGGTCAGCATAGCAATCTTTTAAGCAGAAGATAAGAATCATAATATCACCTTTCAAAAATGTTCTGAGTTTTGRAGAATGATAAGTAGTTTCTCTCATTCTGTTCCCTTTGTTCTTTGTGCTAGGGAAATACCTTCACTTGATACCTAAAAGCRGATTTTCTGTGCTTCTGTTTTCACTGCTAAGCAAGTGTGATTTAGAATTTCAAAGAACTAGCCTAAGGTGCTGKTTTTTTCCGAGGTTACATTTTCTTGTGCCGTAGCAAGAAGGAACTTACAAAGCTGTTAGTTTTGGTTTGSTGAGTCACACACAGGCAGACTGGTGACTTCATGGAGGGCTTTCTCYTGAGTAGAGCATTATGGTTTATACACATGGAATACATTGATTTAGAATGTTCAACATGATTTTTAAAAAAAAAGTTTCCATGCTTTTCTAATTAACACCTGCTATGTTCATTAGACTTGGGCATGTGAGTGTTTAAAGGATTTCTATTGATCACAGCCTAATTCTTAAAACATATGTTGCTTTCTGGGTGGTTTTTTACATTGTATTTACTTAGCTGCAGTTTTTTGAAAGGATTTGTTCTCTTTTTTCAATATATGCTTATGTTCAGTTGGCACGCATGGTGGGAAAACATCCTTTCGTTTCTTAGTCTCAATTTTATTATTTGTAAATTATCTGTTGTATCTGTTGTTTATTTGCATGTAATCAAATACTTCAGAGAAGATAGAGAGATWTTTTTTTTTACTTGAACTTCCAAACAGCATTTTTGTTCTTATTAGTTGCAGATTATTTATTGTGAATTTTTATGTACAAGCCAAAGGAAATTCAGCATCTAGGCTGAACTTGTGTTACTGACAGTAGACTTCAGTTCTAACAATAATAAACCTCTATATTCCCAGACTGTACTTACAGCATTAAAAAKAATTGAAAAATAGAATCATAGAATCATTTAGGTTASAGAAGATCTTTAAGATAGAGTCCAGCTATTAACACAGCACTGCCAAGTCCACCACTAAACCTTGTCCCTCAGTGCCACATCAACATATCTTTTAAATACCTCAGGGATGGTGACTCCACCACTTCCCTGAGCAGCCTGTTCCAGTGCTTGACATTTTGTGGAGAAGRCAAGGAGAAGAATCTTTCGAGGTTTTTACTATTTATTCATATTATTATTCATGTTAATTTAGTATACAAAGAAGTTTGTCCTCAGGCCATGTTACTACATAGGAGCAGGTCTCAACAGTGATTTCATGGTGTATGCTGTGAAACTGAAAGAATCCTGAAATTTGAGGAAACTGTGAACCCAACTCCTTCAAATACCTACTTAAGTTTAAGAAACAAAAGCAAGTCTCCCAATAATSTGTGTTTACACACTGAGACACCAAATTTCAGTAAAACACTAATTTAAGGGGAGATAAGGACTTCAGAATTGTGCTGTAAAATGTAGGATCCTGACTGGATTCTAATAAAATGAAAAGAAACCCGACTAAGCAAAATACCGAGAAACTAAGTTGTTGATGAATATTTAGTTTGTTAAATATAGCCATTAGAAATACCATTAATATTGTTATAAACTATAAACTGCCTTCATATTCAATCACATTAAAACCTGCAAGCTGAATGTATTTTGTCATGATGAGCCATGTGAAAATACTGCTTCATAGTTCTGCTGTGATTATATTAAAAAGGATTTTTTTCTTTATCTTTTTTCTTTCTGATTATTTTCCCCCAGTCATCTAGAGTTCATATAACCAGAGCAGTTCTGGAACAATTTTTGTCATTTGCGAAATATTTGGATGGATTATCTCATGGAGCACCTCTACTGAAACAATTATGTGATCACATCCTTTTCAATCCTGCTATCTGGATACACACCCCTGCAAAGGTAATGGTACACTGGCAAAATGTTATGACTCTCCTACAAAAAAATTAAATACTTGTTTTCATTTATAATATTCTACTTAGCRTTTTGGTTTTTCTCTTTTGGATTTGTTTTATAAGCATGGTAATAGCWATGATCTTAGATCTTGAAGTGTGTACGCTGCTTAACTATATACTCAGATGTCTTTTATAATTTCCTAAAAGCAGTTAAATTATTGCCTAAGGTTCTGTCTGATTTTGTGAAAAGACTATTTCAAGAAACCCAGTCCCTTTTCCAGTGATGGCATTTTTCCTACAGATTAAGCATAAAATTTTGTATTTTTAATTACAGGTAAAATGTGTTTTGTTACACATTAATGTAAGCTCTCGTTTTCATTCAAACTATGTATTCTAGTTTGATAAAATCTCTAACACGTTATCATTCATCTGCAGTAAAAATTATTTCTCTTCTTAAGTAATCATAGTTGAGATATGTGAACCAAAGYGAAAAGTGGCATTGTCTTAAAAACTGAAGATATATACTTTTTGCATAAGAAGTCAGAATAGAAAGCAAGTCAATATGTTTATCTTAAATCATTCCKAGGTACTAGTGCAGCCCCTGCCCTCAGTTGAGCTGTAATTAGTTTTTCAGTTTTTTGTATCATGTCCAAAGCCTATTCTAGAAAGACTCCTACAATTTAAAGTAGCTAATGCAGAGCTTACATTTATGTGGGTAACTATTTCATTCCCCAGGTGCAGCTATCTTTGTACACCTACCTGTCAGCTGAATTCATTGGGACTGCCACGATCTATAACACCATACGGCGAGTGGGCACGGTGYTGCAGCTCATGCACACGCTGAAATACTACTACTGGGTGGTCAACCCTGCTGACAGCAGTGGCATCACTCCCAAAGGGCTGGGTGAGTGCAACACACGAGGAAGAAAATATGAACATTTCTCCTGTAGGAAGGTTTGTGATGTAAATATCTGAAAGCTCCTTGGATCTGTAGACAAGGAGATAAATAAATGGCAATAGTTGATGGTCATCAGTAGAAAGGACTATGAAAGTACTTTTTGGTGTATCATAAACTCATGCTGATAGTTTATGTTTATATGTATTCCCAGAAGATTCCAACTTCTGGTCTGCAGTCACGTGGCGTATACTCATGTGGGCATAATTTAGGAAACATATTAAAAAGATTGATTTTTCCTCTTCTGTAATAAAGAGGAAATATTACATGTATTTCATATGCCAAAGAAACCTTTGTGTGCTTTGAGTGATTAGTAGTGTTAAGTGACCTTGAAAACAGAGTGAAAACATCTAGTTCTCACTGCAGAGCTCTCTGAAACTGTATTTCCRCTTCAATAATATTTTTTTCTGTCCTTATAAAATAGAGATTTATTTAATTTTGCTTAAAGTGGTGCACTTAGCCTAGCACAGGAGGCACTGAATGACAGAACCAACACAATGTAATAGTGAATACTACTTGAATGCTGCATGTTACAGATGTGTATTAAGCAGAGCAAATAATTCTAATCCTATACATTTTCACTGTAATGCCATTATATTTAGCTACCTACTTGTGTAAAGCAGGAAGAATTTGCCTGAAAGTATCTTAAAAAATACCTGATAAATGAGAATTTGTTAGTTATTTTTATTGTGTAACTATTAATGTCATGCTGAGAAATCAAATAATTGGGGAGTGTTCTTAGTGCTGTCACATACCCAAATATTCAAGAGTGTGACATATCTAACACATTAGTTATTGGGTAATTCTTTGTGTAAGTGAGCTGTATGAACAGAGGTTTCCCTCAATTATTTTTTTTCAATAAACAAAACTGGGAGTAACAATTCTTTTCCTAGATTGGGTGTCCTAATAGRCAATGAAGGTGTTGAAGGTCACAGAAAGAGCTGCTGTAGGATCTTGTGTGGTATTTATAGTTCTTGCATAGTATAATATTAGATGAAGAGTAGTCTTCAAAAATTATTAAAATTTCTTTAAAAATACTTAACAAAAGCTCACAGTTTTCTGTTCATTTAAATGAAAGGTTTGAAATCCTAGTTAATGAAAATTACCTGGGTTGATTACTTAATTAGCTTGAAATCTTTGTCAGTGATAAATTAGATTATCCACTTATGCTGAGTCTGGATTCCTGCTGCCAAAATAGCATTAACTTCTTTTTTTGGTGCCTGCAGTGAAGATGTCTCCTTCTGTGCTAGATATCTGCTGATAATGCACAGAGGAATGCAGGAGTCAGTTGCTTTAATACAGGTTTCTAGTATCATTGTAGTCTTRGTGGGGCATCTCACCTGCCTTTCAGAAGGATGCAGGTTTCCTGTGTATGCAACACCAAATCTGCTTGTTTTGGGTAGATATTTTGCATAATTTATGGCATGACAACTTACGCTGGTATGTTCAGGAAGCTGTATCTTACCTCCAACTGASAGTCACTTGAGAAATGCTTTGTTTGAAATGTAGTTGCTTCCTAGACTGAGTTACCTCTATTGACTGGGTCTCCACTAACCTCGGTGGGAGGTTAGAAGTTGGTCTGATGTGGGAGCTACRCTGCTGATGTCTGAAATTAGGGTGAGCTGGAGCCTACCCTGGAAATGGCTTTATCAGGATCATACTTTCAGAGATCTTCTCTGCTGAGGTTTACACTGCTATGCTGCACAGGCACAGTTTTACCATTGGACAAATTACTGTGTCTGAGATCAGTAAGGAATTGGGGTGTTTAAAACTTAGATGATCAGCTTATTTACTTTGTGATTGTTGAATACCCAGCTGTTGTGATGAGGTGAGGTTTTCAGGTGTCAACCATATTTATAGCTTGGTAGAGACGTGGAAAATTCCTCAATTAGCTTGAGAACGGAAGTCTGATAACACAGTCTACTTGTTATGGTTGAGATTATTTTTTTTTCTACTATATTGGTTTAAATTAAAATAATTCCTGTGTTTCTGTGCCATGATACTACCACCTAACAACACTTTGAAAATGTATTGCAGACTGCTTCCCTATGGCTAGGTTTGCTCTTTTGTGGAGTCAGTGATATTTCTTTCTGTAGGAAGCATGGATTGTTTTTATCTTGCCCAGATCTGTCTCTTTGCAGTTAGCTGTATTTTTTGAGTATTTGTATGTGTAATGCCAGTTGCATAGCTTCAAAAAATATATAATGTATTCAGGAAAATCTGAACAAAAAGGCATGAGGTACACAAGGATACAAAATTAGGAATGACATGTGAATCAATTAACTCTAAATTAAGCAGAGATATGGCTGGTTTACATCCCTACCTTTTCTGTCATTCTGAGTGTAGTGCATTCTCCTCTCATTTGTGTCAGTTCCAGACAAGATTCTTATTTTACCTGGAAGGCAACCAGATCAGTCTCTAAAAAGTAATCAGATAGTGTAAATTAGTGGGTGCCTGGTGTAGCAGTTTGACAACAAAAATCAAAATTTCTAAGACCTTCATACAGTAGTTGGGAAGGTGTTATATAAACTGAGGCCATGCATATTTTCAGAAAACAAATTATGATCCACTATATCTGAATTTTCTCAATTTGTCTTTAGTTAGATTTATAGATAAACTTGACTTATTGAAAGTTTAATATCTTTCTTCCTTGTTCCTTATCCTCTTCCTTCTTCCCTGCAGAAGGCCCTGTGTAACTGACACAAATACAAAGTAGTAATGTCTTTTCTATCTGTAAGAGTGGCTTTCTTGTGTTGCATTGAAGAATGTCAGCCTGTCAGAGAGGAGGATCAGTGACTTACCAAACCCAGCACAGCYATGGAGTTTTCTCYATGCAAATCAACACTGAGACTTTTTGRTATTATTTCACAGATAACTTCTGCTTCTGACTAATAGAGCTGCAATAACTGTGATGATTTGCAAGGAAATGACTGTGAAAAATATAAAAAATTGCTGATGTGATGGGTTASTAAATTTAATTTGATATTAACTTGATTTCATAAAAGATGTTTTAGGATGTCCACATCAGTTGCTAGGAATTAATAAAATTCGTGAAAATATTTTAAAATGTTTAATCACTTAGATATTACATCACTTTTCTTTACCAGATGGTTTTTTAACATTAAGTGTAGGTCTGGTTGATTCAGACAGCTTATAGTCATAGAATGCAGTCCTAGAAGAAGCTGTAGTTACTACATTTAAGGCTTTTCTATTTTCACCTCTGTTTTCAGCATCTCATAACTCCATCAATCCCAATAGTTCAAAAAAGGTAACTCTTCSAGGATTTTGGATTCATGTTAATTTTTATTAGCCTGCCTGCAGCCAGAAAGTTTATAATTTGTTGAAATGCAGAGTAATGTATAAAAAATTTTGTTAAATTAAGAAAGTTGCAGTGTAAAAATACAATTATGTGAAATTTAAAGTTGCTGCATTTTAAGCAGCATTTGAAATTTCCAGATGGAAGAATAGGACCCATTTTCTATAAACATTGATTTAATGTATGAAACAGAAAAATGTCATCATTGGAGTAAATTGCAGCTGAAATTCTAAGCTGACTTGACATGAGACGTTTCTGGAGAAGACTTTACTGGAAATCATGCCAATATCTCAAATTCGACCGCATGTGCTAAAGTGTCTGCAATCTCAAATTTGACCGCATGTGCTAAAGTGTCTGCAAATAATTTGCTGTCGTATTAGGAAGTGAGCTTATTCATGCAGACATTTTAGTAGTGTGATGTTTTCTTGTCTTCTAGGCATGTCATTTTTATGTGGAGATACTGAAACAATTTTTAATATTAGTTAATAATTACTTTGATTTACTATTACTTGCTGACTATTACTAACTGATTTACAGTTACTCTGCTTCAGGGTTTTATTGCCTTCTCCGGCCTTAATAAAACAAAGTGGGTGAGTTTTCTGCACTGACAGTTTAGTAGCACTTACTTTAAAGGTAAAGGAACTCAATATTGAAGCTTCCCACTTGGCAAATGCTGTTTTCTTTTAAAAAAGTTAAAGTTTTTCTTTTGCTTCTCCTAGTAATCAGCTTCTAAAATGGGAGGTATAAATGGTGTTTTTTTAATGAATTTTAATAATTTTTTTTTAAGTTTCAGATACTTATTTTAAATTTGGTTTTGTATATTTTATTATTGGATTCCTGTTTAACACTGGCATTTCTTCTTAGATTCAGCATACTGAATTCATATTTGTATTTCCATTTTGTTCTGAGGTTTTGGAAACACTGTTTCAGAGTGTGAAAGTATCAACTTGGTGTGTAATTAGTAGCTTTACATTTTACATGTAAATCCACATAGTGGAGACAAGTTCTCTGTTTAAAATCATGAGTTACACTTTTCTTCTGGTGTTATTTGTTTCAAATTTTTTTACAAAGAACCTAAACCATCAATCTAATTTCCAAATAAAAGAATCTAATTTTTTTTTTAACAATTAGACTGTGGTTACAGCTATTATCTTGATTTGCCACATGCAGACCTTTAATGTTTCTTAAATCATACAGAATAGGGATAATAGGATCTCCCAGCCATTGCAGTGTCTAAACAGCCACAAAACAGGCAATGGAGAGAAAATTATTTAAAATGTATAGCTTCTTTCTGTAATTATTTGATTTTATGTTGAGTTGGAAGGGACCCATCAGGATCATCAAGTCCAATTGCTGGCCCTGTACCAGACACCCYGAGAGTAACTCTGTGTGCCTGAGGGTATTGTCCCAGCTTTTGAAATCAKGCTTGGTGCTGTGACCACTCCCCTGGGGAGCCTGTGTTGTATGAGAGAAATGTGCATTAAAGTTCCCAACTTAACTTGGGGTTTAGTTCATGAACKGAGTGGCCAAGCATTTCTCTCTCTACTGGTGTTTCCTGTGTTCTTCATACTCGATAATTGCTACTTCAAACTCTCAATAAGTGATACCTTTATGAGTATCATGAATCCATCCTTATTGAGAATGCATGGTAGTTAAGGTACAAGTTATGTCATGCTAAATAGTTTTCAAGAATGTTTTTCGCATCCAGTATTTTTGAACATGAGCTGTGGAGGGGGGAATTACAAAAAATTATTATGACAATAAAGTAACTGTAGTTTTTCTCTTTGTGGATAGACAAAGTTCCAGAGTTATTTTAAGAGCTGGGTTAGAGTGGAACTCAGTTCTTGTTAGATTTACAGCAGGGAGAAAATCAGGTTTTCTGTGATCCATATATCATGTGATGTTATTTATGTGTGTGTGGAGATCACATTCTGCTATCTGTATCATGCTTTATTAATTTAAGGAGTAGAAAAATCATTCTTTTTACATACAAAAAAATCAGAACAGGTGGAAGAATGACACATTTGGTTGTTGGTAGAACTGATAACACAATTTTATTTCCAAAGACAGAATTAGAAATCATTATTATTGTTATTCAAAGCTTCCTATCAGTGTGGGCGTTTTTGTTTTTTTTTCTTTTTTNTTTGTTTGGTTTTTTTACAGCAGTACTGATTGTACTTAACTCTGTGAATGTGTTTACTTATTTCCTCTTATTTACTTCTGGTTTATGCCCCTATAATTTCTCTATGCTGCAGGGATGAATTGCATAAAATTATAAATTTTTCATTTATTTTTGTCTGGGTAAAGCAGGCTAACTCTTATTATGAGTGTGTATTTTAAAAATCTGACGCAAATGATGGGCTCTGTGAAAAATACATACATAGAGAAATCTAAAAGCAGGAAATGCTTTAATGACTCATCCTCATGTGGGATAAGGGAGGCATCCTTTCTCTTTGCCAATTAAAAAGAATGTGATTATTTTCTATTAGGGATTTATGGTTACTGCGTCAGAYCTTGAAAGGATTATCTTCACAGTTGATCTAATTTGAGATTGGTTTTAGTCTTTAGCAGTGCTGACTATCAGTGTCTGAGTGATGGTGACACTGAATTTTCTATATTCAGTGATGGGCACRAAGATTAATAGACAGTAAAAAACTACTTTGCAATGTTTGAGTTAAAACCAAGATCTACTTGTCTCTCTTTGCCTGGGTATATGTGTGGCTAATGTATACTTTTTTAAATTATAGGATAAAAGACACCATTRTTTGGTCAATAATATATTGTTTTTTAATAAATCTTCAACTAGGAATGAAGTAATTTAATTAGTAATGAAGTATAAAACTGCGCTGATATGAAAATTATAGGGGAAAAAAACTGCTTTAGATAGCTTTAGAACTTCTTATTTAATTAATTCTCTTCAGTCTGTGTCAGATGATCATTACATCATATTGCTGTATTCCTTGTAGCTGTCTGGTGATTACATAGCCTCCAGTTTATCCAGCCTGTCTTATTTTTCCTTGCCAGTTTTTGAAACTAATTTTTGAAACTAATGAAGTCTTTTGGGTAGCAGCTGTCCCCATTTTCTAGAGCAGTGAAGCTTCCTGACCCACCTAAAATGCAAGGAATAAATAGTACTAGAGAAGGGAAAAATGCACTTTACCTGCTTGGCATATAGCCTGCAAGCAGCAACTCCTTTGGTCTCCTTTGCATGTTGAAGAACCCTTTTCAAGGTTGTCTTCAGGGAAATGAGTGGGCACATGAAAAAGTAGAATAAAACTCTTGTGTCTTTGAAGAGGTTCCCAGTTACATTGGGATATCTTCTTATTGACATGTCCTTCCAATTTCTGTTATAGAAATGTTTTGTGGACCTCCCYGTTGTCTGTATTCTGTTTCCATAATTACAGTCTTTCAGAAATGACAGAGACTTTTCTTACAGAAAAGACAAAATGTCAATTTTTTTTGTTTTAGTCCTGGTTTTCAGATATTGTCTGATATTGATTCCCAATAAGGTGTAAGAGGGAAGAGGGTACAAAGAAAGAAACTTCTGTGATGCAGTTAGGGAAATTGAATCCACATTTAAATTAGGGAGGAAAATAGCTAAATTATGTAAAAATATCATATTTATATATTTATTAAATAAAACTGGATYGTTGAAAACAAGCACACCATTGCTAAAAATTCATGCAATACCTAATATAATTGCATCTAGTGTAAAAAAAAATCAAATTACTTCTGTTTCTACTGTGGAAATCCGATGTTTTATGATGCCACTATCAAAATGGACTAGTCTTCTATCTTTAAGGCCTAGCTGATAAACTTTTTTTACTGCAATATCCTTAGTGTTCTTACAAACTGTGAGTGGAGTAGAACAACCAGTGGAGTGGAACAACAGTTTGCTTTTTGAGATTTATTTGCTTTTTTCTGAAGAGTACACAGTTCTCCTCTTTCTACTCCTGAACAGGGAAGAAAGAGTTTTAGTGTATTAGCCRTTCTTTTTCTTCCTCCTAGTGAAACAAATATACTTTCCCTTAAGGTTCTCCCTTGCCAAACTTGAATTACTGTGTGTAAAGCAGTGGCTTCACTTCARAAAGCATCACCAAAGACAATTAGARAATCTTCATTAAAAAGTTGTATTCATCTGGATTGGAAATAATAATGGGACATAGACTTTTTTTAAGCTTTGTTCGGTGTTTATCAGTGTAATGTGAAATGGATGATGGAAAAATAATTTAAGTTGCATTTATTTTTACTGTACCAAATTTAAGACTGTCTATGCCATGGATTGTCTGAGAAGCAGGAGCTTAACAAAAGAATTTCCAGTTCAACTTCACTATTTATGAAAAAGGAGAGTGACAAATACAATAGAAGTARTTTCAAATTGCTATAGTTGTTCTATGTCTGGCTTTTTTAGGTATTTCTGTTTTCATAATGCATTTCATCGAGCACAGTTGTTTAAAGTATTATGGACTATTGGTTTTTTCCTCGTTTAAATTGACTATTTTCTTTAGATAGTAGTTTCTCTTTGGTTAAATGTCTTTAGCTTCTGCTACTAGTATCTCATAAATYCTTTCTCTGTTGGTTTTCATTCAGATGGTATTTAACATAGTGGTTTAGTCATTCCAAGTTGTCTATCACTTATTGCTGTCTATTACTRTCACCTTATTACTATATTTCATCTTCCTGTTTCTTTTAAAAAACTAAGTAAAACGTTATATGGATTTTTTTTTCCAAATGGAGCATCACTTATACTTAAATATATTGTGTTGAAAAATGTGATTCTGAAAGGTTATAAATGATATMATTTGCAAATATGAACTTTTATATAAGAGTAGAGTACTAAATCTGTGGTAGGAACTGTGATTTACTTAAGAAGCTGCAGTGATTAAAGGAATTAGTTTATATTTTAAAGTGCTATATTTTGTTTCTTCCAGATGGTCCTCGKCCCTCCCAGAAAGAAATCATATCATTAAGGGCATTTATGCTTCTGTTCTTGAAACAACTTATTTTGAAGGTAAAATGGTCTGTTCCAGAATGAAAACATTGACGTCTGTTATATACTTGTAATAGTATCTTTCATAGTAGAAAATCGTTAATACCTGTCCAGTATTGTGTCTTTTTCTGGTTAATTTAATGTYCATGCACATCCTTCTAATCAACAGAGAAGTAGTAAATCCTAAATACTAAATTTCTTATTAACTTCACARAACTCTGCCATGTATATTTTATTTTACGTTTGATATATGTTTTAATTAATTGTCGTATTTTAAAAAATTTTAATAAAATGGTCAAATGAAAAAGTTAATTGCTGTTGTCAAGCTAATAGTTGCTTTATCCTTCTTGCTCGTTATACCACTTGTAGAACTGGTGTAGGACTCTTTCTGTTACAGCTGAACGCTACTCTTTGAGAGATAATCTGCCATTTGAGACTAGACTGAAAACCAGTATTTTCTGTTCTGACTGACTAAGTGGAGGAGTAACAGTAATAGTTTGTAGTATCTGAGGGCCCCACTCAAAGAATCTGACCTCATACTGTTTTGAACTATCAATATGATAAAGAAAAGCAGTAGAATGGTRGAGGAAATTTAGTCTTTTAGGTTCAAATAAAAAAACTGTAGAATTATTTGAYTAGGTCCAAGGTTTGCTTATCCAAACCTGAGGAATGTATTATCTCTGAATAACAGCCCTTTTTTTCCCCTTAGGATCGAGGAGTGAAAGAAGATGAACTGCAGAGCATATTAAATTACTTATTAACAATGCATGAGGTACATTTCTGTAATTACCTACCTTTTATTGTAACTAATTGTATCGGCTCTGTGGGAAGCTTTTTGTTGAGGTTAGTTTGTAGAATAACATTGGTGCTTGTCATGCAGGATGAAAATATTCATGATGTGCTGCAGCTGCTAGTGGCACTRATGTCCGAACATCCAGCATCCATGATTCCTGCCTTTGATCAGAGAAATGGGATACGGTAAGACAGTCAAGTGAGAAAGTACCTTAAGTGTACTTCCAGTATCATGACTCTCCAGTTGGCTTCTTTTTCACATAAATATCACACTAGATGATCTTTTAAACTTGTTTCATTAACTTAGGCTTTATTTTTTKACAAAATGAGTGATTTCAATATGTTGGAGGAAAAAAAGAATTTCCATTTRAGATTATCATTATATTTCAAAGTAACTGCACTGTTTTACTTGCTTCTCAATCAAATAGAATGTGTAATTAACAAGATGCATCAAATAGCCATGTATCAGTCTCAGAATAATTTTTATTATTCTTTCTTTGTATGTTTAACATTATCTGGGGAGAACAAGAGGAAAACAAGAAATCTGGCCCKAACCTCTCAAATTCTGTCTGAAAAAAGTGGAATTAATGTGTTTATCTGTTTGTCTGTCAAGTGAATAACTGATAATTCCCAAAAAACTCAAAAAAATTTTGGGGGGGGGGGTGTTATGCCTAATTTGGTAATATAATTATTTTCAGGGACTAACAGTTTTAATCTTAATAATTTAATATTTACTATGTTGGGTTTTTTCTTTTCTGTTCTGAGAATACTTTAGGAAATGCAAGGGGCTTGGAAAAGGGAAAAAGCCCCATACTATCTACTACTTGATAGATTCAAGCTCCATTTTGCCTAAATGCTAAGATCTTTGTACAAAGATATGTACTTAAAACTGTTTGAATGACAGTGCTCATTGAAGGGAAGACTCATGGTTAGGGCTTTGCTTTCTGCCGATAGTTTGTATTCAAACAGAATTCTGTTCCTGTCATTTTTTGAAGAAGGCTAAGTCTGATCTGGAAGACTGGAGACATCTTTCTGTAACACTTGTGGTAGTGATATTAAAAGTGTTTGAAGGTGCAGACTGTGTTGTAGAAGTGTGGAGAGTACACCAAATTACAGCTTTTAAGAGTTTAAAGAACAAAACAAAACATCCCCAAAGCCTTACATAAAATTAGGGATTCATTTGCCTTGGATATCAGAGGACAAAAGCTCCAGGGTTCATTTGGTAATAGCAGAAGTCATTTCAAAAGAGGAAGATAYTGTCTGAAAAAGCACTCTTAGTGGAAAAAGACTAGAAAGAATGACTAAAAACTGAAGCCAAGCTGATTCTAATGGGAAACTAAAATATAAATTCAAAAAGTTGTTACAGAAAAGTGCAGGGCAAGGGTAATGTTTTCTGTCTCTTGGTGACTTCAGATCAAGACTGGTTTCCTTTCTGAAAGACTGCATAATTTCTGCTTAAACCTACCATATTAATTAAATATTTAATAATTATATTAGCCAGTATTTGAGGGCACATTTTTTTGCCCAGCATTTAAAAACAGAGGGTGTAATGAAAGGAGATTTTCACTAGCATCCAGGTACTCCAGGATGTGACGTAATGTGTTCCAGTCTGCTTGTCTTAAGTTTCCACGGCTTAGACTGTCTTTTACTTGGTTGTTCCAGGAGAGAAGTGTAGGATAAGATGTTACTTTCTGTTATAAAACATTGAACTGAACCAAACACCAGCATTTCCCCAACCTTAATAATTCATTATCAAACTCTTATGCTGCACTTGATTCTTTCAGTATATCCTATTTTGTGTAAATTGCTGGTCTTATTAATTTATTTATTAATGAACATTCTTGCTCAGTGAAATACAAGCCATATATATGTGATGTTTAGTGATAGAATCTATATATGTGGTGTTTGAGCTTCAATTTTTTTCTCTGTTTTAGAGTAATTTATAAGTTATTGGCGTCCAAAAGTGAAAGCATATGGGTGCAAGCTTTGAAGGTCCTTGGATATTTTCTTAAACATTTGGGTCATAAGTAAGTGTAATTTTAAAAATTTTGTAGTGGTGTATTTAAGTTCACAATTCTTCTTGTCTTTTTGTCATTWTTACTGTATATTCTTTGTCAATCTTTAGAAATAACTTCAAACTTTATTGGGTTTTCTGATTAATAATTTGTACACTGTTATCTTGATAAATCAGATAAAATTATTTTTTTCCAGTTAACTTGYTATTACTATGATGTTTGAAACAATACATTGGTTGTCTTTCAGATGTAAGATATGCTGAAAATCAAGTCTTAAAACATGGGAAAAACGTTTTTCAGAAATACCTCTTATAACTATGTATTGCTTGTTCAGCTAAAGTTAGCAGGAAATACACGAGTGTGATCTAAAATTTGCTTCTGGAATCATCAGTGTCATTGCAATAAAGTTTTCAGGGCAGCATTTCTAAAAATAGTTTTAGAAGGATGGGAAAAATGAAATGAACATTTTATTGACATGAGAATGTTTCAGAAGGAAAAGCAGATAGATCAAGCAAGTGGTGTTTAAAAAAGGTGGTAAGGACAGATCTCTGTGCAAGAAATCCTGACTGAGAAAACGTGGCAGCAAGAAATATTCCCTTTAAAAAGACCTAATGTCACAAAATGGGTTTACTTAGTCTGATCTTCCGTATTATAGTGTCAAGAAGGCACTAACAATCATGCAGTGCTGCATAGCCTGCTGTTGCTCATTTTTCCCCTTCTACATGTGGTGTTAAAATCCCTGCTGGGATTAGCCCAAAATGGCATTTTAGTGGGAGGCTGTGTATTATAAAAATGATCCACATGCTTCACAAGAGACTGCATCATGTAAGCCTCATTTGAAAGGAAAGGAGGTAGGAGTCCAGCCAGAGTATGGTATTGCTAGAAATGCTTTTCTCTCAGTAAGATCAATAAAGTATGACTGTATAATTGAGAGACAGTTAGCTGAGAATATGCTTCTAAGTGAGATTTTTCCTTTGGGATCCAGCAAGTCGAATACTGTTCTGGGAATTAATAAAGCAAATTGATAGTCCACTCAAGAATCTCCAAGGACTTTTCAAACATTACTTAGTAAAAGTCGTTCACATTGATAGGAGTCGGATTAAATATGATACACCAGATGAAGGTCTGATTTGTCAGAAGCCTGGTTGTATACAGATAAGTGTATTTGTTTAAAATATTTATACAGAAAATCAATTAGCAACCTATGTCCTGGGTGCATCAGTCACAGTATGGCCAGCCAGGCAAGGGAGGGGATTGTCCCACTCTGCTCTGAGCTGGGSCTGTCCCACCTCRATTGCTGRGGGCAGTTYTGGGTGCCACAAAATAAACAAGACATTAAACTATTGGAGAGTGTCCAGTGGAGGGCAACAAGGATGGTGAAGGGCYTTGARGGGAAGCTGCAYRAGGAGTGGCTGAGCTCACTTGGTCTGTTCRGCCTGGAGGAGACTGAGGGGAGACCTCACTGCAGTTACAACTTCCTCATGAGGGACAGAGCAGAGACAGGCACTGATCTCTTCTCTGTGGTGACCAGTGACAGGACCCAAGGAAACAGCATGAAGCTGAATCAGGGGAGGTTTAGGTTGGATATAAAAAGTTTTTCACTCAGAGAATGGCTGGGCACTGGAACAGGCTCCCCAGGGAAGTGGTCACAGCACCAGCCTGACAGAGTTCAAGAAATGTTTGGACAATGCTCTCAGACACATGCGTCATTCTTGGGGATAGTGCTGTGCAGGGCCAGGTGTTGGATTTGGTGATCCTTGTGGGTCCCTCCTAACTCAGCATATTCTGTGATTCTATGGTTACAAGAAAAGAAAAGAGAATTTTCAGAAGCTGAAATTTTAATTTAACATCTACTTGCAATTATGGATACATCAATGCAATTTCCATTGTYGAGTGAACATATGTACTTAGCAGAAATTAACTTTCTTTCTCATGTAATTGGAGTGATTGAAATCCCCTTGAATACTCTGTGTAACTTTCAATTTTTTTTAATTTTCAGACCTCTGAACATCTGCAAATGTGCATATTTTATGTAGATTTTAGCAAGTAAAACCGCCTTTCCATTTCATGTTTTACAGCTAGTGCTTGTGCCTTTTTGTTCATGTACATATRTGTGCATAGGCGCGACTTTATAAAATGGAAGTCATCCACAAAAATTACAAAGTACTTATACTCTTGTTTCACAGTACAGGAAACACATACTGCATTGTAATACACTGAAGCAGAATCACATAAGGAGCTGTTATGTGATTTATGAAATCTAAAGCAATACAATATTWCTAACAAATGTGTAGGTACTAAACCAATTACTGTTGCTGTAGTTCATATATACATGTATAGATGAAGCTATGGAGTAGAAGTGATTGATTCTCAGAAATGACCAGTAATGTGTTACATGAGAGCCTGAATAACTTAACTGATTTTTTTTGTGATTTGTGATGATAGACTACTTTGTCTAACCTCAGCAGTTGACGAAATCCTCCTTTTTTACTTCTCTGCCATATTTGGTTCTTTCTGTGCCACCACAGTCCCTTGTTTACTTTTGGGGTTTACCCACATATTTATACCTCCTATTGGATTTCTACTTCTATCTGGTAAAGCATACCTTAAAAGGTTGAATACCTGTAGGTTTTCTCATAATTAATTCATTAACTCTCTTCTGTGCCTACAAAAGTACACACTATTGTAAGTTTTTGCCACTCTTTTGTGGTACTTACTTTGAAAATTATGAAATCATCTATTAATTTCAAAAGTTCTAGAATGAACCTGTATAGTTTGTATTATTTTCACTGGTAATCATGAAAACACAATTTCTTAGCTTTTGAATGCATAACATTTTTAGAAACTTTACTGTATCCTATTTGAAATTTTTCTGCTGCTTTAATATAGATTATAATTTATTTTGAAAAAGCATTTTTATTTCATATCCATTATAGTAGTAGGCAATTTAATGATGCAAAGTATGAGGAGTACTCTATTTATTATGTTTTATCTTATTTTAAAATGGTGGGATTTAGGGACTAGGGGAGTTCATTGGTGTGAGCTGCTTCCTTCTYCGCTTTTTAAAGATTTGAGTAGTTTTGGATTCCATATGTGAAATACACTTCAATCATGTAGAATTTCGTAACTTTTCAGGATTTTATTACTTTTTCATTGCAACATGTTATTCCAGGATTTAATTATTTTGCCTTCATGAGAGAATGATATATAAAGAAGAAAGGTGGTAGTGAAAAATCCATATATATATATATATATATATATATATTAGTATTAACAGGTACAGATTGCTTGAGCAATGTGAGGGGGGCTGGCCCAGATCACCCACTGTGGTTGCTTCTGACCTAAACATTTCTGTGATAAATATTGGAAAATATGAAGCTGGATTGACCTGAGTTCTTGTGATGTGACAAAAGTTGTGTTCTTCAGTGATAACATTTTAACCAGCCTGTGCACATCTTGAACATTCTTACCCTGAGTAAGATAGTAGGAGTTGACTTTGAGAATGGTGCGATTTTTTTTTTAAATACAAAAACCCATCCTAAATACAACATTGTTTTCTGAGAACCTTTGTATATTTGTACAATTGCATTATTTGTGGGAAATATCTTARATACATATAAAATAACAAGCTTGGGAGCCTTTTAGTATAGCATCAAAATATTTGGCTTTTGGGTTTTATCTTTCTTTTATTTAAAATGCTTTTCATGCTTGACGTGTGCCTAATGTTTTTATTTTCTCTTACAGGAGAAAGGTTGAAATCATGCATACTCACAGTCTTTTCACACTTTTGGGAGAAAGGTTGATGCTGCAYACAAACACAGTGACCGTTACAACATATAACACGCTTTATGAGGTACAAATTGTTAAATGTAAAGATTGTTGTTTCTCCTGTAAAAAGCATGACTTAAAATATCTGTGCTCTATAATATACTGATTCTCAAGACTTTTGAGAAAAACTTTAGACATTTTGAGAAAGTTCTTCTTGGTTCACAATGTATTTTGCCATGTTTTAGAAATTTTTATTAACAATRTCATAATTTTTACATAAACTCTATAAAACTTCCCACTTCTGGTGGAAGAGATCCTGTTCCTTAGGATGTTCATCACTTTTCACCAAAAAAAATCAAAAACCAAAAAACCCAAACAAAAACCAAAACCTCAACAGGTACTGCAAACCTCCAATTGCTCATACTTCTCCGTTGTTTGGAGAGTGTGTTTCCATTGAAATAGAAATCAGAGATGACTCTCTTTTCTTTATTCTTTTTCATGTCACTCATTATATGTTTACAGAATTTTGAAGAGTGCTGGGTTTTTTTTTTTCTTTTTTAACCATGCCAAATGATAACACAGCCACTTTTATGTAGCAGATACTGCTTGAGGTAAATAAGAATGACCCCAAAGCATTCAGTTGTTCTACCAGATTCTTGTAGAAGTTTTGATGATGAGAAATTTTTAAAAGCAAAATATCAAGAACATCAAGTTGGTTCAAACCCATGTCTTCATGCCTGCACACATAAAGCTCATGTCTCATCTTCAATTATTACTAAAATGGTGACTTAGAACAGAATTTCTTGCAATTTCTGAAAGTCTTATGCTCTAAAAAGGTTTTCAGTGCTTTTTTTAGTCACAAATAGATTTAATGACTAGATACTCAAGGTAGGTTCCAGAGAAGAAAAAAAAAACTACAGGAGTGCTTGGTTTTCAGGGTTCTGAACCTGAGTAATRTGGAAAATTATTCTCCTATGATTGTAAAAACCTAAACATCATCTATTTGCCAGTGACTTAGATCCAAGTTCTTTTTATTGTACATTACCTTTTATGGTTTGGCCACTTGARCCTGAGTCTAGTTCCTGCATTCAGATTTCTGAAAGCTTCTGTGATTGGTATTCTCAGACAAATGCATAACTCATTGACAAAATCAAAGTCCTCATGGAGTTCAGCATCCACAGACATTTACATTTGAAAAAATAGTCAGAGGAAAAGAGAAAAAAGGGGTTAAGTGGTCTAAGTACTGAAGATTTGCCAAGAAACTGATGCTAAGGAACAGATATTTTCCATATTCTCTCATATAAAGCAAGGGCATATTTGCATTCTATTTTAAATATCAATGTATAAAGACCTATTCTAAGATTCTGTGTTTATGGCTGACATTAGTTTGATTATTTTTTAATGAGAGAGCTAAAGTTCTTTAAAATAAATATTGCTAGTGAAATTACTCAATTTTTGAAATACATTTACTTGAATGTAGCTTTTCTAAATCTACTAATTCTCTTTATTGAAAATTCTGTGTTGATATCATTGAATATTTAGCCTTTCTGTGTTGATATCATTGAATTTTCAGCTTGTTCTTAAAGTAAAGTTGCATACACACCTCCAGTGACAGGTATCCCAATGTGAAAGGTTTGTGGTGTTGCCTCAATACAGATTAATTAAGTTGTCAGGTACAATTCAAGCAACAGAAGAATTTTCTRTCTTCCTCATTATGTGAAACCCCAGGATTATACCTGCAGAATGCTAACTCTGACTCTTACTCTTTGCTAGCTGGAGGAAACCAATCCCAGTTTTAAGAATGATTTGGTTTGGTTTTGATGAAATATATGAGAATAATTKTTGATGTATGTAGCTTGTGAAAGATATTTGATGTGTGAATGTATAAAAATATGAGAAATATGAATGGAGTATCTTTAAAATACTGTTATTGTATATTTAGGTAACAAAATCAAAGTTTAGCTAATCAGCTATAGTGTAACCATGAAAATCTTTATCCCTGTATAGAGGAATTGCTTTATTCTGGTTTTCAAGATTTAAAATATTTTACCTAATTTTTTAATATCATGTTGCATATGGCCATGTTAAGTGGTCTTAACAAATTTTAAAATGAACAAAGAAATACTGTAGTGTTTGATTAAAAATGGTAAAAGGAAGTTAATATTCTGTTTTAGATTTTGACAGAACAAGTATGCACCCAAGTTGTTCATAAACCACATCCAGAGCCAGATTCAACAGTGAAAATTCAGAATCCAAGTAAGGACAATGTTATGTTTGTTTGATAAATGTGTCACCAAGAGGTTTTTTGATGGTTCAGAAAGTGAGAACAATTCATTCATGTATCTTAGATACATATGGGTTGCAGTTACCTCATACATTAATGGATGTTAGCAATTATTTCTTTTTTTAAACATTATTAAAGTGCTTTACATAACTAATTTATTCTTTCAAAGTGATTCTTAAGGTGGTGGCAACGCTGTTAAAAAACTCCACACCAAGTGCAGAACTGATGGAAGTTCGACGTCTGTTCTTATCTGATATGATAAAACTCTTTAGTAATAGCCGTGAAAACAGAAGGTACGTCCATGCAAATAGTATTTTCTCCTCATTGATTTCTGGGTAATAGCTATTTGTTATATTCTCTGTAGAGTTTTAGAGTGTGTAGTAAACTAAATATATTTAAAATTAAATATATTTAAAATAAATTTAATACATTTGTGGTAACATTTCTGAGTTCAGTAACTAATACTGGATTCTTCTCTGTAGTATATTTTAATTATTTTTTCATACTGACATATTTTTAAGTTTATTCCTAACATTGGATTGATGTTAAGAGATGATGTTCCTCCCATCTTAACTCTTGTAGTGTTAAAATGAAGAAGCTTTGTTTGGATATATTTTGAACTAATTATTTCACTTTAGATGTTTACTTCAGTGTTCAGTGTGGCAGGACTGGATGTTTTCTCTGGGATATATTAATCCTAAGAACTCTGAAGAGCAGAAGATCACAGAGATGGTTTACAACATTTTCCGTATTCTCTTGTACCATGCAATAAAATATGAATGGGGAGGCTGGAGAGTGTGGGTGGATACTCTTTCTATAGCCCATTCCAAGGTAAGAAACAGCTCATAGATCTTTTTTTTTTACATACTGATAACCCCCAAAGGCTGTAGCAATATAGCAATAGAAGATGTAAAGTGATTTAGTGCCATCTGGTGGCTTTCACTACTCATGTCAAGCTTTTTCCTTCTCAAACACTTACTAAACTGTACTTAATATATTCCTAAAAATCTTGCTACATTTTGCCCAATTCATCTAGTGTATATTCATCCACAKAATCTGTTCTTTTCTTTTTAAGGTCACATATGAAGCTCACAAGGAATATCTAGCAAAAATGTATGAAGAGTATCAAAGGCAAGAGGAAGAAAACATAAAAAAGGGGAAGAAGGGGAATGTGAGCACCATCTCAGGTCTTTCCTCTCAGACAACGGGAGCAAAAGGTGGAATGGAAATTCGAGAGATAGAAGATCTTTCACAAAGTCAAAGCCCAGAAAGTGAAACAGATTACCCTGTCAATACAGATACGAGGGATTTGCTCATGGCTACAAAGGTGTCAGATGATGTGCTTGGAACTGCTGAGAGACCTGGAGGAGGAGGAGTGCACGTGGAGGTTCATGACCTTTTAGTTGATATAAAAGCTGAAAAAGTAGAAGCTACTGAAGTAAAACTTGATGATATGGATTTGTCACCAGAGACACTGGGAACTGGAGAAAATGGTGCACTGGTAGAAGTGGAATCTCTTCTAGATAATGTATATAGTGCAGCTGTTGAGAAGCTCCAAAACAATGTTCATGGARGTGTGGGTATTATTAAGAAGAATGAGGAAAAAGATAATGGTCCATTAATAACTCTGGCTGATGAGAAAGATGAACCTACTACTAACAATACCTCATTTCTCTTTGATAAAATACCTAGTCAGGAGGAGAAACTCCTTCCTGAACTTTCAAGTAATCACATTGCCATTCCAAATGTGCAAGAGACACAGATGCATCTTGGTGTAAATGATGATTTGGGATTGCTTGCGCATATGACAGGTAGTGTAGATATAACTTGTGCATCGAGTATAATAGAGGACAAAGAGTTCAAGATTCACACCACTTCAGATGGAATGAATAGCCTTTCTGAGAGGGAGTTGTCTTCGTCATCTAAAGGATTAGAATATGCTGAAATGACCGCCACAACTCTTGAGACAGAGTCTTCTGGTAGCAAAACTGTACCTAATGTTGATGCAGGAAGTATAATATCAGATACAGAAAGATCTGATGATGGTAAGGAGGCAGGRAAGGAGATACGGAAGATCCAGACAACTACTACAACCCAGGTAAATTTCAAGTACCCATGTGTGTGTCTAGTGTAATCACTGCTCATTGCTGAGGGGGAGATTAATAGTATGAGATCTGAGAGATATTTGARGTATATTTCTTTAGTTATGTGAAAATATACACCTTCCAGGCCCATTTTCTTTGAAAAGGCCATAACGTGAAATCTTTCATGACTGTAGAGAAAATATATATTGCATATACTAGTTAAATAACGTTATTTCCTACTAAAATCAATGAAAAATTACAATGTAATTGGTTTAAATATGTGGGCATTAATCTCTCTTTGAAATAATATTCTTAAGAAGAATTATCAACKGAGCAACTAGCAGAAATTAATCTTCAAATCTCTTCTTTGTGTGCTATGAACTCTAAGCTGTCCATGGTTAAATACTTTTTCTTAAAATGAAGTAAACTGTAAAAAAAAAAATTGAAATAATTATTAAATAAAATATAAATGGAAAATAAATGTTTTCTTAAATAATGAGAAACTTTATTTTAGCATGTATACAGTGGAGCTGCTGGTGGGAGTTTTGATTGCTGTAGGTGTGGTAACTGCTCATTAGATTTGATCTCCTTGAGACCACTGAAAATTACTTAAAGACCAGCCACCTAAGTGGAGATACTTACATGTTTCATGCTTGTTTATGCACATTAAAGCCCATTCTTGCAGATACAGTATTATTGGCTAGATAAAAGCTCCTCTGTTATGTTGAAGTTATTATACCATTGTTGCTGCTGGAATGAGGGTTGCCTGAAGTAGTACCTGAAGGAGAATGTGTTTGACTGCAGTTGCTAACCTTAGATTCTCTAAAAACAGGTCTACAATCATCTCCCTGTCTTATCAGTAAGAAGTAACTCTCTTTTATTCCAATGGACTGAAAGAAAGCAATAAAATTGTGTGACAGAGATGGGAACTACTGCTTACTCCTAAGAGTTAATGCCTTTATTAATAATAGATCAATTATTGAGTTCATATATATATCATGAATATATCAAATTCACTCTTTCCTATGTTTCTAACTAGAAAAAATGGAAAATACAGTATAAAAGCACAATGCAGAAATTCATGTAAAAATTAAAATCTTAGCTAAGTCTAAGAAAAAAATWATTTAAAGATAACCATAAGAAAAATATAGGAAATGCAAGCAACTGTAATATTTTAGTCCCAAGAGGTCTAATTATATAACGGAACCTTTTCTACTTTCATAACRCTGGCTATAGGAGATCAAGATTGACTAAATAAACAAGAAGCTTTTCAGCTCAACTCCAGTGCTATGTCCATTTCTACATTGCTAACATAATTGTTTTGCAAAGTTCTCTTTTGTTTTTAAATTGGCAAAATGAGATTTGGGAGACTACATGTAGCTCTCTAATGATCTTGCTAAAAAGACCAGATAAATAAATTGGTTTTCAAAAATGAGGAGCCATCCAAAAATGTACATTCCTTGAAGCTGCCASTATGTAGTTTATCCATGTTTGTTGGCTCAAAATATAATTGTTACATATAAACAGTCTTGTTGCTGGCCTTGGATGGGCTACATTTGGTCTTCCTGTAAGACTTCAAGTTAAGAATCTGAGAGGAAAAGCTTGGTGAGTAGCTGAACCAGGGGCCAGCCACATCCCTCATCAGCACTGACTGATTTGACTTGGAGCAGCTCATTTACTGAAGGATACTGCCTGCCTTGGAACACCAATGTCTCCTGTGGTTTGGTGCCACATTGTTTTGTCTTGTCCTTTCTCAGATACTGTATTGCATTCAAAAACACACTGCRTAAAGCTAGCATAATTTCTGAACTTCTTGTTGATGTAGGCAATACAGGGTCGATCTGTCACCCAGCAAGACCGGGATTTACGTGTTGACTTGGGATTTCGAGGAATGCCAATGACGGAAGAGCAGCGACGGCAGTTTAGTCCAGGTCCACGCACAACTATGTTTCGTATTCCAGAGTTTAAATGGTCTCCCATGCACCAGCGGCTYCTGACAGACTTGCTTTTTGCACTAGAAACAGATGTACATGTTTGGAGAAGGTGGGTCCTTGCTTCTTCTTAAACTCCTGATCTGTGTTGCCATCAATAAGGAAAAATTAGGCATGTAGGAAGAGGGGATGTTACTGGGATGGTGGGGAGAAAAAGAGTTGGTGTTAGCTGCAGTGCCTCTCTGTATCTTCTACCTTCTCCCTTTACCCCTTCCCAGCCTGGAACAGCTCAATTTCACAGGTAGTAATCCCTGTTTTCTTGAGGAGTTGTATAAATCCTGAATACCTAAACTAACTGAGCTACTCTTCCAGCTTATATTTAGCATTAGAATCTACTGCCCCTATTCCAGACAGGATAACTTCTGCTAATGGCCATCTTCCTAAYTGATCAATTAAAAGAGCTTCTCTACCTGCAAGGTGTATAAATAAAACCTCTCTCCTGTAACATTTTCTAAGGAAACACTCTATTGACAAGTTTTCTTTTGCATACCAGCTACTGGCTGAGTTTATTCTTGGTGATCATCTAATATTTTATGACAGCAATGTAGTTTCCTAGTGTTTTTGTACATTTTGCACATGTTAATAGAGGTAGTCTGTAACTATAATATAACCAGACAATTTACTCTAATTTCCACGAGAGAATAGTTAATTTTCACAAAACTTGAGCATAGTTTTGTCAAAGGAGCAATTTATACTACATTAAATTTCCAGTTTGTTGAACTATTCTGTGATACTCACTTGGAAATAGACAATTTTGATATTTTGCTTTTGGCCAAGTTTATGGGATGTGTTCAGATAATGCTTGAAGGTTAAAGTTCAGATGGTATATTTTCAGTTGATGCCTTTAATTTTTGTTTGCTGGCTGACAACAAATGTTGCTTTGGGCGAAGACCATACTTATAGAAAGAGTATTCCTCAGTATTTTCACACAGGGGTTTTATATTCTTGGGGAGGGGCTGTTTCATGGGACAGTTGCTCACCAATTAGGAGTYGCTGAGATTTCAACTAATCTTACAAGCATCTGTGGCTCGTGGAGCTATTATTAATGCTAGGTTTATTATCAGTTAGCAAAGTTAATATTGAATCAAGTTATGGCCATGTTATTGAGTTCCTTTAAAACAGTAGCAGGTGTTATCATTAGATRTTATTAAGGGTCCTTCAAATGGCACTGCTGCAGCATGATTAAGTCAATATTAAATAGTTGCTTTCAGGCTGCAGAAACAATTCCACTGCCTTCAGCAGAACTGTCTGTGAAGTGAAGTACTGGTTGATGGGAATAAAAGGTTAGAAGATGTTGTTCTCAGCTGATTATTTGAATGTAATCCTGTGCAGAAAGAGAKAGTAATCAAATTGTTCATTAGACTAGCTTTGTTGATATTTTTAGACAATTTACATGCAAAGTTTTGTAGACAAAATTTTTCCTTTTTATCAAAGGAACATTCACAGTATGGTTGCAAAGAATATATTTATCTAAAATTTATTTTAATTGTTTGTTTTTAATCCTTCTTTTCTTCTGTCCTTGCAGTCACTCCACAAAGTCAGTGATGGACTTTGTCAATAGCAATGAAAATATTATTTTTGTACACAACACAATACACCTCATTTCCCAGATGGTAGACAATATTATTATTGCTTGTGGAGGAATTTTACCATTGCTGTCAGCAGCCACATCCCCAACTGTAAGTACAATATTCCCACCTAGTGGTCATATTAGAAATTGTTGTTAATAATGCAAGCTGCTATTTTCAGCTGACTCTTCTTCTCTAGGGACTCCTGTCCCCTTTCTGCTAATTCCTTCAAAAATTTAAATTTATAATCAAGCTGTTACACGTTGATATACAGAATGTTTATAACATTTTGCATTTGAAATGCTTATTTTATCAGGTAAGTAGTACTTAATAAGAAAAATATTTCATAGTTATTTAATATTTCATTTAAAGGGATGACCATTAAGATAATGATTCCTGTAACAAAACAGCATGCTTTATGATGTCTACTCATTGATATTCATAAACCTTTTTTGCATGGCCACTATTAGTTTGCATGCCAAATAAGACCAGAAGTCATCCCCTGTCTACTCTGTTTACTTCTTCCTTCATTACCTCCTTCCCCCCATTTTTATTTTTAATCTTATATTAAAAAGAACTGATATTTTTATCTCCTCAAAGTTGTAAGTTCTTAGCAGATTAAAGCTCAGGCAGAGTATCATCACTAAAAAGGGAGAARTATTTTATAAATATTGCATTATTGACAAGAGTAATTGTGTTATCTGAATGGGATGCCTTGTCTGTGCCTTTAATATCTGTGACTATTTGTTCCATACTAAATGTCATCTAGAGCATCCTGTAAAAATTGTTTGTGGTTAATATAGGTCTTTGAAAGGGGAGAAAATGGGACCTAGAAAGGACAAAGAGACTCCTCTGAAGTAATGTAGGTAATAGACACTGGAGACTGCAAATGTGGTTTGCAGTAAAAGATCAAGTATTTTTTTCCTAGCCATTCAGAAATTGAGATTACTTTTTTCTTTGCTTTTAATTCTAGTTTAAAAACCTTTTTTTTTTTCAGATTTTATTTTAATGGTATGAATGCATAGGCTGGCAATTTGCTAAACATTGATGTAATTTTCAGATGTGCAATTAATAAAATTTTTTTTGCTGTCTCTTTACTATTTTCACTGTGTTAATTGGAAAAATATTTGCTATAAGCAAAAGTGAAATAATACAATTATTGTTTGTAGTCAAAAAATAACATTAAGGTCTTGATTTTGGAAGTGCTTCATTGTAAATATTGACAAGTATGAGCAAGTACACTCTAAGCCATTGTGAAATCAGGCTACATTATCATTCTTTAAAGGACATTGGGGGATATATTTTTAATGCAACCTTTTAGACATCATTTGAAAATTATGGTGTATGGATGTCTTTTATATAAAAATATAAAACAGGCACAACGTTAATTAGGCTGCAGTTCCATTGAATGCCCTTTGTGGGTTTTAATTCTTGTCCTGGTGTATGATACTGCAGAACTAGTCTATGAAATGATAATTTTGAAGTTTGCCATTTCCATCTGTTTATTTTGGATAATATATATGTGTGTGTGTATGTCTCTATGGATGGTTACCTGACACAGCTTTAATAGTTACACATCCATTTCCTAAAATGTTGTATGTCAATACTGCTTTGCTCAGTAGCAGAGATTTTCATGCACTGATACAAAAGACTACATTTTCAAATTTGGTTATTATGCACACATTTTTCCACTATATGAGGACTGTGTGTGTTACTTAAATACCTAATTTTACCATCTGTCTAGGACAATAAAATAAAAATAAATTGTGAAATAATGTCATTCGCTTAAAGTTTGGTTTCTGCTTCAAGTTGAATGAATCCTACTGTAAGGAATTTAAAAAAAACAGGGCTTCTTCCTGCCTATTCAACTCTATTCCTGTTCCTCATTGCCCATCCATAAAGATTAAAAGGAAGGTGGATCTATTCATCACTGTGACAGATATGAAGAGTGCAGCCCATCCTCCCTCCTTAGAACAGGTGCTCTCCCTCATTCTTGCTGTGAATCACAGTTTCAAAGGGAGCAGATGCCCTGCTGGGCATCAGACCACTTCTGAGTATCCATAATATGATGAATGAAAAGAAGTTTCTTACTGATTCCCAGACTTCTAATGCTTGTGCATCCTTGAACTGCTGTGGAGAAGCGGATGGATTGCTGGTTCAGAATATATTTCTTCTCAGCCTTGAAAGGGCAAAGTAGGCCACTGAAAGCAATCAGTTACAAAAGGCTGTCTCACCTTCCTCCTTCCAGAAGCTGCTAATGGGAAGTGAGATGATGTTTGAAACTGGAAGATTGACATGACATCTCCACTGCATAAAAGCACTTACAGCAGACCTGCTACTGGCCACTCTGCCAGAGTAACTCTTAAATGGGGAAAGGACCTGTAGGCTTCACTGACTCAAAGACCCACAGAGTGACAGAATGGCTGATACTGGAAAGGGGATGCAGGAGGTCACCTGATCTAGCACTCATGCTCAAGCAGGGCCGTCTACAGCCAGTTGCCCAGGACTGTGTAGGGGCAGTTTTCACCATCTCTGAGGATGGAGACTCCATCACCTCCCTGAGCAATTTGTGTCAGTGCTCAGTCAGCCTCCCCATGGAAAAGTGTTTCTTGATTTCCATGTGGAACCTACTGTGTTGTAATTAATTACATGAATGAATAACTTTCTATTCACAAGGTACAGAGTTCAAATTTTGTGTTGTACCTCCTGAATCCCTCCCAACCCCAACTGTTCTGTCAGTCTGTGTAGTTCTGTAATTGAAACTGGGCATGGCATTAGAAGACCACTAAAGCCCTGTTGCACTTCTCTTCCAAAGGGAAGAGGCTACATAGGGCTGTTCACAGGCTACATAAGCTGCCTCACTAGGTCAGCCCAAGGGCCTGTCTGCTTTAGCATTCTGCCACCAACAGTGGCTGTTTGCAGCTTACATCAAAATGCAGAAGTATAAGCAAGCATATTTATTGCTCTAATAACACTCTGTTCAGCATTTGGGATTTTAACAACTAGAGAGGGTGTTTGAGCTGTCATATTTAATAACCACTGAGGAATTCATCCTTCTAGACTTTATCTAATCTTTTTTGAAGCTACTTATGCTTTTAGCTTCCATAATATCCTATGGCATTGAGCCTGACAAAGCAATTATATAACCTTTGAAGCACTTCTTGTCTTTGTTTTTCTTAAGCCTGCTTAAATACATAAAGTCACTATGTGCTTTACTGTTTATACTATGAAAAGAGTGGTTAATCGTGTCTTTATTCAGCTCCATATCCTGTATGMCTTTGTAGGATTGAGTCATATCTCCTGGTGTGCCTGTTTGAATGCACACCATCTTCTTGTTTGGTCTCTGAACCTCCATATCTCTGTTCTGCAGAGCTTTTCTGGWATGCCAGAACCCTCACATTTTGTAGATCCTGTAGAATACGTATATTCAATTTATCAACAAGTGTGAACTCATTTTTACTTAATTTGTTCCTTCTTCACTTTCATGAATGGTGAGGCTCTGACATTCCCACTGATGGTCTTTTGGGGGCCATATTGAAATTTTAAAGTAGTCGTTCTTACTTGTTTCCTCTTAGTATATTTTATTTGTGGCATAGATAATGTATTTACATCCACTTATAAAAAATTAATTTACTTTTTGGTCTGGAATAATGAAACATGAAAGCAAAAAGACTGTAGAACAGACAGTAAAGGTCATTTCACCCTTTAACTTTGGGATGATTGAAACAGGGATGGAATTCATGAARACATTAGGGTAAAATCTCAGTATTCACTTGAGGTGGACTAGATTTCCATCCAATGGAATTCTGCTCAACAGAAGCAAATTATTCAGATRTCTCTGATGTAGACATCTACCAGATCCCTGTAGGGTCTGGGTGGAATGATTGTTAACCTGGAGCTCAATCCATTCTCTTTTTATGAGATACCTTTTTTTCTAATGGAGGAAGACATAAGCATACAGTTCCTTTTTCAACTGTCTCACAGTCCTGCCTGTGCACAGTTCCTTTATTTCAGTGAATCAGTTGGAGTTCTAGCAAATCTGGGCCACTCATTCTTAAGCAGTCCTAAATTCTGCTGCAAAATTCTCTTGTCAACAATCTGCYATAGAATTAAGTGCTTTTACATTTATCCCACTGCCTCTGATATTTACAAAGTTTACCTATTTCTCGTTAATAGAACAGATRCTGAATATTAGATCCTTGAATTAATTAGGTGTATTTGAAGAAAAGAGCCAAGGATAAATTTAGCAAAATGACATTCAGAATACTGAAGCAATTGCAGTTTTAGTTTTTGTTGGTTTTTTTTTCTTTTGTACAACAGATTCTGTATTGTGTTCTCTCCATTGCTAAAAAAAGTTGTACTGTCACAGTTTCCTGAAAAAGATGAATACTTGAAAAACTCCCCATTTCAAAAAAACATTTTTTCTTTTGCATGGTTCAGATTTGGAGTGAAATGGCAGTTCTTCTGGGCTGGGTGGAAGATTATTGCATGATTCCTTGCCTGCTGTAGAATGGGCAGTCTTAACTATAGAATTTATTCATTATGGAGTGCCTGTAGAAGAAATCTGCCTTTTATCTTGTGGGGTTTCTTTTTGTTTTCTTTTTGTTTTCTTTTTTGTATGGTTTTGGATTTTTATTTGTTTGATTGATTTTTTTAAAATTTAGACTAGGACGATCTGAATAGAATATTTTAAATATAAATTTAAAAAAAAGAGAGTAAAAGAAAAAATTTTTCTTTGGTGTAAATAAAACACTCAAAAATCTGTGGGGGATAACTCRGGAATGCAGAGAAGGTTATATATTTTTATGACATATGGGGCAAAGTTTACTGTAATTTACAATAACCTATTCCCACAATTTTTAATATTTCACTCAATTTCAGTTCTRTAGTAGCTTCTATCCCAGGGTCTGTACATGGACTTACTTCAAATGCTGGTGTTTTTAAAGTGTTGCCAGTTGTATATATGAAACTATTTGAAATTTAGGAAAATATTAACAAAATATATGAGCAGGTTTTTTTTTGTTTACAATATAATCTGGGGTGCCTTCTACTTTTTAGTTSTGACTTCTTGGATATTAAATTGGGAATATTAGATAACTCTTGTACAATTATGGGAAGGTTATAAAGTCCAAAATACTATTTCCTTTTATTTTCTCTTTTTTGTTGGGGATGTCTTTGAGGCTTTCTAAAAATAACTGCAACCATAAGGAAGACATTAAGATGTTGTGGAAGTGTGAAAAACAGGACGTGTAAGGGAAAAGGTTTGCAGAASATGTTTTCTGTTAATAGAAGCTGGTTTACAGATAAAACATTTTGTGTGCAAGCTAGCAATTGTAAGGAATGACTGCCTGCTACAAGGATAGCAGCTGTGACGAGGACTTGGGGACATTGAGCAAGGCAAAAGAAATTTGAGGAGTTTAAATATTTGACAATTATAGACAATTATATGACAATTTAGAACAAATTTCCTGACCCCTTGCAATCAGTTTTTTATTCTACTTATTCTAAGAAGTCTATATTCAACTTCTTACTTGCAGAATTCAAAATATCAGCTCTCAAATTGTGATCTGAGGGCTGCTGGTGTTACATGAACTGTCCACAAAACTCCATTAAACATTTAATGATGGCCTCATTAGGTCTGTGGATTAAAAGCTGAGATGTATGACCTGTGTGTAGTATTAGCATTATCATGTTCAGGACTCACGTGGTTCCACGGGTGCTGTGTGGTCTACAACAATTCTGAGAATCAAAAGTGGTAAAACTGATATCAAAATTGTCAGATAGTAATTAAGAGATAATAGCCACAATTAATTCTCCAGCTGCATCCAACAACAAAAAAATGAAGACAAATTTAAAAACTGGTTGAGCATTGTATTTTCTGCCTCAAGAGGGAAGAAAGCTGTTCATTTCACATTGTTTTTCTTTTTGTTAGATTAGGTTTTCCCACTGTCTAAATTATAGCAATGATAACTGACACAATCTGAAGTTTCTTTCTATTTTTAAAACAGAACCAGTGAAAACCTAAGACTTAGTTCCTAGACCACTATGACAAGAGAGAGGGGTTATACCTAAAACTAAACCATAAAAATTTACCCCCATTTAATTGTGAATAGTGAAATTTGAAGGGCAGCTCAGTCTGAGTGTCTTAGTCCTGATTTTTTTTTTCCTGTGGTTCAAAAACATTGTCATATGTAGTTTGACACTGGTTTAGGTTGAAGAAATCACACCCAAATGTAATATTATAATGACGTATCTTGTAGTGTATTCAAGGGAAGAGCATTATGGATGAAGAACCAGAGCATTGCTTGTTGTAATTCATATTTGTTTTTTCAAAGCATTTCAAACATATTTGCCTCCTCAKAAAAGGTTTAACTACTTTACTACATTTCAGTTGAATGGCTTGTTGTAAAATGCTCATATCTATGTAATTAGTTAAAACATTGCTTTGCATTGCTTCATAAAATTACTTTGGAAGAATCAGTGTTTACATGAACTCTATAACAATACTAGATTTAAAGTTTTCCTTGTACATAGCTATCTTTGACAAGTCTTTATTTTCAAATGTTTATGCTGAGCTTAAACGTTTTGCTGTTTTAAATATAAATTAAACAAATGTATATTTCCAAGATACTAATTTGTTTCAATTTACCTTGTATTTTTTAGTTAACTTAAATAATTTTCTTTTTCTTTTATTGTTGTGATCTGTTGTCTGTTTTGTCTGTTGCATGTCCAGGGTTCTAAGGTTAGTATTGCTGCTGTAAGTTTCAGTTTTTTGCATTTTCAATAATATCTTATTTTTGATCATTTGATATTATGGCTTTTTTTTACTATTATTATTCTTACTATTATTTTCCTATAACATACAGTGGAATGTGAATAGGACTATATTAGGTGTAGTAATTAACTTTTCCTACCATATTTCCTTTAATAACCTAATGCATTGCCAATGTTGGTGCTTGCTGTTAGCTCCTGGGCTGAATGTAGCCAGGCCTGTGAGCTAATTTAAGTTATAAATGCCATTGTCARTAGAGAAACTCTTTATGTTCTGAGCATGTTCATTGTATGGAGACTTTGTACTGCTCTTAAATTACACTGAGTAGTTATGGAATAGTGATCTTTTTCAATGAGTTGTAGAGATACCTCTATCTAAAGGCAGATTGATTAATAATGGAATATATTTTAGACACTATACAATACCAATGTGCTGTATTTAACAGGTAGAAATGATGGTAAGTTTGGTGTAAAAAAACCTGTCAATCTTTTTTTTTTCCTCCATGTAGCAGAATTTTAGGGAGATTTCTAAAAAAAAACCATTTTTTTTAATAAAAAGTTTGATAAGTTCTTGGTAAAATGCACTAAAGTTTTATATTAAGTGAATCTACTCCATAACTTGCAAAAAATAAAAAGCTATAGATATTCTGAGAGGTTTAAGACTATGATTGGCACAATACAGTTGAAACTTGATAAAAATCAACATCAGGCAGTCAACTGGCTGCAAGTGAGCCTGATGTTATTTCTAGCATGAGTTCGAAGTTCAAGTTTCCATAACCAAGTTTCCAAAAAGTTTTTCTAGCCGACTGTTATGGCTTTAGATTTTTGCAAATATATTTTCTTTGGGTGAGTGTTTTCCAAAAATTTTCYTCCAGTCTGTTATGAAAACCCCAACCTATTTTTCCAAAAGGTAGGAGGAGCACAGCACAAACAGGGGAGCCCTGGCCAAAGAAGACAGGAGATAGGGTGAAATTCTTTCTTCTGAGAGTTGTCATTTAACTATTTTTCTAATATACTTGGGCAGTTCAGACAGATGACAGCCCTTCCCAAATCACTCATGTGACCAGCATGCTACATCCTTAAGAGAAATTAAATGAAGTGCTATCTATCATTATGGTGACACATGCCACTTTGTATCTTTCATCTTTCAAAAAAATTTTTTCCTTAATACTGTTTGGCACAGTTTGCACTTTCATAATTTTGGATGTAAAAATATTCTTCAAAGTAAGCCATGAATGTGGCTAATAACGTTTTAGGAGTATGGAAATATTTTTTGTTTTCTGTATTTATTTCCTTTAGAAGGAAATTACCTTAAGAGCCCAATATATATATATATATATTAATAAATATTTCTAAGCAAATTAATAGGAGTATAGAAGGACAATGAAAGTACTCTTCAAAGGGACTAAACTGTATGCTCAGAAATTCTTGCAACCAGAAAGCTTGCTGACAATCAGTAAGAATCAAAGAATCAGCCACCTTTAAACAAATTTTAAAATAGTATTTAGGCATATAAATCTGGATGCAGACAAGTATCACATGTTCCTGTTTTCAATTTGCCTAGCTCCAGAGACAAAAGGGTTTAAACAGATATTTTTTGTTTTGGATTAAGCTGTTACCTCACTTATCTGCACAGTTAAATACCTGAAGGCATTTGAAAACATGACTCTGGATATCTAAGTGTCTTTTTTGGAGAAAAAGAATTYGTGTTCAGAAATATTGAGCTCAGTCAGAAATTTTCTGCTGATTCCCACTAAGGAGAGTCCTATGTTAGGCAAGAAACAGAAACTCTCTGGGACATGTGAGTTGCACGCCATGTCACTTGTCCATTTTTACTTTCTCTCTGTTGTTGTCATGAGGTAGCAAACATAAATTGAAGAATTGSACTCTGTCAGGTGTAAACATTGCAGGGAAAATCAATCCATGGAGACAGAGTGCAAAACTCTATGTTTTTTCCCACTCCTCACATTTGTTTATATGAAAGAACATAAAAAAGTAAAAGCTATACACTGGGTAATTCCTTTAATCTGTTACCTGTTTGCATAGCCTATGGAAGAAAATAAGAATATATTGCACACCATGCATTGTTTTATTATCTGCCCTTACTTTGTCTTTATGTAATTGCTAATAACTTTCTGATTTATATTAGACTTTTTCTCATCTATTACAGCATGTAAATGTAAATAATTTTCTCACTCTTTATGCTGCCTTACTTTGAATTTCACTCACAGCTTATGTTAATAATATTAGTAGGAGATTTTTAAATGACTTTTCAATCTACCTTCGATTAAGCACAACAATTTAGATTTCTGTGTGTATGTGCTGTCTTTATATTTCAGTTGTGTTCAAACTGTTTAATTCAATTATCTCCTTTTAAAGACTGAATTGGAAAATATCGAAGTGACACAAGGAATGTCGGCAGAGACAGCAGTAACGTTTCTCAGCCGTCTGATGGCAATGGTTGATGTACTGGTGTTTGCCAGTTCTCTAAATTTTAGTGAGATTGAAGCTGAGAAAAACATGTCTTCTGGAGGTCTAATGCGACAGTGCCTAAGGCTTGGTAAGTCAACAGACAGGATGTATTAAATAGTTACTTACAGATCAATGAGTTGCGATGGATCAAATAGTGACATGTGCAGCAAAGGACTTTGTAGGTAGAGCTTGATGTGATAAAGTAAAAATCCCATTTATTATTTATTGATCTGCTATGTGTTTAAGGCCAATTCAATTTAATCATAAGAAAGACATGTCTGAAAATGTTCTTCCTTATGTAGTTCAAGTTGTATTCAGGGAGAGTAAAAGTATTAAATTTAAGTCAGGAAACAGATTTTTTTTTCTCAAAGCTGCTTTGCTGCCTCCATATTGCAGTTTTTCTTATGCAAGTCTCCATGGATTTGTAGGGATCTATATGCTATGTAAAATAAAAAGAGTGGGATGCTTGTGCAGACTCTGTAGATCTCAATATATTTTGCAACAGCATGGCATTTGTCTTCATTGTTTACTGTTATTCATACTACTTAGTGTGATACTGATAATTTTACTGCTCCTGGTATCAAATTTGTGACTTATTCTCAATTCTCAATTTTTTAATCAAATTTTAAATTACTGCCTGCTAGTAATGAGTGCTAATTGATGTTCTAAATATAAAATTGAAAAAAAATATTCTAATTTGTGGCATTTTTCCTTTCTACTTTTAGTTTGTTGTGTGGCTGTGAGGAACTGCTTAGAATGCCGGCAAAGGCAAAGAGAGAGAGTAAACAAGACGTCATTAATTGGTGGTAAAACGCAAGATGCTCTTCAGGGTGTAACAGCATCAGCAGCAACCAAGGTAACTGATCATTAAGTAACCAACAGCAATGATGACAAGTCTGAAACATTGTTTTCTTAGGATCAGAAAATAATTGTAACYGCCTTCTCAAATATTTGGCGAAAGCTTAGGTTTTTCCTGTTAACTGATTTGTGGTAAAAGTGTGTAAAGAGGCTTATTTGAAAGATGCAAACCTAGCCRCAGGAATATGACTGTAGCAATTCTAAACGGCTTTTGCGCTCTTGCTTGGCCTATTGAAAGAGCAAGTTCCCTTACTCACCTCTGTCATATATACCTGCAYAGATTTTTTTATTCCATTAGGGTACTCTCCACTTTTGATGAAATCCTGCAATTGCACCTCTATTGGTGGAATAGCTTCAATAGACCTTCGAATGCATATTAGACATCAGTATTTATTATCAGCTTTTAGAAGTGAATTTTATTGGATATTCAGTTACCACTTGTTTTTTCCAGTGTCATTAATTCRTTCTTTTTTTTTCATATATATTTTTAACTTGTTCGCAGCTTTAAGGCTTTGGGGATACAGAAATTAAAATCTGAAATAATTTGGCTGAGCCTATGACTAAAATACAAGACATTGCATGATGTAAAGGATCCCTTCTTTTTTGCTGTTATATTTTCATGACTAAATCAGGTTTTTCTTCTCTAAAACTTTTTCAAATAGCCTTTACAAAGTTAGGTCCTTTCACAATTTTATTTCATTAAATCTCTCAAAGACATTACCTTTTCAGTATTGTCACTTTCAAYGCAAGGAAAATCCCTACAAGGAGACTTTAAGGTATTCAGGCCTCACATTTAATACATTTTAGTTTTTAAAGGAAGCTTGCTGTTCTTTCTTTTTTAAATAGTAGCAGTTATTTTATCAATAGCCTGTAATAAGTCTCAGTAAAATTAATACTTTTTTTATTTCTGTTCAGCATTTTCAAACATAACAGGCATATTAGAAATACTTTTTTGTTCTGTTATGAAGCAACTGAAATCTGAAACAAACTTTTGTGTGAAAATTATTATCTTAACTGTGTCTAGAGATGTAGTTGTTCCAAGCTACTGGAAATATGTAACAATTTAAATAGCATTAAGACAATAATTAAAAGCGTCACATTATTTCTAGAACCCTTATCTGAGTATTATGTGGAGTATCATGTAAGATTGATGTAATAGCTAAAAAAATTATGTCAAATTAAGTTTCTAAGAGAAATGCTTTGATAATTTGAGGGGACCAAAAAATCTCACTACTTTTTATTTTTAGACTCCCCTTGAAAATGTCCCTGGAAATCTTTCTCCTATAAAAGACCCTGATAGGCTTCTTCAGGATGTTGATATTAATCGTCTACGAGCAGTTGTTTTCCGTGATGTGGTGAGTAATGTGTGCTGTAATTCGTTCTTCTGCAAAATCATCACTTCTGTTTTGAAAGAGATTTTGATTGTACCCGAATTAAAAATATCCTTCATGTGTGGCACTTCCTATATTATCTGCAAACTCTCTGCTTGTGATATTGTAACTACCAGCCGCCTTCTGCACTTAAAAATTATATGGATTAAGCTATTTGAGATTAGTAGTTAACTGTGTTTAACACTCAGCCTTAATCTTATGCTAGCCAAATAAACACAGCCAAGATAAATCAGTTACAACATATGTTGATTGCAGTTGTATTACTAAAGGTGTCAACTATTGGTCCAACCAGGGTAGAAAGAAGACTTAGTATATATGTTACAGAAATGCTGCAAATCAGTTTGTAAACACAATTCTCACTTCTGCTGAACACATTTATGTATGTAAACATATATAAAAATGTTTTTCGGATTTTTCTGCAATGGATTTTAGCACAAAGCTGCACCACAATATGCTTGTTTTTGAATGTAGTGCAATAGGAATTATTACTATATACCTGCAAGTACATCGTTATGTTTCAATTCTCTAACATGAGTTCAAAGAGGCAATATTCTTTCRCCCATTCTTTTCTTAGCTAATGGAGAAAAGAATGCAGGAAAGCATGTCTCTGGAACTTCTAAGAAAGAAATTAATAAGAGAATTTCTAGTTATTTTTAAGACTTGCAAAAACATGCAACCAGGTTAAGTAACATCCAGAAAACATGGAAAACAAGCGCTGGAACTGTAATAGGAAGTACATACTCGTGAAATTGAGAAAAGATGAAACCACTAGAGGAGTAGATAGAAACTAAAGTTTTAATTTTATCATGTTAAATTTTACATGATAATAATAATAATAAAAGATATTTAGTTGAATTAGAGCAATTTAATCTCAATCAGGATAATATCTAAGCCATAGATGGCAGTTTTCCTCGAACAGCAGATTATGTGGGATGAGAAGAAAAGAAGATAGCAAAGTTATAGTGATCCTGGCTTTCACTTAAATCAGTCCTGGAAACCTAGGATTGCTGCTGACATCTCCTGTGGAAGGGGAAATCAGAATGTACAAGCTATTTCTGGAAGAAAAACAGGAGTACATTTTCCCTGCTTTTATGTATTACCAGAAGCTGCTATGCCTGCTTATGCTTCCAGCGTCAGCTAGAGAATCATCAGTGAGTTGAGATTTCCCTCTCAGCAATTGTGCCCCTTACCTCTTTCTGTCAGGGGCTGTCACAATCTCATTCTTGGGGCAGCAGAAGACAGGTGCCCTTGCTTCCAGGAAGCCTTTAAAGCACTCTCAGAATAGAGTCAGGCCTCTGTTTTGAAAAGTCCATTGACTCCACAGATCCCAAGATTTGTGTAGTTGTCGAATTACCTCCAAAATTCGGTACTTACTATGTGCTCTGTGTGTGTACTACTCCACTGAAAACCCACTCAGCCTTCTGCATTATSCATTTCCTGCTCTGCTGGCAGAAGCAGAGTTTCAGAAAGGTATTAACTATTAAGAATTTTGATGTTTTTGTAAAAAAAGTCCATGAAAATATTCAATATTCTAGATGTGTTTCTTTGTTCTCTGGCACAGGATGACAGCAAGCAAGCTCAGTTCCTAGCTTTGGCTGTGGTTTACTTCATCTCTGTCCTGATGGTCTCCAAGTACCGTGACATCCTGGAACCACAGCGAGAAACTGCGAGGTCTGGGAGCCAGGCAGGTAGAAATATCAGACAAGAAATAAATTCACCAACTAGTACAGGTAAATTTGTTTTCTTCAAATGTTATATGATTTTTTTAATTTTTTTTTTTTTAGAACTGTAATTATTTTGCTACAAAGTATTTTTAGTGAGTAGTTTAGGATCCTAATAGGAAATTACGCACTATTTTCTTCCAGTATAATAATTTGGGGTCTTAAAATACATTGGCATATTTCAGGTATTCTCTATACTTGCTTATAAGGTATTACTAATTTTCATTTGTATTTTTTTTTATTTTTCTTTAATTTGAAAATAAGCTTTAGAAAACAGGCTTCCTGCTGGATTTAAAACTATAAAGTACAGAGT
Organism: Cardinalis cardinalis; assembly: GCA_014549065.1. Lineage (NCBI taxonomy): Eukaryota > Metazoa > Chordata > Aves > Passeriformes > Cardinalidae > Cardinalis > Cardinalis cardinalis. Next base: position 727,123 of record JACDOX010000046.1, on the reverse strand, counting down.
AGYTCACCAAAAATCTTCCTGAATCTAKTAAGTGTTAGGAATATCAGATATCTTTATACCGCAAAATGAACTAAAGAGAGAATACAGCTGCTTGCCCTCATGAGCTCCCTTTGTTTGAGTGAGGAGGTTTGTGAAAGGGTATTAGTGGAGGACTGAGTACTTTCTTGTAGTCCTGTATTGGTGCCTGCATTTAAAAGCCTATGATAACAATAGAATAAAAAAAAACCCGTTGCTATTTCCTTCTTTGACTGAACCATTTGGGATTTGTTTTAGTAGTGGTTTTACTGGCATGTGTTCTTCAGCTTGAAAGGAGAGAGTCTGTTAGGTCTCAGAACCTGTTAGAAATGGGGGATGCAAACCTTACCCCACTCTGTTTCGAATATTTTGCACTCAGTCCAGTTTTTTTTTTTTCAAGTCTGATTGGATTGATTATAATTGTACCTTCTGCATTAARAGAGTTGAAAACAGGAGCTGCATTTGTTCACAAAATTTTTTGTCTATGTTTTTGTTCTTGTATTGATCTCTAATTGCTTTCTTCATTTATGGAGTTGCTAATTTTCATTCTTCATAGTTTTCTTCCAATTTGTGTTATATTCACATTTAGTCATTATTTTAYGATTCCTCATGCTGTTTTACTTTGCTAAGTTTACGTAATTTTCTGAAGTCAATGTGCTTGTAGGTTTCCCATTTGAAAAATATTACATAAATGTAGTCGGTTAAAAGAAATCATAATTATTTTTGCCTTCCTGATTTAATGTTATGGTTCTGAACTAAGAAACTGCTACTTTCATCCATTATTGTCTTGCCTATTTGCTTGTATATATCTATCTATCTATCTGTCTTTTTTTCCCTATAAATGTTGCTCTTGAAGTGCCCAAATAATAGGTATGCTGTTTCCTATCTCTTAATATGGAAATTGGATTTTTTTCTTTTAGAAATGCCTTTTTTTTTTTTTTTTTTTGTTGGTAATACCATATTTGCATGTTTCAATGAGATAGGATATCTGTCATGGATCCAGAGTGGACCAGGCCACACATGAATACTAGCTGGCTCACATTTGATTCCATGATTTTCTCCACAGTTGTGGTCATACCATCTATCCCTCACCCAAGTTTGAACCATGGATTCCTTGCCAAGTTAATTCCTGAGCAGAGCTTTGCCCACTCATTTTACAAAGGTAATATTAACATCATCTCCTAACCTGTTTGGGTGTTCTTATTTAATGTAATGCTCTTCAAGAACTAAATGTGATGTTACTGTTGATAAATAAGTATACGCCTCAGGTTACATGGAGATCAGACCTGATGATACCTTTAAAACTTTAAGTTCCTGCCTACATTTTTCTAAAAAAATCTCTCTCCCACTTTGACTACAATTTATTATCTTTAATTATTATAAAATTAAATAAAACAATTTTAAAAAAAGCCAAAAAAAAAAACCAGTCAGGAGAAGGGAATGGATATAGGAAAATTTAAATGCTTTTGGTTTGTGGTTATTCTGCTACAATATTAGGCCCATAAAAAAAAAATCAGGCCTGTTTTGAAAATTTGCATACCAAATGAAGTATAAAGTAGTTATGTAGTATTCCCTTTCCCTGTACCTTTTCCTGTTCTTTTGCCTTCCTTTCTCGCTTTTTTTCTTGCCTTCCTGATGGTATGTAAACCTCTGATACTGTATGTGAATTATTTATGCCTGTTACTTAATGTGCTGTGCTGTGTTTCTCTTGAAGGAAACCAATTTTTCTGCCAAAGCAACTATTATATGTTTTGGGCCTGATTTGTTTTGTTTTACTTGTTTGTATGTTTTAATAGATACTCTATAAGGTAGGAACATGGGTGTTTTTGTCATTCCTTGAAAAAGAGAGGGTTACCTGAATTTAACTTTAGCCAAGTTTACTTGTACATTTCCACAATTATTTGCATGCAATGTGCTGTAAACACAGAATGTAAAATAATTTTTAGAAAATTAATTTGATGAAAATGTCCCTGGTATAATTTTGTAAGATCTCACTGGGTARAAAGACTGATTTTTAAAAGGCATAAGTTATTTAGAATGCACACAGTTTATAAAGAACAGAATAGTTAGCATCCTACTTCAGTAATAAGGTGACTTATGCTTGTCATATGCTGTTCTGGGAGTATTCTGTTAAAATACTTATTACATCAGCTTAGACTATTACTATGTTAATCTGGCATTTCTTGAGTTTTGATGTGTGTATGTATGTATAAATTTGATGCGTGTATGCAAAATTATAAATTGCTTTAATTTTTAGCACTGCGTAAGCCAGGGTTTGTAATTTTGATTAATATTATTGTCTGCCGTACAAAGAAGAAAATATTTTTTATTGCTTAATATCAATATTATTATCTATTGGATTTGTTTTACCTTGAGTTCAAGTAAAATGGTTTTGGTTTTGAAACAGTTGAATAGAGCGACATTAAAAGTGTGAGCAGGTTAGAAAGAAACGTGGTTTGGCTTTAGAAATAAATAATTCAGTAAAGAAAATGTTATCTGTGGTTAATTATTTYATTTGTTGATATCATCAGATCCTTAAGGATTTTAACTGTCTGAGATCTCAGTCTCATACTCTTTACAGCTTTACCCATTGGAGGAAAAACAATTCCACTTTTTATAGTTTGAACATAGTTCCTCAGTTTTGAACATCAATAGAAGGTTAAATGAAAAAAAAATGCAAATGCTGTCAGTAAAGGCCAGAAGTCAAAACATATTTGTCATTTCAAGAGAATCTTTCATTCCAGTGGGTAAGCCATTTGGGTTTTTTTCAGTGACCTGAGTTGCTTTCAGACATTGGCAGCAAATTTCGTTTTTGAATATGATTTTAAATTTTAAACTGTTTTTACTTAATACAAAGTGATTTAATGTARCCTTTAAAATTAACAACACATTTTAAAAGCAAACTCCTACTTATTGAAAATTGATAGAAATTTAGTTATTACCTGGAAGTGAAGACATTCATTCCATATGACACTAGATGGATATAAAGAACTTTTTCTTTGTTTTTCAAGCAAGTAGTATCATAATTGTTAGATCTGTACAAGAAGAGATCTCTTTAATTCAGGAAGAGGAATTGACTCCTTAAAAGAAAGCCATTTCTCCATTTTTAGAAGAATCTAATTATCTGACCAGGAAATTTACCAGGGAAAGGATAAGATAGAATTAGGTATATTACCAGTATTTAAGATAATTATTTTGTTCTTAGTGAAATTATTTTTTTTTTCTCCATCGTGCAGGGCAATATCTTTAGTTAAAATCTCTTTCAATTTGTGTGAGACCCTACTTGTCTCAAGTACATTACAGTATGTGATCAGCAAATRCTTCCTATGAGAAACTGCAGCTGCTGTCAAGTTTGACTTATAAGAATTTTAACATCATTTTATTTGATATGAAACTCTTCCATTATCATCATTAAAATATTAAACTTTGATTAAACTTTGCCTTCTTTACTGATATTACTGGATATAAATAAAAGATAGTATTGAAATAAAAGACCTTAAAATATATTTTRCTGGGAAATATATTCTACCCTTACTTAAAATGTTTGTAGATGGCAAAATAATGTTTCTTTTACTATTATTCAGATATTGCTCATAAGCTAGATGTTATCTTATGCTGCTTGAAGGAGAAAGGTCACACCCAGGAAGGAAAAACAGTTATAGTAGTGTCCATGACTACCATTTAACAATAAAAATATTTATTTCTTTATAACATTTGATACCTCTGTATTTATTTTTCCTTCTGACCTGATCCACAGGGAGAGAAAAATATATCTGTATCTGTAGATTTACTCTCATCATAGGTTTGTTGAAAGTGCTTATGTTTCTTCTCCTTGTTTCCAATAACTTTAAAGAGTCTTCAGTACTTTTAAATTAGTCAGTGTCTAGTCAGACAAAGCATATCTTGCAAAATTAAGAGAAAGTTCTCTCTGTTCACTTTAGATCACATATAACRTTACACTTTGAAGTAATTCATTATGAGAGTCTCAAGGGAAATGGCAGATCAGAACTTTTCTCTTGAGTCTGAAGGTTGTCTGAAAAACACAGTCCTACAAAAGTAAAYGCTGCAAACTTGCTTCTTCCTGTTCAAAATGCCAAAGAATCAATTAAATTAAATATTAAATAATTTAATTAAATAGGGAGATTTAGTAAAGATGAGAATAACATTAAAAATGATTGTCCAAAACCTCTATACTCGATTTTCAGGGTTTTGTCTTAAAATCATCAGTCATGCATAGGTTCTACTTTCTGGACAATATTAGTAGTGAATCAATATTTCAGCTAGTCATCTTCATCTCCTTTAAAAACAGGTGAAGAGAGGTTAGGGCACATTTAGGGTACAGTTCATCTGACCTGCTTTGAGATCTACTGGTCGCTAGAAATGCCAATCTTTCTTCATTCACTACAGCTGTCACAGCTGATGTGTCTTGGTCAGATCAATCCTGACTCCTGTGACATGGCATAAGTGAATTSCAGACATAAACACTGGTTTATGACAAAAGCTGGAATCAAATTCTTTGGTGTCAGGCCCTTGATCCAATAATGACATTATGTGTCTTAATAATATCCCCATCCACATCTATAATTGTTTYACATATATGTTCATAGATACAACTGTGTTAGTCAAGACATCATTAACGTCCATTTACTGCTTAGCAAGAGCTACCCTTGTGAGCTTAGCATAAAGTGCCAAAATTTTCATTTCTGAAATGGGAGCAATTGGAATAGCTTAGAAAATACTGGTTTGTTCTCTCTTGATTTCTCCACTTAGATAAGGATATTTTCCCAAAATTGGTATGAACCAATTTTGTTATTGTTTGGAAGATGTGGAACTAGACACATAAGAACTAAAAGCAGCCTTTTTCCTTACCAGGCAATCAGTACATATTTTGAGAGAGAAACACCTTTCCATCAGAACAAGAGGAGAGATAGAAGAGCATGGAATATTCTGTTAATAACAGCTAATAAGCCTTACCATGTAAAACTGAGTAACCTTTTTAAACTATAGCTACAAATTTCAAGTAGATTTAGCTATAGGGGTCAGGATCACTTGAAATGAGTTTTTCCACTTCTAGTTGCTATTGAAGCTGTCCTTGCTTAGCTTGAAGGTTTATTGGACTATTCCTTTCAACAGTGTTTCCACATCTCCAACAGTAGAAAATGCAATCTTTTATTTTTTCCTTTTTATACTTCAGCTGGCCTCCTGTAAATTACTGAGAACACAATTAAAATTAATGAAGTAATGAGTAGATATTTTCAGTTGAAAACTGGTGTTTCCATTTGCATTATTCAGGAGTGTTTCAGAAATGAAAGTATGGCAACAGTTCAATTGTGTGAAGCAAATCAGTGTGTAGGTTATCAGAAGCTTCTATCAAAAATTGATTGACTTTTTCACTTGCTTGCTATCACTGCCTGTATTTTTCCCAAAGCACTGTAAATTATTAGATTTCTTAAAAATATGTTGTGCAGTTGGACTGGAAGCTATTGATTTATTTTTCCTGACAGAATGAATTATATTAAAATGTTGCAGAAACAGCTTTTTCTTTGAAGACAAGTAAAGTATCCAGTTTTTCAGGTCCCCTAGGTATATAGTACTCTGGGAATTACACTGTTGTTTGTATTTCTAATGTAGTAGATTTCCAGACTATTTTCCAACTATTTTGCATGAGGATAACAGCCTAAGCATAAAAAGTGGACTAAAGGACAAATTTCCACTGCMTGTGAAAATATTCTTTTCCTCAGGAAATCCTGACGAAACTCATGTCTCCATCCTCCTCAAAATCTAGTTGTATATATATTTCCAAGAAAGGAGAATGCTATAAGAAGCATGGGTGATAATCATGATTCTCATAAAATTCCGATTCTATTGAATTTCTGCTGGCTGCCTAAAATAATCATACTGCTCTTCTGATGAAACATGTGCTCCTTATTCCAACTACATCTGAAAAGACATGCATTTGAAGATCCTGAGATAGCAATGAATACATCTTAATCTATTATTTATTATCCTTTACCAGCTACTTAAGGCATCATAGGAGATGTTTGCACATATATTTCATTATTTATTGATCAGTAATTATGTATGCATGAAGCAGTTGTAATAGCGATTATTTTTTTCATTTGTTTTTACAAATTACAGATGTTTTAAAAGTTTTTTTAAAAACTTTCAGTTTTTTAAAAAGTAATGCTTAAACCAAAATGTTTTAATATGTTTCCTTGTCTATATGGAACAGTCTATGTGCTCCACTGTTAATTTTTGTTGCTGGATGCTGTAACCTACAGAGAGATTTTTTTTTTAAATTTCATTTGCAAGAAATGTCTAATTACAAAACCACCATCTTTCTCAGCATACATCAGAAATACAGATATTATCATAARTACCTCTAAAATACTTTATTTTTTAATTTTGTGGGTTTGAGTTTACGCAATAAAAAATAAATTAATAAAAATATAAACTGAAAAAACTAGGTAAATTCACCTAGGGAAAAAAACATATTACCATATGATTCCTAATTTCCATTTGGGTTTTGTTTCAAAATGTAAATACCTGGTTTACTCTAAAGTTAACATTTCTYTTATGACTTCTCATTTTCCTATTTTTATTCTATCTTCTTCATATCTTTTAGTTAATATCTTGGTAATGCTTTGGCTTAAGACATTCTGTTTGGCCAGGTAACCAATCATACTGATGTCTTATCCATCAAACACTGAGTGAAGGACCTTTGAGTAGTAAAGAAGAATTAAGACATTGATTACAGACTGCCTAAACAGATCGAGAGGTTGTGTCTGTCATAAATGGCTCTTTCAGTGTCCTTTCTGTGGTCAAGGTAGGTATGGCCTGCCTTAATGACTGCAGGGAAAGAAACAAATGAGACTTTTGGGGAATTTKAGCACATAGAAGAAATTTCCAGAGAACAAAAAGACAAGATGTGCAGTTATGTGCATCCAGCTGTGAGCAGAGGCTGATGATAACTGTTCTTTTCAACCACTTCCCAGTCTTGATTTCCCCACCCTAAGTCTCTCTGGCTCTGTTCCTCTCCCATTTCAGTGCCTCTCTGCTTTTCCTGGTTGACAGCTACATCCCTTCTCCTCACAAATCCACTCTGCCTCAAAGGAAAATTCCCAACCTTCTGTCTTAAATCTCCTGTACCAAAATCTATGCCCTTCCAATTGYCAACCCACCCAGGGTATTTTCTATCTGACTTTCCTCAGTCCCCTCATTTTCAGCTGTGTTCCTTCTGCCCTCAGCCACACATATCAGAGCCCTGAGGTATCCTACTTGTGGCTTTTCCTCTTGCCAGCCAGAGGCTGCCATGGCATYTGCTCTACTTCCGCCTCTTCATGTGCACATGTAGCAGCTGAATCTGCATTGCTGCATTGCTGTCCTTGTGGAAGGAAAGGGACAGTGTTTGGTTGGCAGAAATTTCAGAAACTTGGATAAATATGTTGGCTAAATACAGGTGCAGGCTAAGTTCAGGCTGCATTTATCAAATGTTTTTGTAGATAAAAGACTGATAGTAAAAAAGTGGGAAATTGTAACCCTAAGCCAGGCTCTTTTCCCTCACATTTTAATAATACAATTTAAAAGAAACTTGTTTAAAAATATTTTASAACAGCAAATGAGTTCTACTCTCAGTGTTGTTCATCTTACTTTGCCTCAGAAATAACMRAAGTCCATGAAGTCTTTTAGTGGGACATGACCAAATTTGCCTATTAATGCATAGCAACATGAAGATTAATACCAGYCAAGCTGCCAAAATTCTAGACCATCTAGATTCTACATGGCTGGGCCATGATCAGGGTCACTATAAAGGGAATTTTTACTCTAATAAAAACTTAAAACTTTCACAGGGAAATAGAAATGCCAAAAGAAGAGAAGGTCCTGAGTAGCAGATAGAGAATAGCTTGGAATCTTAATGCTTCTTTYAGGGGAATTCTTCTCGCTGTTGTGCCTTAACCTCCAGGGACATTTCTATTGCAAGCTTATTCTTGCTTACTTCTCTAAACGTACCTTATTACTCTTTGATTCTGTTCCCATATTTAGTTTCTCATCTCAGTTTAATCATGCTGCTTCTTACACATGAAAATAGGTTGAGTGATGTTGTAAGGAAGAATTTTTCCACTCTGTCTTTATGGCCTTGAATTTAGGAATTGATTAGTTGACTCTTCCACCTATGGAGGAAGCTCTAATATCACTGCCTTCTTGRAATGAAAGCATTTTCAGCTTGTAGGTGCTGTTTCTGGAAGTTTATAGAAAACTTCCAAGGGTTTATAAAAGGCAACTATTAAGGTTATCACCAGCGCTTTAAGATAGCTGTGCAGAAAACAACTAATAAATTTTTTCAGTGTAACTGTGGAAAAAGGTGGTAGCAAGTCCTGTATCAAGATTGACCAAACCCTTCCACTGCCAAATGTTTCTCTATTGTTTACAGCAGAAATTTGACAATTATTTGGGATAGTATTGCTTCCCAATATTTTTTCAGCCATATTGTAAACAATTAAAAAATAATTTTCATTCATCTTACTTTTGAAAAATGTCAGCACATTTTCATCTAGTAGGAAGATTTAACGCTATGAAAGAGACAAGAAGATCACAGGAATATACACTTTATTTTTTCCATCATTTAAAAGTAAATAAATATTAAAAGTGTGATTTGTATCATCATTTTTTTATAATGACAAAATTGTGTATTTGCCTTACATATGAAACGGCTCATTATTAGGTTAATAAACAGGGAGAGTGTGGGTTGTATTTTTTAGCCATATGGAAGCAGTGCAAGAGCTATTTAGGTAACTCAGTAGGTTAAAACAATTACAATACACTTCATAAATCACAAGCAAACAAGATATTTTAGGGAAGGAGCGTGACAGATGAGGTCACCASATATACAATATGTCATTTAGTGAACTTAGGCCCATATTTTTCCCATAATGTAGTAGATGAACTCATTAGTTAGAATGAAAAACAGTAAGAAGGAGGCATCTGGCTTCCAACTGCCTGTTTCTGACAGGGTTAAGATCACTAGATCTAGTAATGATTCTGCTTTGTCTACTGACACGGCCTTGTGCTGTAGAAAACTGATGASGTTTGCTGAAAATTTAGTGTCTTACTGTCACAGTGTTAGAATGTGGACAGATGCAATCAGTTGTGGCTTTGCTTCTGTTCATGTTTATCATTTTGCCAAGTTGCTTTAAGTATTTAGGATTTTTATAAAATAATATATGTTTCTGGTTTAAGATTTTTCTAAATCACTTTATGAATCAATATTTATTTCTGCATTCAGAARGCAACAGAAATGTTAAGACATGGTGTAAAAGAATATGGAACAGAACTTAACAAATATCTAGTTTTATAACTAAAATTGGTTTGGTTTTGTGACCTATGCTAAGAAGTTTACCATTCACCTAAAGTAATAGTAGTAATAATAATARTGCTGATCAAAAAGGTCTTATAATACATCTTTTCACACATATTTATTTGGATTTCACACATCCTAATTTGCTAAGATTCTTACCTGAAACGTAGTTAAGAAGTCTTATCAGTTTTAACTTATTTTTTCTTAAGGCACAAAGTGTAAATTGAACCTTTGAAACCCTTACTCATTTAGCTTGTTTGRTGTTTTAAAAATGAGAGTTAATGCACTCCACTTAGTATTTTTTTGATATTGTTATTCATAGTGATAAATCAGACAGAGCTGAATTTGCTTAGTGCAGCATAATTGTATTAGGTATTGGAGATACACACAGCAAAAAAAGTAAAGATACAAATCTGATTTTTGTGTAAATCAAGTATCCATACAATTGCCTGAATTTAGAATAGCTTCCTTTGATATTTTTGCCCTAAATCCTTTTAATTAGTGTTATGTACTTTATAGTAGGTCATACTGAAATTTTATGTCCACAAATATAATTTTGCTTCCATTTTTAGCATCAAATGACGCAGGCCTCCCATCATTTTATTTTCATTTGGGAACAAAGGTTTGCAAGTCACCTGCTGATTAATTAAGTACAGTCCTATTTATAACATCTCAAGATTAGTCCTGTTTTTTTTAACTTGCCACGCTGATTGGAAAGCTTCTCCATAACCTGTATTATATAACAATGACTGTCACTTGACAAATTAAAATTTATTCTTGGTGAGTTTGCACTGGTTTTCTCATGCCAACCCTTCAATCCTTTATCCTTTTTTTTTTTTTTGAATTTTCATCTACAGCTTGTGATAGCTGTTGTATAACTTCTCAGTATTGGTTTGGCCAGACTATGTCACCCAAATTCTTTTCAGCTGCAGTAGTTTGCTAAGTACCTCCATAGTGGCACTTCCACATTTCTCAAATATGAAAGCATACACAGTATTCCATAATGAATCCTTTCAGAGACTTCTCTAAAGCTGTTAATGCTTAGCTGTTGCAAAACATTCAAAAGTTTGGAGCCACATTTGCCTTTTCTGTGAGATTATTGTATTGGCACCGTAATAATTAGCCACTAGTTGATGTATCCAAATCCTTCTTTTCAGTCATTAACCAAAGATGACTTTCAGTTATAATGGGAAGCTCTGTAATCTTCACTAGATACAAAGTTTTTCACTATTAAATGTAATTTGAAGTTCTGCCATAATGCCTTCTTACAATCATGCTTCTGTGACCATCAGTTGTACATCATAATTTTTTCATCAGCAAATTTAGGCACAATGTTTTTACCTAAAACCTTTATTCAAAATTTAAACAAAATTGCTGCCATGGTAATTTTTTATCAGTGTGATAGGCTTTTCTTTTCTTTTGAAAGTTACTGATGGCTCCTTCTTAGCCAGTTTCTTTTCCTACATTCTAATTATTTCCAGGGTCTCATGACTAAATTACAATCTGTTGTGACAACCCCAGCTTTACTGAATTTACTGTATTGACCCTTACTTTCTCTGAACATTAAGTATTAAAAAAGCTCATTTAAGAAAGCCATTTTTTWAAAATTTGTCTCACTGCATTCCATTGCTATTCTTTACTACAAAATAAATCCTGAAATCTTGCTTTTTTGTTGAAGGTTTGCAGTTGTCAATAATTTTTTCTTATTTCTTAAAAAGAGAAACCTTGTATGGTTTTCTTCAGTGATATATAACTATCTCAAGTCATCTGTTTGGCAAAAGTGGCTAGTAGTAGACCAGTAATATAATGGATATTTCTTTCAAGATTGGCTGAGTCAGTTCATAACAACAGATTTTAATGTGTTAAAAGTCTTTCTTCTGGTTTACTCAAGGTAGTTGACTTTCCACAACTGTATTTTTACCAGGTTTTCTGTTCAGCATTGTTGACCTTAATGGAAATTTAGGTTGGATGTAACCTAACTTCACCATGTAGTGGACCATAGTCTCTTTTCAGTGCCCTCTTTTCATTTGCATAATAATGGAGCCTTATGCCATTTTATTCACCATACATTTCATGGGCAACAACCTGCTTTACTGGCTGTCCAGTACTAATCTTCCCTTCAGTTGAGAAATGTTATCTTTGTATGGATGGAGTTTAAAGAGACAAGCAGAAAATTCATTAGCATCATTCTGTGGATCAGATGTCTTTCTGTGCCAAATATAGGCAGTACTAAGTAGATACGGATCTTTTTGCTGCCTGACCTGGCAGATGCTAAATGCATTTGATGCAGCTCATAAATCCAGTTTCTACTTCCTGCTTCACAAAGAAGAGCTCATATCTATTTGATAAGATGCATTTAAAGCACTTAAGAGAAAAAGAAGGAAGTGGCTTCAGTGTTTATGGCTGTTAARAGAGGAGAACAGTGCTCCTTTATAATGGGTGATTCTGCTTCATCTTTTTAAAAGCCTCTTCTGTTCTTTCTTATTACTTGTACGTATGAAGAGGTTTATATGACCGTTAGTTCAAACACAAAAATAATCTCTTACAGGTTTTTTTTATGTGTACATATATATGCCCATGTGCATATATATGTACACATATGTACATATATATGTATGTGTACGCTTATGCCCATGTGCTAAATAGGTATTTTTACCTGACTGTAATAAAAAATCGATAGTGAGATATGAGGTTGTTATTAAAGTTACATTTTTGATGCACATTTTTTGGTAACAGAGCTTCATTCAAATATGTCATAAAATATTACCTATAATATCTAAATCACTGTATCAGAGCCATTAAAAAAGTGTTCTTATCTCGTGCATAGGACAGCTAAATTTTGTAATCAAGACAAGTAATTTAATGAAAATAATGTAGTTTTAAAATAAACTAGGAAAACATTTTCTCAATAAAATAGCCCAATTTGTCTTTCTCTAACCAAAAGTAAGATATGAGTTACTCACAACTCTAGCTGACTTTTGTCTAAGCATAGCAAATTATTCTTATTTAATAAAGATTTTCTGTCTGTTTCACTGAAGTAATTAATAGAGGTGTGGTCTTCTCGGTTGCAAGATGCTGTAGAATCCTTTTCAATCTGGAAATGTTCCAGACTCAACAGATTTCACTTGCCTTTCTCTATGAAACTGTATTTAATTTGTTCAATAATTGTCCCTGAATGACATGATTTTACCTTTTGTGGGAAAAGAGGAGGAATCTAAAAAATAAATAATAACTTTTGTTGTTTTCCTTCATGTATGAATTAATCTGTATTCAGTGTAATTGTATCTGTGTAGAAATGCATGTAATACACATTTTAAACAAAGCACAAAGCAAAAAAATGGTCTAGCAATGTTCTTTTGAATGCAAACTTAGTATTTGATGACAGCAATACAAAAGTACATTTTACAGTAATCCAAAAGCATAAGTGATTGCAGTTTTCCCTTCTAGTAGGCTCAAGAGTCATACAGTTCTGCAGTTGACAGCTTATAATTTTTAGTGTTGTTTTTGCTGGCAGTATTTTGCTGTTTGATTACTGTGTGAGTAGTGGCCTGTAGTTTCTGAATGTCACTGAGTTTGTGTAATGCGATTTTGGGCTCCCTCTTCCAAGTCTGTCTATATGCCAAACAGCTGCTGGAGGTAAAATGTTTTGTATGTAGAATGAGTTTTTAAAGTTTAAAATACCATTATTYGTGGCCTTTCTAACACGTTTCTGTCATATAAAACCTTATGATCATGTTTTATGGGAAAATATCAAAATAAATTTTGTTCATAATCTCTATTTTGCTGCAGAGACACCAACTGTGTTTCCAGAAAATATCAAAGACAAAGAAACACCAACACCGGTTGAAGACATTCAGCTGGAAAGTTCTATTCCTCATACAGATTCTGGAATTGGAGATGAACAGATGCCCAATATTTTGAATGGGACAGACTTGGAGACCAGCACAGGTCCTGATGCCATGAGTGAGCTGTTGTCTACTTTGTCTTCAGAAGTGAAGAAATCTCAGGAGAGCTTAACAGAAAGCCCCAGTGAAATTCTGAAACCTGCATCATCGATATCCAGTATCAGCCAAAGTAAAGGAATCAATGTCAAAGAAATACTGAAAAGTCTTGTGGCAGCCCCTGTTGAAATTGCAGAATGTGGCCCAGATCCGATCCCTTACCCAGACCCTGCACTGAAGAGAGAAGCTCAGGCTATACTTCCCATGCAGTTTCACTCATTTGACAGGTATATGGTTGGGCTCATTATTTTATATTTATGTAATTCAGAAGTTTGAAGGGCTTTTATTTCTTCAAGAAGGTTATTCTACTGTTGGTTGGTATTATAGTATGTTAAAAAAAACAGCACTATGTCTCCCTTTCTGCATTACCAACAGACCACACAGTATAGACAAAAGTAATTCACCTTGTTCTTCTCTGTTAGCAGTGAATAAAACTCTATGAAGTACTTGGAAAACAAGCCTGTTGCAAGGAAATATATGTGCAATAAAATCTTTTTTTCTTTAAGAGACTATTTTAGTGAGAAGGAGGAGGGGCAATATCTGCTGATACAGAACAGATTGTGCAGAAATTCAGTAGAATATTCTTTCAAAGGCTTGAATCTTAATTGGATCCATCATTGAACTGTTTTCTGGTACTGAAATGCTTTGACCATGGCRAATTGTTTGCTTGGTCATGGTGGAAGCCAGTTTCCTTTTAGGTCTTTAAACAACAGAAGCTGTTAAAGCTTAGAAGTTAGTGCTTAAAACTAAATTCACGAACATTTCCACAAAGAGTCCTTTGTTGTTGCTTTTTTTTCTTGGGCTGTATCTTCCTGGTTTCTAATGAATATACTTGCCTTTAAATGTCCAGTCCCTCTCAGTCATCCTGAGCATAGAGATTGTGCTCTTATGGAATTCTCAGAAACCTTCCRGAAGTGTAGTTCCATCCATTGTGAGTTTAGACCTAAGTCTTGTGAGTGTTGATGTGGTTATATTTTACATCCTTTCAGCTTCTTCATAAAAATATTTTTCAAATGTTAAAAATTGAATCAAGGCTTAAAGACAATTTAAGATGTCCTGAAAACTTAAAAGCATATTACTTTATAAGGCAGGTACAGATAAAGTTCAGGCAAGTAAAACACTGAAGGAAATAAAAAAAAAATGGGCAGAAAAGAGTTATATTATGAATTAGGAGGGAAAAAAATCTACATTTACAGAAAAACTGCAAAAATATAATAAATATCTTTATTAAGTGTTAAGAATAATAATATTCAGTGTTTTCAACATAACATAAACAGCAAAGTGCAAGAATATATGTCCRAATTTTAGAATAAAAGTGAAGTACTTTTCCATTATGAGGTCCATAAAAAAATCTGATGTCTTCTTGTCTCTATATATAAATACTGCTTCTTTGAAATAATTTGACTAGCAATCAGATAGTGTCTGTTGTAAGAGATGATTTTATCAAGATAGAAAGAGTGAAATATTCTTTAGAAGCAATGACTATATTGCTTTCTAACATTTTATGTCTTAAATAATATTTTAGGTCTTACAACTTTTCTAGAGAAAGCTCATTTAAGAGCTTTTCCATTAAGATGATTTTTTTTTTTAGTTCATCAATCTTCATATTCTTTTTAGATTGATGTCAATATGAAGTGAAGAATATTTTTTTCTTCCTATACTSTCAAGAATTTTTCCTTTTCCTCTGTGAGGAACCACCATATTCCGGAGTATATGCTTGTACATTAAGCAGTATAAAACATCATGCTACATGTAGAAATAACCACACCTTAACTGTAAACAGCAAAAATGTTACTTTATCTGAATTTCTACCTGGGTTAATAAGAAAAATATTTCATTCAGAGAGCAGTGGTTGCTTCACAAAATGCCAGACACCTAAATTAAAAAGGAGCATATCGTCTTATGAGATGTCTTTGTCATTGTTGGAGGGAACTTGACATGAAGGTGATTGAAGGCATCAATTTAACTGTGCATTTTTAAATTATAGCTCTATAAGAAAGCATTTAAACTCCAAGGGCCTGCAGTTGGTTGGCCATAACCTTTATCTAATGCGAGCACCTCCATTTAATTGTTCTTGCAACAGTGTGACTGCTTATACCTTTTGAACATCATTAGTACTAGTAGATAATATAGAATTGCAGAATTATTAAGAGGTGCCTCGTGTCTAGAGCTTATAAGTTTTTATAGCTATTTCATACTTAATAAGTTTAGCAGCTAATGAGTTTAGTGGTTTAGTGGTTTGTTTTTTCTCTGACCTGTTACCCTGCCAACCAAATTTGATGATTTCCTGTAAAAAGTGCACCGCCGTGTTGTATCTTGGTAGCATACATTGCACATTCAGCCTTTGGAATMATTCGCTTCTCAAGAGGAAAAAAAAAGTAGAAATGAGTGAAGTTTAGGCAAAAGAATTCACTTTTACATCATTTTTGGTGTTGTTTTTTTTTAATCTTAAATAAATGACCCTGCTGTCTGATTTTGATGAGTGAGGTAGATGATGATTTTTAGTATAACCAACAACTATGAAGGGGAAAATGACATGTTCAGGCGAGTCCAGCAGATTGGGAAATGTTACATTATTTTATCCAATGAGACAAATGTTTTTGAACTGGGGCCATCTTGATAAAAATAGAGATGTTCTTAGCCCATCAACTAAGACTTCAACTGACTAGTTCTACTCCATGGCTGCATTATTGAATGATGCCCATTGTTCAAGCAAGTATTCCTGTGTGCAGATTTTTCATATTGCCAGAGTACTTACTTGACCACTGTGACAATCTTTGGAGGCAAGTGTTGATGGTTATGGTGTTACTTTTCCTAATTATGAAAGTGGAGCAGATTCAGATACTGACTCTATAACTTTTTATTGGGGATGAAACAAGGGTTAGGGAAAAAAAACTTTGAATAGTATATTGAAATAATAATTGAACAAATTTAAGTATTATTTAACAGAGCAGTATGAATTTTACCTAGTGGTGATTTCTGAACATTTTATTTCCTGTAGTATCCCAATAACTATTGAAAAACTGAAAAGAAATTACAGCAGGATTGTCTTTCCATACTTGCTCATGTAAATGAAATTGTGTTTACTAATATAAAATAAYAGTTAAATAGGATAAAATGTTTGGGGTTTTTTTAAKCTAAAACTATGCCTGTAAACCCTATTTCTGTAGGATTTTGTGTTGCTGTCGTTTATGCAGCTTTTGGTACTCCACTGAGAAGTGTGGCTATTGGTCATCTTTATTGTTCCTGGGGAGAATCAGGAGCAATGGTCTGTATTGTTTTGTCAGGTTCTATTTGTTTCAGGTTTTATAAAACAAGCACAGTGATTCCATATTTATAACCAAATCTAGGTTAGAAAAATGTATTTTTCACGTTAATCTGCAGATATTCTTAGTCCTTTTGAGGCTATATTTTTTTGGTTAGTTTTATTTTTTTGCATTTGGATGTCTGAGTGCCTAGCAAAAGAATAGTTGAGGTAATTTTCTCTAATTACGAWCATGGATGAAGGTAAGCACCATGTAAAGTAAATTCCTGTAAATAGAATTTAAATTGAGAACTATATTTTAGGATTTAAAAATATGTGATTTACTCTGCATGTTCTTTTAATTGTACATTGATAATGTGTCCGGAAGAGTAATTTTGTATGAGGCTACCGCGTATTCTCCCGTGGAATTTGCGCAGTCGTAAATGAAACATAAAGGCAGAAAAAGTGCCCAGCATGTTTTATCAAATGGGAGCTGTGTGTAGCTAATGTATGCAGCAGTTCAAGTGCTATCAAATGTAAATGATGAGGTGATATTGATGAAAGGAGGGGATTGAGGTCTCGAGGGGTGCTGATGACGGATTGAACAGAAGCGGCCTTGCGCCGCACGTAACTCAAGTCTGTCGTCTTCACCACTCAAAGCCGTAATGGGAGGTGGCAGTCTGAAATGAGTTGCCACGGCAAAGAGTATTATTTTTGAAATGCTTTCACACAAATCACTAGGCCCTGCATACAACTTAGTTTCATGCTTTAATGTCATCAGGAGGCACAAATTGGTGTGTCTAATTGTTTGCCACCTGCCAGCAAAATGAGCTGCCAGGCAGCCAGACGGGTTTGATTGTCTGTCAGCTCTTCAATAGATTGAGAGTGACAACATCAAAAATTTCACTTCAAACTCTGAAGCTTTGAGCAGCTTTTTAGAGACCTCTTCCCCACAAGTGCTTCTGGACAACTGCATTTTTCAATTAGTTTTCAATATATTGCTGCCTTCTGCCTCATCTGTCTTAAGGTAGCTGTAATTACATTATGAGCTATATAAACAGATTTCTGGGACACTAGAGCCTGGATCCTCAAAGTTATGACATGTCTTTTAACGTCAGACTGAATTTCTTGAAAATGGCATCCAGGTTGACATTTTTAGAAGCAAACACAAAGGGTGATTTCACCTAGATTTGTGACTAATGGAGCATAACTCACCAATAATTCCTTTTTGCTTTCTTATCTACTGTCTGACAAAAGTCAGTCCCTCTTATTGATTTTTAGGGTTTGGGGATTTCTTGTTTCTTTTTTTTTTTTGGTTAATTTGCATTGGTCCCACTAGATGCAACCTAGATCATTATGGTTTTTGAATTTGTTTGTGATTCTACTCAGTATTGCATTTTGAAGCTTACACTTCACTCTCTACTTTTTTCTAGTTGAAATTTCTCACATGGGTGCTATTATTGAAATTGTGGTTGTGGGGAGTGCTTGTAGCTTTGTGTCTTATTCATTATTTTTTCAAACTGAGGTAATTTACATATATTTTCTGGTTTTAGAATTATTTCAATGGGAGGAATGCTTATATAAGAAGGAAATCTTGAGTTCCTAGATATTAAAAGATCAGGTTTTTTTGCTGCTATTAAAGATGTGATTCCCTTTTAATCCATTATAATTTCACAAATATTAAAATTATGGGTTTTCTTAGTTTACATACTTGCTGAAATCTTTAGGAACATATTTGAGAATATTTTGGAGAACACCTCTTTGAAGTACTTTAGTTTTGATTTTTGCAGTTTGTTTTCTTTATTCCCCTGAAAGAAGGACCTTGGGGTCAGTTTTAAAGGTGCTAGATAAGGCAGACAACTTATGAGATCCAGTCACCTCTCATTCATGCCCTTCCCATTAATACAGAGAGAGGTGGTCTTCAAAAATGTGATTAATTTTATGTAGGTATGGTATATTTAGAAGGATTATTCAGAGAATCTATGTTCTTTGCTAGAATACAGTGGTGGGGTGGGTTTTTTTCTTTTTTTCCTTTTTTTTTTCTTGTATAGTTAACTGATAGAATGGGAAAAGAACTATGAGAGAAGATGCACTGAAGGTTCAAATAGAGAGGTTCAATGTCTATCTGTTGTATGATGTCCCACCTTTGGGAGATCATTAGTATGCAGTGATCTACTAAGTCATTTAAATAGGAGGCCATATTCCTGTTAGAGTCATTAGAGTCTCCAAATGATGATTGCTGAAAAATCTATTTGATTTTCATGAAATCTTATTAAAAATTTGTCATGGATAAATACCTTTTAGTCTTCTCCCAACAAAAATAGTTACTTTTTAAAGTTAATTACAAATAATTGAAGAAAAATAGATCAACTTTTCCATGGATCAAGAAGGGACAGGTACAGGTGCTGTCTGTTCTTAGGCACTGCATTCCCCATTACTTTGGGTAATAATGGTCACAATAGTGTATGAACAGATGAATGAAAAACCTAATCACTAGTGTGGGAATTAAAGGACTCATCTGGTTCCAGTTCATTCAAGGCAATTTTCACTATCTTTGTGCAATGGAGACAGGTCCAAATAAAATACTTGATGGCTTCTCTAGAATATATTCCTCTGAGGTAGCAGTAAAAATACGCTCCAGAGGATGAGGTAGGCTTTCAGATCCTTTTAGAGAAGAGGGCTGAGGTTGCATTGTCTGTACTCCTACAGAATACCTTAGTCACTCATTTAGTAAATATAATAAAAGAGAAAGGGAAATCTCATTGCCACATCAGCTGTTTGTTTAGGAAAAAAGTCATCCTAATTTATGAATAGGTTCAAGTAAACCAAAATTGGGTATAATAACACTCAATTTATTTTCACCAAGTTTTAATCATATTTCCCATATCTATCATGTAGCAATCTATACACAGGTAGCTCTTTCAAAACACTTCTTATCACCTGTGTACTGTGAGCCTTTTCATATTCATATACATGGAACTGTAGGTATATCTGGCCTGAAGTTGATGAGGAGAAACCAGCATCTCCCTACTCTCTAATATAATTCACTGGCTATATAGATGAAAATTGAACTGCATTTTTGTCTTGCTGTTTATCCCTATCTGCCTTCCTTTATAGGACTGATTGTAGCTTTTTAGCTTTTCTTTTTTCCTCCCTTTTTTTTTCAGTATTTATACAGGATTAGGTTCCTCACCCATATTCATTTATACCTCATATTGATTGTTTCTTTGAGATTTTTTCTATATTTGATGATGTTCCTGACATTTAATACATAACATGTTCACTTAGATTTTATTCACTTTCTTCAAAATTATTAAACTTCCAGTATTTCCCATTTCTCTGTTTAGCCAAGACCATTAATCTTTCCTGATAATTAGATTTTTAATCTTTTAATGTTTTCATTGTTTCTTGTCAGTATTTTACATAATTTTAAATGTAAAAGTAATTTTTTACATTCTTCAAGTATTTTATCCTGGATGCAAAGGATGGAATTTCTTTGTGAATAATACTCCTCTGCTTGATCCAAGACTGAGGATCAATGATCTCAATGGCATTGTCCTAAAACCCCACCTGAGATGATTTGCTTTCTTCTAGTTAGAAACAAGTAATTTTTGTTTAGTAGATTAGGATCATTTCATGTACTTTGAGATTTAGAGGTTTTTGTTCGTGTGTGGAATCTAATGATTGAAACAATCCRTAATACATGGATATTCAGCACCAATATTTCATTTGCATAAGTCCCAACAATTACATCCTTCTGTGAACCTTCCATATATCTTCTACAACTCATGTGTATACCTCACAATTGTTTAATCCCCTTTTTTTCCTCCATGGCTCTTTACTCTGAGTTAAACCCTTCCTCCTTGGTATCAGATGTATCTTATCTTAATGCGGTCAGCCTAATAGGTGGTTGCTTCAGTAAGTAAGATTCAGAATGTTTTGTTAGTAATGTTGCAGGTTCAGATCAGAGTCTGGGGGTGAAATTGGAAAGAACAGGGGGTAAACAACAATATAAGTGTTTCACAGAGGATTAGATATGTACAGACATGGCAAATATAAATAAATTTTAGAGAAGGAATATTAAGCTTTCTTTTCAGAGATTAAGTTAATCTAGCTGTACGAACAAGGTAGTGTGTAATATAGCAGACAAATTGCCACCCACTTGCTAATGTGATTTCTTCTGAAGTTGCTGTTTGACACAGAGCAATTCTATGGAAAACTTGCCTGAAGTCTGTGCTGCCTATTGAAGAACACTTGAAAAATCCCCATGCTTTCTGCTGCTGTGGGGGAGGAGAGGAGGAGCAAGAATATTAATTCAGCCTTAAGAGGTTTCACATATCCCACAGGAGAGTAGAGTGATTCTAATTTAATTGCTGCTGCTCAGATAGGTAGCTCAAGACATCCAGTATTGAAGGCTTATCTCTGACCTTTACATTGACCACAGTGATTAAGTTGGAAAGCCTTTAAATTTTAAAATGCAGAAGAGAWACAGAATGTGAATTGCAGAGAAAGAGAAAATATAGAGCTGCATAATTCGTGTGTCACCAGCACTGTGTAACTCAATATTTAAGTAAAGTCAATTTGRGAAAGTGGTGGGTTTTTTTAATTTCCATTTTCTCTTTTTGCATCTCAATGCATTAATGGTATTTTTTTCTATCTAGTTATTTCATGCAAATTTCTAAACCCCAGAAGAATCCTGTAGCTATTTGCTGAGGTTATTTAATGAACCAGCAATGCATAAGTAGTATGTGGGTTGAATCAACAACACTCATCTTAAGCATGATATGAATTACGATGACTTCAAGCTCAAGTTTAAAATTGGTAAAGGACTCTCAGAGTAAAGGAACAGTGATTAGGAGCCACAGGTATATTTAGGATTGAAAAGCACCCAAGGAACACAGAAATAAAAATCAGTTGCCACAGACAATTGCTACTAAGTCTTTGCTGACTACATCATTGGGAATCATTTGAGACCACAATGATGTGATTCAKACAATTGTGGGCCAGTTTGGAATATTTAGGGACTCTGAAATATGTTTTACAAAGCAAGGCCTAAAATGAAATACAAAAGTGCATATAATCTTTTCTTCTAGTCTGTAAATTTCTGTTCCTTCATGAAAGAAAAACCTGAATGCCTGACAGATACATGTAAAGCATCTATCAAAGTAAATTCATTCCTCAAATCTTTTGATGCTCAAGTATAATACTTCTTTCATAAGTCTGTTTTTTGAAATTTTCCTGTTTTCCCTGTACATGCWGTTGGAGTGGTTAGATTGGTTGAAAGAAGAGTTTATTCACTTGAAGGGCAGTCATTCTCTTTCACCTTTCTTGTTCTGCTGTTCCTCTTATTGTTTTGCACATTTTTGACCACTCTATTGTGTTGTTCGTACAGTTTTTCTGTCTGCTTCATCTGAATGTCATTCTGTATTCACTCACTGTATTTTGTTTTATCAGTAAGAATGAGGCATTTTGACAAGGTCACCGTGTATGGCATTTCAGAAAGCTGCATTTTCTCTCAGCTGGGATGATGTCATCTCACTGATTTTCCCTATTCTTATGGTAGAGAGGTTTCTATTGATATTTCTTGATTATTTGTTATTTAATGGAACCTGACGTATCCTAGTGTGGTGATTTGGATACACAAAACAATGCCAGCTATGGGTAGAGCATTATATCTGTGGGAWATGGGAAGGATTGTCCTTCTTGTTACAGAAGCT
The DNA here is from genome assembly GCA_014549065.1 of Cardinalis cardinalis. Lineage (NCBI taxonomy): Eukaryota > Metazoa > Chordata > Aves > Passeriformes > Cardinalidae > Cardinalis > Cardinalis cardinalis. Next base: position 704,791 of record JACDOX010000046.1, on the reverse strand, counting down.
GTATTTCAGTTCTATACTATGCTTTTTAGRGCTCCCTTCCAAATCAAACTGATCCTATTACATCTGGGAAGTAAAACTGATATGTGTGCACTTTGCTATGGAAAGTTAGGTGATCTTTTGGACACTCTGAAAGACCACTGTACTATTTAAATATGAGGAGGAAGACCTTAGCTTTTAGCTTCATCTTTAGAAAAATAGCAGGAAAAGTGGAAATACTTCCACAGAGATTGTATTGCCAACTTAACAGATACTAATACGACTTTACATGAGGGGGAAATTGTTTTTCTTGAAATAAAATGCACATCTTTCACTCACACTGTCTTACATTTGGGAACTCTGGAATGAGTGTGTGTCTAAGGACTCTGTTCAGCAGTCAGGGATCCTTCCTGCTTGCATCCASATAAGAGGTCCAGGGTCTGCTCCAATGGCATGAAGAATGTGGGATGACAGCTGTCAAGTCTTCCTCACATCTCCTGCGTCATTCATAAGTTGGCCACTCTTTGCAGATTCTGTATATGCCTTTTTTACTTTTATGGACCTGCCAACAGCCTCTCTGTCCTTCCCAAGCTCTTTGAGACATCRCTCTTCACAGTTTCTGTCTGCAAGGTCATCTTGTGAAGCAACACGTTGACCTGTGGTCTTGGTGGCCTGATGATCCATGTGCCATTAGAATAGGCCAGTCTAAGACACCTTTTCCTCCTGTGTCTTTCCTTCTTGTGCTCCAGCATAAAAATACTCCCATTCATTCCTCATTCACCCTTTCTATTGCAATTCTCTACAAAGGTAGAGGGTAATGACAGTAGTTTTCTTTGGAAATAAATATAATTGGGAAACACTYCCACCTAAGAAACAAGCTCTAATTTCCCCTTGTGTTTTTATGACATTACAAGGACTTTGCTTTTGAGTACTTATTCAGTATTATAACCCAAATCCAAATATTTGATTGAGGTATTAATTGAAATAGAGATCTTTGTATGTAGATTGTGGGTAGCTTTAGGAAATTTCATGGTGTTATGGAGCAGACTTATCTAACCCCTGTAGACCCAGCTTTCTTCAGCTGTAGCTGCTGCTRTGTAAACACTTAATATGAGCAGTGATTGTAAGATTATTAACTACAGACAAAAGCAATTATTTTAGGGTCACTTATCTTAATCAATAGCTACTGCACTGTTCAAACTCATCTCCTCCTAATGTAAATGGACAGAGACAAAAACCCATGGACATGCCTAGACTTATCCCTCTAAGAGTACATGCRTCAGGGCAGGGGTAAGCTGTTGTTCAGAATGCAGAGACTTCAACCCTCTAAAGAGAGTGGGGGAAGAAATGCTTATGGACTGCTTTGTACACTGTCACCACCAGTCTTTAAAATCTAGGGAGATGGAGTATTTAAACATATAGGACAAAAGTATATTACCCTAAAACATTGTGCCACACCCTATGATTCATTATATGCCATCATATTTACACAAAAGAGTAACAAAGGAATGTCTTGAGTAAAATGTGATCTCTTCACCCTAAATAATTGCCTTTACTTGCTCTTTTTTTTCCACAATGATTAATTTTAAAGAAGAGTGTATCTGCTTCAACAGAAAATGTACACAATGATGAAAATATATTGTTCAATATTATACAAATATGATTTGTTTCAGGTTTGTTTTTCATTCAGGTTTGCCACTGAAACAGACGTTTAAGGAGAAAGGGATTTTATAGATAAATGGAAATATTAAAAAGAAAAATGCAACTATAATTTCTTCCATTATAAGAGCTTCCCAGTATTTGAAAAAATATTGTGTCCAAAGAGCAAGTGTTTTGGTCTTCACACTTAAAAAACCCCTAAGTGTGATTTCAAATTAGGTTTAATAGTGTTTGTTTGAATGCAATGTTGCCTGCTTACATTTGATGTTAAGTTAGATTTTCTGTATGGAAGCCCTGTTCTCTTCTTAAAAGCTTCAAATTCTCAAGACTGCTTTTTAAACCTSAGCAATATCAATACTGTGAAAGCAAGTATTTATTGTGTTGCATTGTTGCTGTTCAGTGTACATGTGCTATTGATTTAGATTAAGGTGAAAGAAGGCTGAATCTAAAATTGTTTCTTAGTCATCTTTGTGAAAGACCAATATATTCATGGTACTGAAAAATAGCCTACTGTATCCAAATGTGCAGCTGARAGGCAAAAAATTTGTTGTCTTAGGTAACTTCATTAGGATCAACAAATTCACAGTCTTTATGATTGCATGCATATAGACTTCTAGTCTGCTGGCAAAATTTCTGACAGCTAACATTATCTTTGCAAATCTAGAACACATTGCAGTGTTATACTGTTGATAGCAGTGTTCTCAACATGTTGAGATGGTGGAGTCTTTTCATTTTGTGGGTGTTGGAAGATAAATTAGGTTCTTTGGAGTCACATGAAGCTGCAGAACAAGGATAGGAGTATGGTTTTAGGGCCTGTTAACAGAGTTTTACCCTATTTCAGGAAGGTTAAGAAARTTTACAATATTATGTATTTCTCAGCAACTGCATAGTACAACAGCCTGAACCCATCACGAACAAAAACTCTTCCTGGCTCYCTTGTGCAAGTTTAGTAATCTGTTGTTTCTTTTTGCACAGGAGTGTGGTTGTACCAGTGAAGAAACCCCCTCCAGGTAGTCTGGCTGTTACCACCGTTGGAGCTGCCACAGCTGGGAGCGGGCTGCCACCGGGTAGTACACCTAATATATTTGCAGCAACAGGAGCTACACCAAAAAGTATGATTAATACAACAGGTATTGTCCTTAAATATTCTTGTGAGCCTCATTTTGTCTTTGTTTTGTTACCTTTCATGGTCTTTTGTTTTTTAATCATCTTCGTGTTGCTGTTGTTGYAGTTCCAAAATAAAACCTGGAAACCTTAAAACTTGGCCTTTATTAGAGACAGTGTTTTTTCTTGGTCTGTGTTTATAATCTTTGATAGTGAGCAGTGGACTTACACAGCCTTAAATAAGTTCATAAATAGCCTCAATACTGTTTTGTAGGTGTTGTTTAGAATTGAAATGAGCTAACTTTTCTAGTGCTCTGCAGTAGAGGATTTTTATTGGATACATACCAATTAATCCCTCCTTATGTATCAAAGATGGCAGAGGCAAGTAGCTACTTAATAAACATATTATAGATTGTAGAAGGTGAACATTTTGGACAATTACTATTTGTCAGTGAAAATTATGCTCTTTTTTGGAAGGTTTTTTAGTAAGAAATGACTTAATTTAACTGAATTCATGCCATATCAGTAGTTGTTTCTTGTGACCTATAGAAGGAGGACTAGACCTCCTTTTAAAAYTATTTTTAATACTAGTAATGAGATTCTCTATCATGAAGGAGCCTTTTGACAGTGGAGATTGGTTTCCATTGAGAAAGGAATCCTTACTGAGAGCAACGGATATTTGACTTAGACTCCTTTGAAGTATCTGACTATAGTCTTTTTTCTTTCTAAAAAAAGCAAAGGGACTTGAGAGAAGAGCTCTCTTCAAGGATATCACAACTTCAGTCAAGGGTTGAGAAAGTGAAAATCTCTCTGGGGTTGCAGCAAACAGAGGGGGATGCTTTTGGCATCCTTCTGCTTTATGGAGTAATACGAGCTCAATTTTTTTGTTTTYGTTTTGCAGATTACCTTTAATAGCTGGTAATAGAACTTTGATTTTGCTAAGCATAAAAAATTTAAAAAAGAGCTTAAAATCTAACTTTCCTGATGCAGATGGGARGAATGAATACTCTGAATAATGTTATTGCTTCTCTCAGTAGTCTATTTGTGTAGACACTTGTGTTAATCTTGAATGGATTTCCTTTCTGAATACTTCTGAAAGCTTACTACTGAATAGTAGTAAGCTTTTCAGTCTTCTTACTGATTAAATATCTGAATTATTTTGGCTGGAATGTTGTAGCCCTTGTTTGTAAGAAATTGCGTTTTAAAATTTCCCTAATACTGTTCTTAGTAGAGGGCAGTATTGCAGAAGCCATGGTACATGTCTGGGTTAAAGGCTCCTTTTTTGACAGATCTTACTGGTTTTGTTTATTTATTTATGAAATTGTTTTTGATCCTAATCTATGGATTAGCTTGATTAAATGAAAAGTAATGATTTAATGGAATTTCAGCAAGTGTGAGGTTTAATTAGAACTATATAGGTACTGAATTCTGTACACCAGCATTATATGAAGATTTGAATTTTTTAAGATTTAAGTTTTATATCAACATTTTAGAAATGCTAAACTTATTAATGACAGTTAAAAAAAGACCAGTATTCTATCGAAAATATTTAAATAAATATTAGATTAAAATGCTTTTTTTGCCATTTTTAATTAAGCTACACCTATGATAGTCAAAACAGGGACTTATCTATGTCAATTTTTGAGACATATAKACTATCTAAAAACTTTCTGCTCTATATACCTTTAATCTATGAAATATCTATGTTATTAATTATGTTAGTGTATAGCATTTAATTGAAAAGCACTATTTTTTAAAATTTTACTATGATAGAAAGGAAACAGAATGCAATTTCTTAGAAACACTAGATGTCCCCCCAAACCTATTTACAGTTGTTTTTACAGTATGTCACAGATACTCTAGAAATACATATAGAAATAATTATATCTATGTGATGGGTAGCACAATCTATAAGGTCTGTTCTGTGCTCAACTTATGTGMAAGGTTGTTTTTTTTCAGGTATTCATGGGTTATAGTTGGTGTTTACATTCCATCTGCCATCACTGTCACAGTCTATGTCATGTCATGACTTAATGAGATGCATGTTACTAAAGTCCTTTAGTGCTGTGAATGCATATTTGGGGAAATAGGTTTTACTCCTTCATCTTTTTATGTAAGAAACTGGCTTTATAGTTTCTTAGACTGGATTTCTGTAATTCATTTCCTGATTCTTACTTCCGTGTTAATACAATGGTTCTAGGTCTGTTTGATATTCTGGAAGCCTAGCTGGTTGAACAACTTAGCAACTGCATTTTTAAACAAGCTTCATAAAAAAAAATTCATTTTGGAAGGAAAGAGGAATAAACAATACAAATATGTATATTAGAATAAAATAAGTGAATAAATACACAAATGCACGCACAGAGACGTGTATATATAAATATATATATGTGAAGCCTTAATCTTTCTTAAGATATCTTATTCTCAGTTAAGTTGCTGTGATTCCTAGATTGGGAGAGATAGCCTACCTTATACTTTTGTGTTTCTCAGTGTGTTTGGGTAAATTTTGAATTTTTATTTAATCCAGCTCAGATCATACAGTGTAAACCACAATCCATCTTCCAATCCCATTATTAAAAAACTTCCTAAATCAGTTCCTAATCTAACTCTTGAACCTCACCAGCTACTTTAGTGTCAGGATGCCCAGTAAAAGTTCATTCCTACTGCCAGACTATATTTCACATTTACCAGCATTTAATCTCTACTTCACTGCTGACTGGCTGCTTAAGCAGTTATGAAACCTTTAATGCTTTGTAGATCTCTGCAGAAAACTGAAAAATAATMTGTACCTGTATAATGCAAAGAACATTGATGTATATTGATGTATCTACTGCTAAAGCTGACCGGAAACAAGTAGTTAACATTTATAATTTTTGAAAATGGCCGGGATAATGTCATTGATTTCTAAACTGGGGTTCTTCAGCCTTTATTGCTAGGATAAATCTTGCTGCCTGTCAGCCCGTTCTCTGGTAGCATTGCAGTCCCTCAGGCTTTGAACTCCAAGTCCAAGGCTGTTTGTAGCTACCTCTCTTGCAGTGGTGTGTTGCAGAAGGACTGTGCAGGACAGGGACAGCATTTACCACAGCACTCTCGCTGTTCATGGCCTCTCTGAGCCTTTGCTGGTTTGCTTCGGAGAGGCTGACCTCACAGCACTGTTTCAGCAAACATGATAGATTGGAATTCAGAGTCTAAGTTTAGCCCTTAGCTCTGACCCAGATCACTTAAAGTATAAATGTATGCTCTGTGTGCATCATTTGTTTTTATGGACAGCTGTTCACAAACCATTGAAATGATACCCCCACTGCCCTCCTTACTTTTAAGATCTTACAATTCTCCTTGACTCAAGGAAGGAAACAGAAAAATTGTAATTAGAGTCTAAATACTCCTCAAACACCATTTTTCCCCATTTCTTACTGAAGTAATTATATTTTCTATCTTCCCTGTCATCTTTTAATATCTATTTTAGTTTCTGCCTGTAGTTGCAACTGGGCAGCTAAAAATGCATATATAAATATATTTTAAGAAATATTTAAAATTTTATTCTCCACTCAAGCTCATATTAACTACACCTTTATTTTGGAAAGATCTTGCTTTTTACAGTATGATGTAAAATTATTTTCAACTTTGGAATATAGTTTGGGAATAGTGGAAATGAGGTAAGGATTTATTTTGCCTGCTTTTCAACAGATTTCAAGCTTATTGGTTTTATACCAGTAAAGTTAAGGTATTGATTTTTTGATAACCACATGGAAAGGTTTTCACTATTTTAGAATAAATAACTTTATTTCCCTACTTGTAAGTCGATTAATAATACAAGGACTATTTTAAAAGTTTTGTTTCATAAGACTGAATTAAGGTTTGTGTTTTTCGAGGGACAGGTGCAGTAGACTCAGGATCTTCTTCTTCCTCTTCGTCATCCAGCTTTGTGAATGGTGCTACCAGCAAAAATCTGCCAGCTGTCCAAACTGTTGCTCCAATGCCAGAGGATTCAGCTGAAAACATGAGGTACACAAGTTCTATCTTTTAATATTAATTATAATTTCACTTCCCAAATTTCTCTAAAAAAAAAACCCAAAACAACTAATTTAATGTGCATTACTGTAGTTATACATGTGCTACATTGTATATACTTTTTGGGTACCAAGGATGTGTATGCTAAAACAGTACTTCCCTGAAAACTCTGAGTTTTTCAACTGAAGGGTCTAACTTGTTTAAATTATGCCAGACCCTAAAACTTCATTRAAGTATTTTTTCAGTTGGCTGGTTTATTTTCTTTATTCGATAATGATAATATTGGAAAGTAAGAAGTTTGTAAATGGAGCACTGGGCAATGGAAGGAGACACTCAACCCCTCCTGAGCAAATGAAGGTTTGGGTTAAACTGGAGAGGAAAAAAAACAACTTGTATTTGAAAAGGATAGTAACAATTTTACTTGTTCTGGAGTGCTCTGCAAATACTGTGGACTTTATGAAGCTGACACTGCTTACTCTGACATGACATTTCCATTTACTTAAAGCCATTTAAAAACTGTAAAGTTTGATCAAATTATGATCATCCTCTTTTCTAAAGAAGCTTAGAGAAACTTTTAAAACAGGTGTGATTTGACATAATTTAGCTTCTATTGTGAATTTTTCTTACAATCATGGTCTCTTTTTTTTCACAGTATCACTGCAAAGCTTGAAAGAGCTTTAGAAAAGGTGGCCCCTCTCCTGCGAGAAATTTTTGTTGATTTTGCCCCCTTCCTATCTCGAACATTATTGGGTAGCCATGGACAAGAGCTGTTGATTGAAGGTACTGTTCTATCATGAGATTATATTATTTTAACTATTATTCATTTGATATGAACAATTTTTTATTTTCACTAGACTTCATATAACTATTTTTGACAAAATAATTAATCAGTTGTTAATACATTGTGATTTCAGTTCTTTGCACTTCATTTCATTTAAAGTTAAAAGTGATAGCTTTTATATCCTTTTTTTCCCCTGAGATGCTGTGTAATGATACATCCTGTCACAAAATAATATCCACAGTTCACCTTTCTCTCCTCAGAATAATTCAGTGCTTCAGCCTGACTTTGAGAAAGTAGTAAAAATGCAATTAWAAAGTGTAAACTACTCCCACAGAAGAAAGTAAAAAGAAGACCATGCTCCAACATTGTATCTGTATTTGGTAGGGCTGTTTTTTCCTCAGGCAGGTCAATTCACAAAGGCACATAAAGAGTTGTGCCTAGAGGGGGAATAAAAATTGCTAAATTTTAAAGAAAAGCATCCTTGACCACTTTCAAGGATTTTTTTGGGGTTTATGTGCTATCTTTACTACTTCATAGTTAGAAAATTTGCCTCAAAAATGATGCAGGAAGTAATGCAGAAGTTATGCAGAGCATGCAAATATGACAAGTTCATGAAGAAAGTAATGGATCACTACTAATGCAGCTAAAATAGTGAAGGGGAAATTTGCATCAGCATGCACAGGTCATGTACTCAGAGGAATATATTCAGCCAAGTAAACTTTTTCCTTTCAGGATTGTTCTGACACACAGTATTGCTGTTCATTGAGAGGAAAAAGTCTCATTCTGACAAGGCTTTTAGTATGTAAAGATCTACACAGAAAAAAATACAGTTTTGTATTATAATTCCAAACCCCCTTCTATTATACATGTGTTTTACTTAAATATTAGTGTACAGTTTTTCCTATGGTAATTTCATGATTACATCTCACAGTGTTGGCTCTTGTTACTAGAAATATTTACATCTTGTAACTGAAATTTTTTACAACCTTTTCTTCTTTATTCTTCTTATTTTTAAATAATATTATTGTTTAATAATATCAAGGAATGGTATAGTAGTAGCTTAGAATACTCAGAAGCTTCAGGTATTATTTATTGTTAATTTATAGCTTGTGATTAAGTTGCACTTCTCACTTAATGACATCTAAATTAATGGTCTGAGAGTCACATTGAGATGACCATAAGATAATTTATGGGCTACATTCTTAACTCTCTTATTTCAGTGAAGTTGGTTGCAAAATTTGTAGCAGTATTATCCTTTTCCATTTGGCAATTGATTAATTGCACTATAGGTTTTATAAACTATGACTAATATTGTCTTGATTCTCCTGAGTTCTTTAACTGATTTAAAAAATTCTTCATTGATGTTGTTCTGCTTTTGTATTTTTGTCAGATCTGTAGCAAGACTATAACAGTTCCCAGGATATGACAAAGATTCAAATGCTAGAGTTCACAAGAATCTCAATACTATACAGACATATTTAATCTCACTATTTGTCCAGAGAGGAACATTTTTGGCTTATAGTATTTTTGGCTTATAACATTTTTCTGATAACTGCTTGGAGTGTCATTCCATGTTTTGCCCCTATTTTGCCCCCTATGACTTAGCCACCCAATTCAGAATCAGAAAACATTGTTCACAAACCAAATACTGAGTTCCAAAACAAGCAATGTTCTCTCCATCATTTTTCTTTAATATTAATGTCTCACATTTTCTTCAGTCATTCTCTCATTCCTGATTTCTAAAAACCAGTCCTTTCTTCCTAAGATATTGAAATAGAAATCTGGGAGTAAAAATTCAAGCCATAGATTTTTATGCTGCAAGACTGGAATTTTTTTTTCCACCTCTAAAATACTTGGGCTTTTTTTCTTCTTAACAGAGAATTTGGAGTTGTCTTTATAGTCATTGTGTACTTCTGATCTTTTCTTTCTTCATTGCCTCAATGAGACCCTTTTTCTCAACTAAACTGAATTCTTGCCTCGTAAAGATGCCTTTGAAAGAGAATTCCAAATTCTCTCTTATTCTGATATCTGACTTATTTTGAGAAGTTTTCTGTCATTCCTTACTGAAAGCCAGTGGTAGTCTTTAAGTATTTGAAAGTGCTGTCCAGGTAATGACTCAAAATAAAAGGGATTTTAGTGGTGCTATTCAGGATATGCGAGTGCACAGAATTTCTGTGAGGCTTTGATAATTGAAATTTTTTTATTTTTTTTTTTTACTGCAAGTAGTAATTAACTTGACACTTTTACATGCAATGCTTTAATTTGTTACTTTATATGCTAAGGTTTTAGTTATAAGAATAAAAAAGGAGAAAATAAACTTTCTTTAATTAAGTCTTAAGGCACTTGTCTGTTTTTCAAATTGATAACCATAAGAATATCTGTTGCCTTCTATGAAGGATGTACTTTCAAGCTTAACATAATAAAAACTTTCCTTCTTAGCTGTTTTTCAAAACCTCWTTATGGTATGACATTTCTCCCCTATCACATTTTAGTAAAATCAGAATACTGTCAGACATCCTTGATGCCATGTACTTTTTCCTGAGGCTCTTTCTAGTGGATGTGTGTTTGTAAGAAATGCTAAATGATTTTCAGATTTGGTAAGAATGTACACAGTCTTGTAGCTGGCTGCATACTGAAGAGCACAAAACAAAAGGAAGCAGAAAACAAAATTAATTTTAAAACTTCTAAAACAGATTAATCATACAAATTTTCCAGAATATCTGATGCTTTATGATAGCTGTTGTCAATAAATTTTTGGAAATGTGAATACAGCCTAGTTATGATTTCACCTTTTTGTTGTAGTTCAGCTGMCTCAAACCTTTGGTTAAAAATCTTGAAGTCATATCCTTTTCCATCAGACTTTATCATTCTGTCCCATGGGAGACTGGTTGATCTATTATTTGAGTAAATTATGCTTAATGTTTTAGGACCTTAACTTTTGATTGGAGTTGAAATGAACAGGCTGCAATGATCTTTGGTCAGTCTGAACCAAAAACTAATACTTCAAATTATTTTCTCTTCTTCTGGTAAATTCCCAAATGTGACTGGTAACAGAGGAACCCCATCAGGTAGTAATCTGACATTGCACAATATATTTATTAGTAAATTTCTTCATCAACTTGCTCTGCTAAAATTACTAAATCACTAATTACTGAAATAGTTACTTGCTTCTATTTCTAAAACCAATTCTTTCTTCAAAAGTATCTTACACTCCACTGAATTTCAAATGTTTCATCAACTTCTCAGAATATTTTATGAGTAAAAATCATTGTCAGTGATGGGTTAAAAGGGACGTTTTTGCATTTGAACACAAATAGCTTCAAACAGAGTATACCAGAACCAGCCCAACACTGCTGTGGTTCATCAACTGAGGTTCTTCCAACGCCTCTGAGAACAGAAGTTGTAAAGGTTAAAATCGTCCGTACAGAATCTAATTGGAAACAAACATGCAATATGTGTAGGCCACATATTTGAACTTAGCAGAGCTCATTGTGGAGTTCCATTTAACACTTGCACAGATATGTTTTCGCTAACTAGTTTCCATATGGTCTGCAAATTCCCTCCATGTAAAGTGCATGACAACATTCTAGCTTTTAGGTGAAAATGTTACAGGCAAGTGTAATCTGATCTGTAGCTGAAAGAAAAGCTATATCCTCTTTTTGTCAAGCACAGATGGCTAAAAGTATTTCCACTACAGCTATTCTTGGAGTGTCTGGAACTGTAAGAATAGGTCCACGGTTGGAACACAGTCACATAGAATGCTTTTCCTTCTCTTGAGTGAGGTACCAAAGAAACTTCACTGATCCTTTTACTTTGCTGTATCATTAGCTGGGTAGAAGGTCAGCCAGGTAGCCCTTCTCCAAAGGATCTCTGATGAATTCCTTGCTGTACATTTGGTATGTTTCTGATACAGGCACAATTAAAGTCAGATGACAGAGAGAATGTTTTTGCGCTGATAGGAGCAGGATCTGTTTCTCCTCATTAACTCACCACATGGCTGTATGAAAATATTCAGTAGAGGTGGTGATGGACTAGCTTTGTATCATGTTTGACAGGGGGCTTCTTGAAACAATTGAAAAATTGCCCAAAGCATTCCTTTGGAAACCACCGAAGATAGAACTTGGGTGCTAAATGACGCTATTCTAAAAGCTCCCCAAGACCTCAAGTGTGATGTCACTGTGGCATCTACCAATACTGGCACAATTAGCTTCCGATTTTCTTGAATAATACTGAATGTTTTATTAGGAAAAGCAGGACAACCATTTTCCTTTAGATACTATGATAATCTGAAAATCCCTTATACTTTCTGGGGAAAATTTATTTTTTTGGAGCTTAACATGCCCCTTGTGGTTCTCTTAGAAACTTTTCAGAACCTTTGTATTACTATGTTCAGGACCACAGATGCTGTAAAGTAGAAAAATGCTTGTTCTTGCAGAACCTCTTTTTTCCCTGAACATTTTATTCTCTCATTCTTTTATCTCACTCTGCCACGTCCAAAACATTTTCGTTTCTGTGTCCAGGCATGCTTTCTTCCAGCTAACTAAAAATAAGGTAATTGCCCTACCAGTCTGTAGGACAGCATGTAGCCAACATTTTGAACAAAATAAATAATTTAATTAATATTAGCAAGTAAGAGGGAAAAGGAATAAATAAATAATTTTATGATTTTAAAATTTGTATTAGCTCAAATCAACAGCTAGTAAATAAAACTTTAAGCTATTAATGGTGCTGAAATTTCTATAATCCAATATTTTGTCTCCTTTTGCTATTTTTATTAACAGTCTTTTTTATAGTGTTGAATTGTTCCTGGTAAAACTAAGTGCTTAGGTGAAGATATACAAAATGAGAAACAAAGGCATTGCATTGGAGGGATATATTGAATCACTTTCTGGACTAACCAAAACTCAAGGAAAAGMCAGATTTCAGCATAGCCAGATGCTGAGTCCAAGTTCTAGGAGCAAAGAACTGACTTAGATCCATCCTAAGGATCCTAGGAGATGGGGACAAAGCCATGCAAAGAATGGAGGTATTGCCAAAATAATTGGGATGTTTGGCTCCCTTGGCTCATTGCTGAGGCAGCAAAGACTTGCCCAGTGCCTTGGAAGAACAGATGAGTGATTTCATTTCTGTGCATAAATTTGGTTGAACTCCCACTATCTTGTTCTGTAGTAAGCACTTCAAGAATAGTGCACACACTGCAGAGGTATGAAGTACTATTTTAGGGTCTTGATATGTTCAATGTATCAAAAAGACATAAAAAAGAAGTTAAATACTACAGGAGGTCTTAGAGTTTCCATCAAGAGAATGCCTAAGGAGGGTAAATATTATTGGAAAACTTTAATAGCGCTTACCCTCAATTATTGCAATTTTTGTTACTTGTCATTATGACYATTTCAAAAATTTTTTCTAAATGTAGTCATCAATCCAACTTGTCAAGAGGAAAATTGTAATGTATTTGCTAGATGCTTTTGGAACTTCTTTGTGACTTTTGAGCATGTGAATCACCTTTTTTCTGTGCTACATCATGGAAGGAATGATAAATAGTCTGCATTAACCTTAATTTGCTTTAACATCATCATGACTGCATTTTTTCAAATGGTGATAGACAGGTGTACTTCAATGTCAGCTAGCCACCTGCAGGAATCAGTAAAAAAATCAGTGGGCTTTTTACCTGCTCTGCAGCTGACTGCATCTTAACTGTAGATGCAGTCAAGAATATGTCATTTTCCCTTGAGGCATCAAAGATGGTCAATGCTTGTGTCACTTTATGAAATAAGCCTTCTGGTTTTTTTATATGTGTGATCATGTGTGTATATATATAAATTGATTTCCATTTTTTATAGAGGTTCTTTAATCATTACCTTGAAGCTCATTTTAGTAGGAGATATTTTCTCTGCATAATGAATTTGTCTTTTCAGGGAAGCCTCATGTAAGCTCATGCCAGCTCTAGTTGGGTCTCAGATTTCAGAGATCTCTTGCAATTATATGACCACATAGCTATATATGTACTTTAATCTGATTTTTTGAGAATATGAAACTTATGTGATTGTACTGGGTGAGGAGGATCAGCCTTTTAGTCTCTTGATAACTTTTCAATGCGTTGGCCAGTTTAACAGAGGTTGCTTAAAAGATTTTATTTTTACACAGTATTCCCAAATATAAACATCTGTTTAGAAAAAAAATATCCCCCATCTTTGGTTAGGGTTAGGGTGTGTTTCTTACTCACTCTCAATATTTTTTCTGCACTATTATTTGAGGTACGCCATCATTGTTTAGTAAAGGAATGGAAAACTGAGTAATAACTCAAAATAATCACACCTGATTCATTTGTAATATACTGTATAATATACTGTGTTGTAACAATACTGTGGGCTTTGCAGCATGAGCAGCAGGAAAGCAATTGATAAAGCAGGACTGTGGGAGCAGTAGGAACTCAGCCTTATTAGACATCGGGGAATCCCTGCTGGACATCAAGGTAGATTGTTAAAACTTTCAGTGGAGGGGTCAGGCCAGTATCATTTACAATAGGTGTCTCACTGAACATGATCACTCCGTTCAGTAAAGGATGAAGAATCTTATGCATTATTTGGTTGTACTGGGTCAGGAACTCTAAGGTGAATTTCAAAGCTAAGTGTATAAYGTACTTCTTTGCTGTGCCACATGCCGCTCCTTCTTTCCTTGTGCCCAAAGTGACTAAGTGTACCTTCTTCTCTGCCTAGGAAGAAGTGATGCTGCATGTTTAGCACAGTGCAGTTAAATCCAGTGAATTTCCTGATCCAGTCCTCTGTAAGACAGTTTTTCTGAATTTGTGGTAGTAGGATTCCTGTTCATAGATTACTTTTTATCTTCACTATAAAGACTTGCAGAAAGATCCCAGAAAAATTGCACTATTGTCTGAAGTTAACCCCTTCTTAGATAATGAGGTTGGAATAATAATAATTTACAGATAATGCTATTCTTCAGTAAGTTAAAGTTTGTGTTTTCCTATTTAGTTTTAAGAATTTCTGTTAGCAATTTGCAAAATTAGGTTTTTACCATGAAGAAAACCATAGGTCATTTTGAAACAGGGCATGAAATCCTCCAACAGATAGAACTTAAAATACTGCTGCTGCTTGAAAAGCTACCTGCACACATTCATGAATTTCAAACTGATGTGCAATTATAGGCAGGTCAGAAGTTYATTTTAAGAAGTTCTCTGTCTAGGGTTGATATGATTAGCTCCTAGTATTTGACTGAAATGCTCCACAGTGTGCTTATGTTTCTGCACACACTTTGGGAATGATCATGGGTTTTACTAAAAAACATCAGGAAGTCAAGCACACATGAAGACAGAAAACAACACTAGTTTTCCAAAAGACTGTTTGGTAGGAACAAAGAAATGCCAAAGGGCTAAATGTATATTCAAATTTGCCTATTTATTTGCACTTACTCCAGAGAGTCAAGGTGCAAAGCTTTGCAACTTACGAAGTTTTTTTAGAAGTAGGTTACTAGTGACAAGACGAAAGCCAATTCAGACAGCCGAAGTGCAGGTGCCACAAAAGAAGTCTCTATTTTTTACCCACATTGAAATCTTGAAACCATTATGACCCCAACACAAGTTACAGAACATTTTTCCTTCATATAATAATTCTTTTATGACATCTTTAAAGGGATATCATTGCAAACACCAGAAAGAGGATACACATTCATTCACTTTTGATTTAACTCTTGATTTACTGAAGGTCTTGTGTGCAGAAGTATGTTCTGAGCAGATGTTTAACATGGCAGGAAACATTATAGATCAGAGATCCAGATAGCAACTAGGAAATGCATAGCATCTGGCACCTTTTTGAAAGTAAACCTCCTAATAATTAATTACACATATGAGCCACTCTATCCCTGTCTAATGAGTTGGACACTTACTAAGATGTATTAGACTGTGGAACAGAGGTTAACTGCTCATGCCCTCTCTTCTGTCTCTGACTTGTGTGGTCTCAGTGTAACTTAAGGGTAGAAATTGTTGTTGGCACTCAGATTTTATGTCATTCATTATATTATCATTATTACATTGATTAATAATCAAGATGTCTTTAAATTCCAAAATGTAAAGAATTCCCATTAGACAGAAATAGGGGTTCTTCTGTTGCTTTGACAATGGAGGAAAAAAATGACTGAAATTGCAAGACTAATTCTAAAGTTTAGTTAGGAGAGTGCAGATATAAAAAATTAGTAAATATGTACCTTCAGGAAAGCAACAGCTTGTAACAATATAAAGTAGTCAGGTTTAATGGAAAGAAGCTCTGAAAGTTATCCTTGAAAATATAGAGGCCACTAGATGTTTGAAGTTACTAAATTACTGTTGAAAGTGCTATCATAACACTTTTATTATTAGGAAGCAAAGAGCACCAATTACTGGTTTTTTTAAAGCACAGAATAAAATGCACAAAATATTGGAGCCTTTCAAGAGTAAGAAAAGGAGTTGTTTGTGATCCCTTGGTCCCATTTACTTCAGCAGTATTAGCCACTTTCTCATAAATTTCTTTTTCAAGCTGGAAGCCTGTAGTCCAGTTGCAAGCCAAAAGGCCTAGAAAAGATTGGTCTTTTTGCCTTAGAATTCTAGAAAAATACCCTCCCTGATGTCCATCTCCCTATTACCCTCCTTGATAGTCCATCTTTTTTGTAATCCAGTTCTGTCTCTCTTCTTACTTTAACTTCCAGCTTTACTGGGAAATATTTTTTCTAGTGAATTTTCCTACTAAAAAAAAAAGAGTAGCAAGAGACCTATTTAAAGTTATTTCAAGGAAATAATTTTTTAAAAGATTTTGGAGAAAGATCTTAACATGTGCAGGCACTGCTATAACACAGCCTGTAGGTGGACTCATCATATCAACTATAGAGCAGTGCTGAATGCTAACACTGGACTAAGTTGTACAATATTTTTTTTTTAGAACAGCCACCTTTTCCCCCCTTATTCTCCTCTACTGTCCAGGTCCAAAGAAAAACGAGGTGGTATGCCAAAATGGTATTCAGTATCTACAGGATGTTCATGCTGTGACTGAAGCTCTCCACAGGCAGAGGTTCTTTGGTTCTTATTCCACTTAATTCATCATTCAGAACTCAGCAGGGGACTCTGCCTGATTTTGGACTTGAAACAGTTAGGCTGGTATTTGCCCCAGCCCTTGTCCTCTGAAGGCTTAGAGATGGAATCAATCTACTTTATTACACAGGCGGTGTTTTCCAGAGAACTACCTAACTCTGACAATCTATAGGGTGCAAATAACATCTCTGTATCAGATGCCCTGAAAGATGTATTTCTCCTGAGACATAGTAAGATAATTCTTTTCCATGTAGTCTGTGTTCTATGACCAGGTTCTTTACAAAATGAATCTCATTTAGGGCCGGTCACAGGTTTTCCGTTTATATTCTTAACTTTCTGTCTACTTATCACCTGTTCTATGACCCAGGCTGAAACATTTTAATTAGTCACCAAATTTGTGAAGTTTCCTCACTGATCCTGATGATTTAAAGGCACTTCTTCAGTTCATTGTTAGATATGGATTTACTTGTTTCCATGCCTTCAAGGCTTAAAAAAAGAATCTTGCACAAAAACTATAGACTCAATTACTTGAAAAACTACTACGCTTGAATTTTAAAAAATACCTGTTGATAGATCACTTTTTGATGGGAAAAAATGTTAATTATATTATAAACATTAATGAACCCTCTAGCTTGATTTACCTAAATATTAACAGATTCCTTACATACCTGGGATTATTTTTGCAACAACTAAGGTACAATATCTTTACTGTGTTCAGTGCAACTTTATGTTAAATTTTACCTCCTTGAAAAAAAGGTTCTCAGATCTGCTAAACATCTATTCTCTTATATCATATTTTTTGTCTGATGGTGTGTGGAATTTTATGATTCAGTCTTTTTATACTTCTTGTCTGTGGAGATTTTCTTGCAATGAGAAAACCTCATGCTGAAAGAACTTGTCAGACAACAGAGACAGTTGTGATATGTCAAATTAAGATGGCAAAGTGATGTCAAAGCAGGTCTGGAGAGAGCCCATAACAATGTTACTGTCAAGTAAATAAAGAAAACTGAAACACAAGAAATACAAGTTATTTCAAGAGATCTATGACTGGGGAGGGTTTTCTGTTTTGAGAGACACTGTTTCAGAATGATTACCTCTTGTCAGTAGGGCTTCAGGACAGGAGCGAGATCTGATGGCAGCCAACTAAGGTCAGCAAAGTTCAGCTTGGAGATTTTCATTTTCCGTTTCTTGTTATCAGATTCTCAGGAAACATTTATATTTATACAAAAATTGGTTTTGCTACTCAGGAGATCACATCTACTTAAAATAAGGGTCATCTTGGTCACCTTAGAAATTTAGGAAGCTGCATGAGCTCTGAGGTTTTCTTATACTCCCTATTTGTAGCTGTGCTGGTTCACTCAGTGTGGCCCCAATGTTGCTAAAGAGAAGAAATATAAGAAAGTAAGGAGGATCAGTAGGAGTAAGTGGTTTTATTGCTGGGCAGCTTAACCTTTTCCCACCATCCTTTTTTATCATTCACCAGGCACATATTTCAGTTTTGTCATGTCCCCCTAATAATAGGAAAGAACGTAACAAGGAGCTAGTAGAAAATAATAGAAGAAAGCAAAAAGAAATTCCTATGTTTACTGTAAGAGGAGAGAAACAAAAAGGAATAAGCTCATAAAATAGGGCATCAAATAGGAGTAAGTTGTAGAATGAAGCTAAGAAAAAGTTGATAAACTTCAGGAGTAAAAGAAAAACTTCATACCTAAGGAAAATATAGCATTGAGTAATGCCTTTTCAGGGAAATCCTGATATTCTAGAGGCTGTTATTTGGGGTCATTCCTATGATGTATCTTTTTCAGGATGTCCCTTTTGACAACCTTAGAAAGACTTGGAAAAGGTTCTTGAGATAAGCAGAAAGCACCATTGTGGTAGTAAAGGTATAAAATATAAGCTTTTACTTATGTTAATGAGTGAAATTAATGTCTTTATTTCTGCTTGTATAGTTCTTTGAAAATARTTTACTACTGAGGCAATACTTGCAAAATATATTTCCTCTAGCTCAGATTTGAGAGGAGGTGAAAGGCTGAAAAAAAAATGAGAGGTAGATGTTTCTTCATTTTAATAAGATGATCTCTTTTTTCCATGTATTAAGTATGTGGCAACTTCTTTAGTATCACTTGTTTTCATTTAGTAATTTTTCTACAGATTTGATCAAAAATTGGCAACTTTTTCAGGAAAGGACTGACAGGAAAATACCACATGATGAAACCTCAAAATTATTTAAAATTGTCACATTTTAAATTAATTTCTAAATTTCTTTATCAATTATTATTTTTCTTACTTCTTGCATTAAAATAAAATGTCCCTGGCAGCAGCTGAGGTAGAAATTAATTGACAAGTCTGAGCCACTTATTTGAATAATATCTTAGTATAAAGAGGGAAGACGACTTTTGGGATAACATTTGAATTCTCACAATTGACTGGTTTTGGAAAAATCTGGAATGCTTTTAATTGAGATTCTTTCTAGATAAATATAAGTTTGGGATTTTCTAGAACATGTAATTGTGGGTGTTTTCCAGGCTTCTGTTGAAAAAATAAGTTTATAACTTACTCAAGTCTACCTGAAAATGAAGTACATTTTGACAGAAAAGCAATAATTCCACTTTGCAGACGTTTTCCAGATTGGAGTTATTTTAGTTTGATCAGCTGCAGTGCAGTGTGATCATTGACTTGGGTGTTTTTACCTGTAGTCTAGAAGAGGAGGAAATATATTAAATTTACAAATAAATTCTAGTAAATATGTCTCATACCATTAAAAAAAAATTGCTTCACTTAGTAGGGAATTGTTTTCTTATAATTATGATTTGTGTTAAATTATTTTATATAAAAAGAATATTTTTGTCTTTGTTGTTGTTACTGCTGATTAGAACAATTTCTCAACTGATACATGATAGATTGATGTAAATTTTAGATCTGTTGTGTTATAAAAGTTGGATAACCAAATTATTTCACTATCCCACAATATTTGAAAATATTTGGAAGAGTTCTATCTGAAGAAATACTGCTTTAAGAGAATGACAGTAGTACACAAATGCATATATTAAGTAAATTCCAATGGAGCACTGGAAAAATAAAAATTTACCACAGGCATTAAATGAAAAACTGAATCAGTTTTGAAAATCTTCTGGCACATGATTTCTTGAAATATATTTTCAAGAAATCATGTGCCAGAAGATTTTCAGCATATTAAACTGAACAGTGATAGTGGATTTTATTTTATAGATTAAGTGATCTCCTTTTCACTTTGTGAATGAGAATTTGTGCATYCCATTACAATAAAGGAAAATTGTCAGAAAATCCACAGGTTAGCTGGACTCTTCAGAGTAGTGTGGCACTAGCATCAGTTTTGTCAATATCTTTGCAGCTTATGGGATTACTGGACAAAAGTCTGTAATTTTAAAAACTAAATCATAGATGTGTTGTAATAAATCCCCTCTCTGTGGGTATACTCTCAAGGGTTTTTGCCATTCTGTGGTTCCATCTGGATGTTTTCCAGTCCATATTTAGATTCCTTTTTAGTAACGGCAGTGGTGAAGAAGTTTAGGCTTTCTCACTTTAATAAAATTAGTCAAGGAACTATTACATACCATTCTTACTCTTTTAAATATTGCCCCAATATTAAGATCTGTTTTGTTTTACAGATCTGACTAAAAGGGCTGACCCATTTGAGTTGTGTTGGGACAGGTTAAAATCTGAGGGATTTTGTTGACCTATCACTGTTTATTTGAGGTGTTTCTCCTAAGTTGTCCATTCTAACGATTTATTATAAAATTTTAAAGGTATTCCATTTGATAACCTGGATGAGWCCTTTCCTAGATTTCCAGTACCAGATAAAAAGACAATTGCTTGTAATGTGCAGTATCTTTCATGATAACCAAAAAATCCTTTAAGAATTGTAACTGTTTTGATCAACTAAAAAACATGGAGTCAAATTCACATTCACTGTATTTTTCTGTATCACTCTTCTGTCCTGTAAAGGAGATCTGCCCCTACAAAGAACGGGCTGGAGTAATAATACAGCCATCCTTCACGGTCCCTAGAGTTGGTGGTAATGTCAGTCAAGGCTGCTGAAGGAATTGTTAAATCCATAACCCTGACTTTGTTATTTTTGTGAGTTATGTCTTTGGAATAGTGTTTTCTTTCATCTAGTAAAAGCAAAGTTATAATTATTTTGCAACATGGCTGTGATTTCCATCTGCAGACTTTCTTCAAATCCTGAATATTTCCCAGCCTTTGCTTTTCAAAAGGACCATTAGTGTAATTTAAATGCCTACAAAATATGTGACATATGTATGGTTCTAAAACCAATTTTGAGTGTAATCTTGCAAAGCTTTGCATTCTGTTTAATACATATCTTCCCCCTGCCCCCCCAATAATTGCTTGGTTTGGAATAAGAACATCTGTTGTTTCAGTTTAAGTTTTGCATACTTAGCATTTACTTCCAAATTTTTCACCAATCCTCAATTTTCTCTCCATACTCTCTCCTTTCAGGTCTTTAGGAAACTTCCCAGCAACTTGGTAATTCATGAAAAACATTAATTTGAATCTAATTTTCTGAGTGACAGTGTATGGAAGAGATGGAATAATGTAGATTTAAATTATCCAAATAACTTTTTTGGTCAAAAAAGAGTCCTGTTATTTATTTATTATAAATTGGATTTAGAAATATATTTCAAGAAATCATGTGCCAGAATTTGCTGAAGAAAGAGGGTTAGAATAAGCAAATAAAATGTAAGGAAAACTCACRTTTCCAACCAAAACATCACCATAACTTTTGTCCTAGTAGTTTCACAGCCAAAACATGCTTTAGTTTCTGTGCCCAGGGAGAAATGTCCTTAAAACTTTGTTGTACCATTCCAAACAAATGCTGAACAAAGTGGAAGGGGAAAAAAATGAAAACCCAATTTGTGAGTGGTAATTACCGGTAGAAAATTCCTACTCTGTCTCATGGCACAGAAATCRCTGAGGATTATGGGAAGAGATATCACAGTAGGAATTACCCATAATTATTATTATGAATATTTTGAAAGAATTTGAAACAGTACAGTTTTGTATAAGGTAGATGGAAGACTATATCAGCAGGAAATAGAAAAAGCTTACCTTACCAAAAAAAAATAAGTTACAAAGAGTTACAGTGTTTTCTCTCTTTTTTTTTTTTTGTGTAGTTTTAGGTCTTTTTCTCATTTCTAGGTACAATTTACTCACTTTTCACATGTTACTAGAATAATAGATTTAATAGCATGTGTGTATTTTTTCATAAGTTTCTTGTACTATACAAAGGTCCTATAGTTTTGATTACATGCTGTAGAGGAGTAATAAAGACCAATTTTTCTCTGTGAACTGAGTTAAATTGATTCAACTTTCTCAAACATTTTACCTAGACATACCTGAGATTTTTCAGATAAGTAGAAGCTATAATTGAGTGAAAGATTTCTAAAAGCTCTAAAGTTTTGTTAATTGCATCTTTTTTTCTAAGTTGAACATGACCTATAAAAACATTTAGGTTTTGTTTTTGCTAGTATTACAATTGATTCCAGTTCCAATAAGGGTTTAAGTTGACACAAAGTAAAATCATTGAAAGAAAATGCAGGCAAACCTTGATAAATACCAGATGAAATTGTGTTGGTATTCGGTTAGACTCATACACACATTGTATTAATAATAATAAAAAGAAGTTCAAAACCATGATCTTATTTCATGAGGGTTTTTTTTTAAAGTTGATTTTATCAGCCTACATTATATTTCTTCAAAAATGTAAATTCACGCTGACTAGTTCAGCATGGTGACTTGGAAGTTTTGAACCCATGACTTCATTAATGCCACAGGCATGACTAAAACAGTATATTTGAAATTAATCTTTTTTTAGACATTAGTAAGTCATAGTGAAAAGGAATAATTAGCATATCTTTGAGCCAACAGAAGAACACTGTAAAAGAAGTCAAGTAAACCAGAGCATTTCAAGATAATTGCCAGGCATACATCATTTATTCCAGATTAGCCAAGGTCATGCACTTGATGCTCCCAGTTTTTGCATCCATATATGTGGTCATTGTTGCCATCAAATTGCTGAATTTTGATGGCTATATTTAATGGACTGAGAATAGACCATGAAGAAAACTACTGAAGAACAGCAAATGTAAAAAGCGCGCGCTCCATTCAGTTCAGCAGTGACCTTTTTAACCTTGCTGTATGCAGGAAATACCCACTTGTATTTTAGTAATTGCATTAGCTTCCTTAATGGCATTTGATACAGATGGTATAGGAAGAACTTATCTGCTGCTGAAGAATGCAGGCAACAGTTTTAGTTTGAGTGGCAAATACTTTTTCTCATTAGAATTAAGGAGGGGAAGGAGAACTGAAAATAGATTTGTGTGCTCTTTTCAATCAGAGAAGCCATTATTTTTCCAAGCTTGTTATCTTTTTTTCCCTCATTATGTTAAAACTAATAAAATTTTGCACACACTGAAAACTCCTGTCGAACCCTGCAAAATGGTAGAGAGGAAGAAAAAATGCAGTTGTTAGCTCTTTGGAGCTTAGAAAATCAATTGGAAAATTGATATTTCTTCTGATTCATACTACAAATCCTATTTTTAGTCTTATGAAGAGACCTCAACCAGTTTATGTCTTCTGTACTGTCTGAAAAATGGGAGGAAAACTTTTCTACCCCTCTTTTAATTTTTGTATGTCAGGATATAGACTGTGAACTGAGGGAAAATTTTTTGTTCCTGTGCTATGCCAAAAGATATGAGTCAATTCACACAATTTGGACTCCTAGAAGAGAGGAGAGTACAAATCTAGAAACTGAAAAAGTGATAAGATTATCTTCTTTTTCTGGTCTATGAAGGAAAAGTTAAATAGGATAGGGATTGGGGTTCTTCCTAAACTTGCTCCTGCAGCTTTTGATGATGTGGGATCTTCATAATGCAACTAGAGATTGCATTCTGACAGTTTTTCCTAATAGGCAGAAATAGATCTGTCCTCCATTAGGTCTGATCTTTTTTTATCAGTCTCAACTATTGGCTGCACAACAACTCTGACAGTAGATTTTGAAGATTAATTGTGTTTTGTGTAACAGGAAAAAAAAATCATTATTTATTTAAAATCTTAACTGCTCAATCAGGAAGAAGTGAAAATGGGAAGAAGCACAATAGAGCCCTTGACAGCTAGGATGGAGGAAATGGAGCATATAATGGAGGGCACACACTTTCCCTCGTGTTTTGAGTGAAAGCAGTCCCTGAAGTAGGATTAGGGGGCTGATATGTAAGAAATTTATAAAACAAAATGGTGGCCCTGCTCTGAATGCTTTGCATTTCTGTATTCTGTTTTACTTCAAGGAATGTATGATATGAGTACTTAAAGGTGAACAGAAAGTATTTCTGTTTCTATTTCCTTGTTACTGACCATCACAAGATGCACAAGATGCCCCATTTTCTGTCTGGGTCACTCCAAGTTCTGCTTGTTCATAAGTAGAGAGCTGCACGCTTAATTTCTGCAGTAGACTGAGATGAACATCGTTGACACCATGACCTTCTWTAATGACGCTTTCCTATCTCTCTCTGTATTTTCATATAAAAAAAGTGCTACAGTCTCTAAGATAATTATCTGTTTCTTTTGGACCTGGAAACCAACCTCTTTTAATACTAGTGGTTATGAGAGGTGTTAATGACTGTTACCAATGGGTTGTTTCATCAGCAGGCAATTAAAGAGCTGGTAACTAAGGGGCCTGCTGGTGTGCTAACCAGATGTCAGTTCTGTATCCTTTTCTTTTTCTGAATTTCACAAAATCAGTTTGAATCTCCTTTCCAGTGCTGGAATGCTATATCCAAGCTTGCAGTTGATTAGATGGGATATATAAAAATTATCAAGTAATGTCCAGAGGAATAGTGAAAGGACCTCAGTTTGAGGTCAGATGACCACTTAGACCTATATCATTATCATGTTATTAAAAAGTTAGAGTGTATAAATATTCTTATTGTAAATAGATAATCTTGGTCTAAGCAATTATGACTCTTTCAAACAGAATCACGTTTTTTCATGTCTGTAGCTTTGTGTTATTAGGACTAGATCATCATTGTTATCTGGATGATAATCATGAGTATTTATTCTAGCTTTGTGCCATTTTAGGCACACTCCAGAATTTTTTTTTATTGTTTGAAGCTGCACAGGTAGCATAAGAATGCCCAACTCTATTTGAAAGTTAAGAACTTCTAATTTAATTAATTAAACCAGAAAATATTCATTATGTATGTCTCTTCCAAGTATTTATTTTATGTCAAGATTTCTTTTTGAAAACCTGGTGAAGATACAAAGATACTACTGCTGATGCATAATCAATTTTATGTAATTTAGTTGGTTTGTTTTTCATGACTGTGTATGGTGCTTATTCTGGATACATTTGTTCTTTTGATGTAAAATCAGAAGTAAGAACATATACAAATTTAGAAGATTGTAGCATGGGGATAGGTTTCCAAGAGCATTATTTTGCCTTAGTCATGTTTTAGTACACCTGAGGTCTGGTTTTGAAAGACGTGTGTGAAAGAAAAGGGATTTATTTTGGTTTGTTTATTTGGTTGGTTTGTTTTAATTTTACGGAATTAGAGGCGAATTCATAGTAAACCAGACAACATTCTATGATGAAATATTTGATGTGTCTGTCCTGCCTGCGTTGGCTTAACTGTAGAGTTCTGTCTTCTGTTTGGATTTTCTTTGTCAGCTTCCAAATAGTGGAAGTAGCCTGCAGGTGATAAGCATCTCATTAATCTTTCTGATCCTCTAGCGCTTGAGCATGGGAATAGCTGATCAATTACAGCAATTGTCTCCCTAAATGAGCTTTGCACATCTGCCTCTTATTTCATTAACTGCCCCTATATCTGGTAGAATGGAAGCCTAGTGGCTTCTTACAGCTTGTTCTGTGTTACTGTAAATAAGGATGGGGTTGTTAGCAAAATGGGCACAAAAGGGTATTTATCCACTACCCCAAACAAATATAGATGTTATCCTGTAGGAGTGCTTTTGTCTCTAATCACTGTTTGTAGAAACCTTCTTAAAGCACATCAGCTTGCTTTCCAGCCACCTATTTAGCCCTTACTTTTAAGCTTATTCAGTAAATTTACCATTTTTATAACATAGCCAATGTGTTTCCATGCCCTAAACATCATATCAATGTCTATATGGTTTTAGATAACAGAAGCTAACACATGCAAAATTAACAGTAGAAATGAAATTTCCTGCAAATGTCCTTAAAATTCATCTTTAAAATACTTAGATATGGCATCCTTCTCTCAGACAGTAAATTTACTTTTCCGAAGATACAAACCAGTATTTGCAATAGCAGCAATGTTACTAGATATTTATTATTTACATGAAGTACGGAACAATGAGTAACAGTTAGACTACATAATCCAAGGTTTGTTCGAAGAAACATGCCCTAAAAATTATGGGGTTTGATTTTAATAAAAATATTATTTCTCATTAATGCCTTATTCATTAATACCCAAGCTTTCAATTACAGGATAATCAATTACCAGATGAAAATTAAAATAATGTCTAAGCAGAGGCTTTATTCTTTACCTGTTATTAACTGATCACTTTATTCTTAAGGATATACATTATTTATTATTCAAAAGCTGTTAACTTATGTTTATCATAAATTAAATTGCTTCAGATTATACCAATATTTATTTATTTATTTATTTATTTAAATAACTACTAATTGCCAAAAATAATTAGAAGACATTCTGTCCTGAACTGGTCTAGATTATTCCAGGTGATTTTTATGAACATTTAACTATTCTTGAAACTGAAAGTCTCAGTTAATTGTGCTTGAAACTTCTTTTATTCTGAGTTATAAAATATATATATATATATATTTTATGGATCTATGGAACGATAGAGCTATAATATCAAAATACCACCATCTTTTAAACTAATTTTTGACTGTTTATTGCAGGTCTTGTTTGTATGAAGTCAAGTACTTCAGTGGTTGAACTGGTTATGCTGCTTTGTTCACAGGTAAGACATTCTCTAGTTTTGATTGTATTAATTTCCTTGTGTAATCACTGTCAGCCAAGGAATTGTCTATGGCAGTTTGTTTCATTCTTCCATTTCATTACAAAAAAAACCCCAAAATTAGTTACTTCTGGTAATACATAAATTGTAGATTTTTTTTTTTTTAGAGATTCATTCTATAGTTTTTCTATATTCACAGGGTATAAAAGGTGTATTTGCTTTTATGTTCTAAAAGTAAATGGATGTACATTATGCATTTTCTCTGTGTATGAGCTCTCCTGCAAGCCTGTTCTTATATAGAATATGTAAGTAGGATACTGTGCTCATAATTTTATGTTGGAATTTCTCTTTGAATTAGTGATCTTTTAAAACATTACTTTGTGCTGACTTTATTACTTTTGATATACATGACATAACATTGAATATTTTACGTAGCTGTCACTATATAAAAAGCAGAGGAACATGAATTAAGTTGTCCTCAAGAACTGGCAGAAGCATAACATTTCTATATAAAAATTCTGTCATTGATTATTGGGGTTTTAACACAGCAGTAATGAGTTTCTCAGAAATCTAAATTAATTGATGTTTTGGAATGCTTTCGGAAATAAAATATTGAAAGCTAAACTGGTTTCTCATACTATTTGGATTATTTATATCTCACTTTTCATATTACTTGTTTTGCTAGAATTGTTAATGGCTAATATTGTGTACATACCCTTTTAATTTAAAGTGCCAGTAAGAAGTTATCCGCAAACATTTTAGAACTTTTTTCACTCTGTAGAACATAAGAAAATTAGGATTTCCCAACAGATCCAAATAACTGTAAGTTTTTATACTTCTCTAGAAACTTGTAACAACATTTAATTAACCATGTTCCTCATAGAACTATAATACCAGTTCAACTCAAAACAAGTGTGGGTAAAAAATGCCCAAGTTAACTAATTATATAATTATCAAAGAAAATTACTTCTTTGTAGCTTTTCTTAAGCATTCACAACTGCACATTGACAGCATATACCAAAAATAAACTGTAAACAAAGGCATTTCTAGGGACAATTGAAATGAAAATCTACTTTTGAGAAATCTATCTGATAAAAATAAACATTGGGGCGAGTATTCCAACTTACCTTTCCTGTCTGTAGGTTGCATTTCTTCAAGCTTGTGTCATAAGGAAATCATTAAATCTTGTTTTCCTTTGTATTTTTTTTCCTCTTCCTTTCTTTTCTTCCTCTTTTAGAGGGATATCAGTTAGGGAAATGTAAAAGAAAAATACATCCCTGGCAGGAATCCTCAGTGGGATTTCAACTTCAAACCTTCCCTAGCAGGGCACTTGAAAAATTTGTTACCTAATGTTGAAGTCTTGGGTTCCAAGAAAATTCCAAAAGATCCATTAAGGCTTTTGAGCTTAATGTTCATGTCATACAACTTTTTTCTTTTATATTTAGCAGCTCTTGAAACATAATTTCAAGGGAAAGAATGACTTACAGTTCCTTCTTCCCTAGCCTTTGGTTTTACTGCAGTTCTCAGGAATAAAGTGGAATGTAGCATTAGGGTCTAGTGTCTTTGATGGCCTCATCATCTAATCATAGGTTTAACATTACTCATTTGCTGGCTCCAGGAATTCCTGCCATTAAGGGCCCCAGAGATGAAACTTTGCCTCAAATATTGATTGAAAGGAAGAGAGAGAAATTCAAGCTCTTTCTGCAATGCTCTTTCTTTAGACATCTCAGTAAAGCTACGTAACAAATGCAGCAAAAATCAATTTGTTATTTTTATGACTCCTATATATGCTGAGTTTTATTTGAAAGTATTTTAAAAATAAGATTCACTTTATACCTGGACTAATGGGAAGTGCCTAATAATTTTGAAGCTTCAAATGTTTATTTATTTTCTTCAGTGTTTGCTTGGAAGAATTCTTTTCCATCTACCTAATTACTTGAGGAAATTGTAAGCTTTTAGTTTTTATACCCCATCTGATACTTCAGGGTTGTTTCCTTGTCTTCTAAATAACGAGGATTTTGTCTCTGGATGTCCATTTATTTAGAAGTACTTCAGGAGTTAATGCTGTAGTGTTTGTTGGGGGAGTCCTGGTAATTGTTTCTACAGGGATTGTCAACAGGGGGCCGTAGCGGTGCAAATTGCAGCCTCCTCCCCTCACCTTCCTGATCTCTGGAATATTCTTCTGAACAGAAGCGTTTCCACAGAATATAGTGGTTTATCCTATAGGTGTAAACAAAACACTCTGTACTTCTATTCTTCTACAGGGAAGTTTGGTTTTTTTTTCTTAAATTTACATTTTAAAACTGTCGGAAGAAAACATGAGATAGATGCTATGAAAATACTAATACATAAAATAGTTAGAAGAAAATGACAGCCAAAAATCATTATTCAACCTAATGTTAGCAGAACTTAGGATCATAGGAGATGTTGTCCACAGCAAATGAGGATAACTTATCTATATAGAGAAGAAGCAGTGCTACCTGAGTTTTTCCTTATGACAAATTAAGCAATGTGAACTAGAGAGACTGCATAAAGTATATAGTTTGTGGGTTTTTAATAATCCCAGTGTAAATAGGGCTTTTCTTTCTAACATGGGTAAATCCTTCATATTGAAATTGAATGACATTTTACAGATTATGTGGGGAAGTTTGAAAAGTGTCACTCAAAAGATAGATGGCGATAATAAAAACCTTTGAAAAGTAAAATTTTGTTTGCACAGAACAGAGTAACTTTAGACATTGAAAAGGAAAGGGAAATGCAAAGTTTGTTTTCCTTTCATTTGCTATAGCAAATTAGA
Organism: Cardinalis cardinalis; assembly: GCA_014549065.1. NCBI lineage: Eukaryota > Metazoa > Chordata > Aves > Passeriformes > Cardinalidae > Cardinalis > Cardinalis cardinalis. The sequence continues at coordinate 675,373 of JACDOX010000046.1, read as the reverse complement.
TGCTTTTATGCTTTTTATGTTGGAAATTCCATGTTAACGACTACAGATTAGCAAGGATGTCAGATTTTTTTTTCTTATCTGAGCTCCTGAATAAAAGCAACATTGCCAGCGGCTCACATCCAAGGTATGGTCTAAATTTACATGAAATATCACATTACAAATGTCTGAAGGTACATGTCATGGATAATTCAGTTCATATGGGCAGCCTTTTAGGCTCTGAGGAATATGCAATCAAGCCTTTCCCCCAAAGGAATTTGGAGTTTCTGTGAAAATTACGTTTTAAGTTTTAAAGGAACTCCTGTATAGATGGTACTTAATTTCTATGTTTGGGGAAGAACAAAAAGCACTAGTCTGTGTTTTCAGAATCTTTCTTATACTATAAGATAATACTTGTATTATATCTTTTTCCTATATCTTATACTTGTATTATATCTTTTTCCTAGTAACACCTACTGCACTAGACTAAAATTAAGGTTAATTTGAAGCTTTATTCTCTTTATTTATGTAAACCATAATCACACAGCCAAGCACCTGAAAAAATTTTCTAAATAATTGATAATAAATGTATAATGATTTTCACTTTTCCTACAATATGCCTTTTTATTTGAATTTAGTCTATTTTAACATAAAATGGATGAAGATGTGTTATGTTTGACAATATCTGTGCTTGATTAGCTGGTCGTTGTTCCCTCAGCCTAGTTGAGCATGTCACAGCTGTGTTGCTGTTGGAGTGGCAGATTTCTTCAATAAGCCACGCAGTATTAGAAAAATGCATCAATTTTTGCAGTGTAATTCCTTCTTACATCAGATTTAGACTTCAATTACTTTTTTTCATATTCTTTTTTTTCCCCTAACCAAAACACTACAATAGTTTCTAATTGCTTCCAGATCCTTTGCAGATTCTTCTCTTTGAGGAGACAGCTTCTGAAAAAATTGAGTAGTTGTGTCCCAGAGGAGTTTTATCTCATGCCACTTGTATTTTTCTGTATCTTATCTATTTACAAGGGAAATTAACTTTCCTAAAAAGAAAATACTACTTTATTATTTAAGACATCTTGTTACTCAATCTGTTTGAAAAGATAACTATTATGAGGATAAATGGTCCATTGTCCTAAGTGGCAGAAAAAATTTGGAACAATATCAAGAAATTAGTCGCACTCCAAAGAGAGGTGTAAAAAGAAATGAACAAAAAATACCCCAAAGATGTGCCTGGCTGGTGTAAATTCAAAGGGAATCCTCAGAGAGGAAATTTGATGGTTGTTTTATCTCTGAGAATAAAGACCCATCAACCAGGCACTGCAGGGATTTCAGAAGACACCAGCACATCTAGATGTCTATTCTGCCTCAAAGTATGGGATAGCTCTTCAGTAACTGGAAATTGATCAACACAGAAACCAAGGAAAAATAAAATTWAAAAAATAAATAAAAACAAAAAACCTCTTTTTCTGGTCCCTGCAGCTGACCAGAAGATGCCTTGAAATGTGCAATTCATATAGTAGAAGCACAGTGCAGTTTGTGATACCAAACATACTGTATTCAAGGCATTCTGTAAGAGTTTAACGAGGAATTGTCCAGCTCTGCTGTGCAAAAACCTTTCACTTTTCATTATAGATTTTCCTTTTTTGTTATATTTCTTGTCTGTTTACTCTTGCTGCCAGTATTAGATGCAATTTTAATTGTAGATCTTGGTCTCCTTCCAGAGGTATTCCTAGAGTTCTCGTAGTCTATAATTTTTTGTTAAGTAAGTGATTGCCCTTTCAGAATAACTGTGATAGCAGAACAGTTACAGAAGTGTTTGCTATTTGTCTTTTTGACACCAACCACAATAGGAAAGGCTGAAAATAAGTTAAATAATAACTGCTTCCCTTAAATCTAAGGGGAAAAAGCCCCCTGCAACTTAATCTACTTAGGAAATTAGGTTTGATATAACTTCAATGATGAAATTAGGGTTGGTTAAACAAATTCCTATGAGGATATAGTTTTTAAACTCTCTTTTCTTGATCACAAAACAAGTTGGGTGTTTTACCTTTGCTTGTGTTTTTGCATTTGTTCTGTGGCATTATCCACTGTCTCTGTTTTTGAACTATTGCAAATAGGAGACAACTCTGCACATCACTGAAAAAGTCTGAATTAAAATTTGATTTTAAAGAGGGGAATGATGCATAGAAACACACGTGCAAACATACTGAAACTTATTGTTTCGATAATCCTTTATTGCAGCATATCTTGAAAACATTTATCCTAGCAAAGTTCTTTATCTCCTACACTACTTCCATCCTTCAGCTTCTTCTCTGCTAACCCCACTTTCGTACCAGTGCTGATATTTACCATACTAACTCACAAACACATGTGAAAACTGATCAGACATTTGTTCCCTGGTTTAGTGGCTCTTTAGCGAAGAGCCTTGTTCAAAAGCACCAGAGCTACTTAAAGAAAAAGATTCAGGGTTGAAAAATTTGGGGCACAGAGGAGAAAAGAGAAAACACAACTTGTGTTTTCACGGTAGCAAACTGTAAATTCAGATCTCTGCATCTAATGGAAACATTCTTAGGCTACAGTTTTAGTGGTGAGTTTAGGATTCTCTCTGGCCAAGACCACACTTGCAGATGTATTGTATCTTCTCCATGCCTAGCTCCATATTGCTGCTGATCCCTTTCATCAGACTATGTAATAGTGGAAACAGCCACATCAAACCAAAAATTAACTCTGAGTAAAAAAGCTGGTTTTTAACTGATTATGCTTCTAAGGTAGCCACAAAACCAATAACTAATAGCAGGTGGCAGATTGATGGCTGGCACTCTAGGAAACACAGGCTGCCTCTGTAAGAGTCACGATACAAGAGAGGAATTTTGGCATTTGATGGGAGAGGTTAGAGCAAGAGCAAGAAGTTAAAATAAATGAAAAAAAACACACAGATTTTTGTATGGTGGACAAGGCAGTAGGAATGTGTATGAAATTTTCAGCATGTTGCTCCAAAATAAGACTTTGTATCTTCACATTTTACCATAGGCTCAAATTTAAGTTCAATAACCACAATCTTTGTAGGTGAAGTGAGTACTTTCTATAATATTCCCATCCTATTTGGACTACATAAAGGTTTATCAAGTGGGAGGGGATATTTCTTCTGTTTCCTTATGTAGTATCAAATATGGTACAGCTTAAACACATAGGTTCTAATGTTGATTTTGGGCTCTTCATAATCCACCATATGGCCTATACACAAATAGTTTGCTATACACACTTGCTGTAGATTCCTAAATGAACTCCAGTACAAGCTACAGGAGAAGGAAACAAAATTTCCCTTCATATGTTTGTTGGTGTTTTTTCTCTAAAATTAAGTGGTTTTCTGGAGAGATGGTTTTTTGTGGTTATTTTTTAGACTTTTTCCCCCACCCCCTTGGCATTTCTTACTTGCTTTAAGGAATTGTGATGAATGATCTGGAAAACTATTTTCCAAAAGATTATAGTTATCAGAATTTTCTTGCATTGTCCGTGTGTGGAATGTCTTCCAGCTCAATCTGTCTTCATCTCTTGATCATCTGCTTCTGATAATCTAAMTTTCAAATGGAAACCATTAGTATACTCTTTCCTACTTGTTGAGCGATTTTACTTTCTTCATCATTCTGTGAGGTGTCCTTACAGATTCCCATACATTTAGAAAATGAATTCTGTGTTTTGCTTTTAGTAATAAGCTGGATGTTTTCTTTTTTATATTACATCAGAGTTATCAAGGGACTTCAGGCCCTTTCTTTTGCCTGTCCTTGTCAGAGTTCTTTTGTCAAAAARTATTAAAGAATACACACAAATGAGATGCTGATCTGAACAACTTCTGGATTCATGGCAAGAATAAGGAAATTGTAAGAATCAGCCTCTCTGTATTTAATGTGGCAAGTTGTCTTCCCCTGACGTCTCTATAAAGCTGCCCACACAATTGAGAAGGATCTTAGACCTGGAGGAAGTACTTAGAAAGTCAGAGTGAGTTGGTATTTCTTGAAGGGCTGAGAAAGGATACAAAGCTCATTACTGGAACCCATCATAAATAATAAATATACCATAGCTTTCAGGGGTTTCACTATAATGGAGACAATATGAGGAGTACTTTTCTGTACATCCAAAGATTGATTGATTGATTGATTTTCATTTATTTTGGGAAGAATTAGTTCGAATTAGTTATCTATCTCTAACATCAAAGAATGATTGAATAAAAAGTGGACTGGTGTTTAGGATAAATTGCCATACGTAATGACAATTATGTTGTTAATAATAATTTTAGCATCCCTTAATTGAAAAAAAAGTATTTTTCCAATCAGGAGGTAAACTCTAGAAGTTGTGGAGATATGTGTATCCTGTAGTACATATCTTCTGTCTGTCTTAGAAGATATGCAGAATTTCTACAAGATGATGAGGGTTACTTTCATGAATAAATTTGGCCATTTCTCTAGTGTTGTTTGAATAATGGAAATGTTTTTGCAATTGTAGTTTTTGGGTTGTTTTGTTTTTTCTTCCAAGATACCAATGAAATTTTTCTCTGGGAATGTTGACACCATTTTCAAGATAAATTGGCTAATTACCACAGATGATCAGAAGGGCAATGGGGTCTGTGTGTTACCAAGAAAGCAAAAAATTAACGTATTATTTTAAGTCAAGAGAATAGAGGAAAAATKAGTCTGTAGTCTTGTGAAACTGTAATCTAAAACCTTCTATTACCATTGTTTTATTAAATTCACATTTGCATTAATAGTGTTTTGAAAGTTTCGCATTCTTTTCCTACTGGGATTTGGCCAGAGGCCAGGAGCATTCCAATACTTGCAGATTTTTCTTCCAGAGGGATGTCATCAGTCATTCTGCAACTTGCTTATTGTGGGAAATAGCCACTTTTAAAATGGATGACCAATTACAAAAGCCTAAAATTGATCCCAAATTTATTGAAATAGTGGACCTTTTTTCTTTTTTAATCCCTTATCAACAGTATTTATATATGAGAGAAGTATTCAGGCAATGTTAGTGGAATTCTTAGATCTGATTCTCCTTCCAAACAGTAATGCAAGGTTTTCAGACTCCAATATCTTTAGGTAAATTCTTCCAGGACTGGAAGGGACAAATCTATGGTCTTAAAAACAGTATAATAATCTCAAAAATTTATGAGACTGAGTCTTGAAATCAATTTTCCTGTTTTTACCTGCTTTTGCCTGCTTTTAATGGACATAGTTTTCTGCCATATAAAAACCACAAAACATTTCGTACATCATGTAACATTTCTTTTGAATATTTCCTCCTAAATGAAGTAAAGCACGTTATTGGTGATTTTTGGATAGGAAGTTATTGCTGATTTTAGGAGGTAACTCCACATCATGCAGTTCAAACCTGAGCTAAATTACATGCATGTTGTGAATTGCARACACATTTTTATAGTTTCCATTTCCTTCTCCAGATGAAAGCTAGCACCTGTTCAGCTCCATACAAGATTTCCCACCAAATTCCACCATATTCAAGGATCTGGAAAGAAGAAAGTTGATATAACAGAATTTCATCTGTCTCAATAAGTTTTAATTACAATGCAGTGATCAGAGAATTGAAGTGTCAACTGAATTATCAATGTCTTAGATTAGAAAATTCACTAAATGTTCAGTATGAAAAAAACAAATTAACCTCAGTTCAATTTAAGGCATGGAGAAGAGATAAGTCCTGTGAAGATACAATTGATTGACACAGTAGCACCTGTAGTTCAAGGAGAATTGTAGGATGATTACTACACCAGGTATCTCTTCATTTCAGTAACTACACTCCTTTGAGAAACTTGAAATTTTTGACACAAATTTATACTTCCTTGCAGAAAGTGGAAGGTGTGAGAGAACTCTGAGAATTGCAATTCCTTTTTTAAATAACTATACTACATTATCACAAGATTTTTTTAAGACATGTTCTAGACATCATGAATAAAAATTTAAAAATTGTAAGCAAAAGATTATTTGGAAAGAAATATAATATAAACTAAAAGAAGTTCTTAACAGACCAAGTCTAGTTTTTCCTTTTTGACCCCTCAACTACTTTTTTCCAATGAAAATTTTCCATTATCAACTTAAGATGCCTGGACTGGTTTTTTCCTATGTTCTTTCTTTCTTTCTTTCTTTTTTCGTATGTGTACTGGAGATTGGAGAGTTTTAAAGAAATAGAACTTGGAAAATACATTCAAAAGTAAAAATTGTAAGGATATCAGAGAGTAAATGAATGTGCATCATGTTCTATTAAAAAAAACCCTGAACTTCAAGCAATATCTGTACTGTGTTATTCATCTCCTGTCCTCTGCGTGAACAGTTTCATAACAGCTTCTGGTCTGAACTTTCTTTCAAGAAGATGGTACTGAGGTGTTCTTTATGCATTGACACTTTCCAAGCAATGACAGAATAGATTAGGAGGAGAAGTTAAGGAATGTGGCAATTTCCATTATCGTAATAAATTAGTACATTTTTTATGTATAGAACTTAACAGAATTTTGCAGAATATACATTTTTTTACAACAAAGCCATACTAGAATTAATTGAACTGAATGTCTAAAGTCATGATGTTTGGTAATTATATATTAAGACAATTTTTAAAATTTATTTATCAATAAAAACTAAATTTTTGTTCTTAGTATAAAGAAGTGGTGTCATCATTCTTGAACACTGTTAGTGTTAGACAGCCCTGAGTCTTCTACACCTCACCTTGCTGAGTCATCCCCACATCCCTGCCAAGCAGGAGCCCCAAGGGAAGAGAGGTCCATGTATTCCTGTATAGAAGTAGCTGTCTCATATATGATTTTGTCAAAGGCTTCTGTTATTTCRGCACCTAATTGCTACCATCATTTTTGAGGCACAGAAAAGGCTTCAAGCTCTTGCTCTAAGGCTCAGAAGATTCATGATACACCAAAACCACRTGATATGTAGTCTAGTCATTCAAACACTTAGCTGCTAATAACCAAATGACTATGCTGTGGTTCCATTTGACTGTAGCATAAATCTTCCAACTATTGTCCCTGCATCCATTTCAGCTTCTTGCATTTTGGGGTTGAGAAAGATTCCTTTGGAATCCGAGAGAATATAAACAAAATTGCTCTGCATCTCAATCCAGTTCTTAAAGTACACACAATGACATGAATGGCCATTGTAAAGGCAACTGTAATGCTGGCATTGAAAAATATTTTCAATCTATTGCTTGCATCTTTTAGAAACAAAATGGAAGAAAAAGAAACCAGGTGCCTCTTCACATATATAGGTCATGTCTCAGGATCGTAAATCTGTTTGTTAAGTTATGCTTAAATGTGAAATAAAATTGTGGCAGTAATGATTATTCCTTTATTTGTGAATTAATGGAGGGTGAGAGTCTTGAATAAATCTTCTCATAGCTACTTTGTAGTGAAACAATGCATGACCCATGATTCGTAATTTCTTTCAAGGTCCTGCATCGTTATGCTTTTCACTAATTTTGGGTAGGTAGTTGAGCAAGTTTCAAACATTTTTATCATGAATAATTACTTTGGATAAATCGATCAGATTTTCCACCTGTGGAGATATAAGTGTTTTGTTTACTTCCATATAGATATCTTAGGGGCTTTTTAGACAATTTAAGATATTTCCCATAAAATCCAGTTAGCCATTTTGGATGTCCTGCAGAATCGGAGACTGAGCAGGAAGATCTGGCAAAATATTTGCAAGAATCTCTTGTGCTTTTTCAGACACAGGAAGACCCTCTGTTACCTTTTAAAAATTTAATTAGCATGTTTTCTTCAGCCTGTCTTAGGAAGCCTTTATTCCTTTCTCCTCTTTCTTTTCAACTTCTTTTCTGACTGCAAAGTCATAGCAGCTGTGGTGCAGAAAAGCATCTCAAAAGAAATGCTGATAGTGGTTTGTATAGTGTACAGTAAAAGGCTCTGATAAAAAAAAATGCTACACTTTGAATACTATCTCTAACCCAGACCTTTTGTTTCTTAAAATGTCTCAAGGTGCCTGTGTTTAGGTAATTGAATTCTTTCATTCTGAGTTTCTCAGAGTGATTTTGTACTCTACACTGATGATTTAAGTGATATCATTAGCTTCAGTTACTAGATATGAAAAATAACAAAATAAGTGTCACTGAAGAAAYGACTTGTTACAATGGTTTTCTAGGTCACAAGCTAGAGGCTTGGGTCCTGATGCTCTGTCTTCCCTAACCAAGAGTTACCTGCTCAGCCGCAGGTCAAGAGAATGTTCATTATTTGGGTGTTTTAGTAGCTTGCCTTTTATAAAACCAATCATGAGTATTAGATTGTTGTTGTTGGGATTTTTTTATAGATGCATGACTTGGTCATATCTATAAATTTGTATAATCAGTAAGAAGCACTTTGCTGGTTAGTGACTAGATTTCACAGCTCTTCTTTGATAAAATTTCCTTTGTCTATGGAAAGCCGTCTTTTTTTCATCCATATTAGGGAATGAGAATTGTGACTTTCTGCCTGACTTTTTACTCTTGGAAAAAAAAAAGTAAATTAATCTATTGAAGGAATAGTTCTGTAACTGTAACCATCTACCCATTGACAACATCTAGTCTTAGTCTAGGAACTCTCTCTGTAATCCAGCTAATGTACTTTGTTTTGTTTTTCATTATGATGCAGAGGAAATTTTTATTGCTTTTAAAGAATTTTTTTAAGGAATTATCACAAAAGAAAGTAATCTTGTTAGAGAGAGATCAACCCGTTTTCATCTCAAATATCAGAATTCTTGATGTGGGTTGTGCATTGTGAAACTTCTCTTTAGCTTAGTCGTATATGAAGTAAAATCCTGTTAAATTTAATATCAGGTGGTTTAGATTAGTTTGAAATTTCATCTTGGAAATCCATGGTAACAGTAAATCAATTTTAAAAATAGTTTGTTATCACAGACTGGGTTTGTTTTCACTTATAATCAGAAATAAGCAAAAATTGGACTCCATGAGGGTGGATTTTATACAGATTATTGCCTGTCCTTTATAATAAAGTGTGCAAGGTGTAGCAGTGATGCAACATGAAGAAGGTACTTTGTTGCACTAATGTTCATTGGGCGACTGCATTAACTGCAGAAACAAGATGTGTTTTCTTATTCTCTAGGCAAGGAAACCACAGCTTGTTTAAGGGTGAAAAAGAAGACATGACCACCTAAAATTTATTTGAAAATCTGAATGAATTACAGTTTTTTCAATGATCAGATAATTCTTTTGATGCGGGGGAGTGTTGGGGGAAATTAAGAAGTACTGCCTAAATTCAATCTTCTTAGAAAGTCACCAGGGTCAGCTTCAAAAATGTGGTTAAAATCTTTGGGTTTTGATCATGTTATGTTTTGTCTTCTTAGGAATGGCAAAATTCTATTCAGAAGAATGCAGGACTTGCATTTATTGAGCTCATCAATGAAGGAAGGTAATGAATTTTAAAGCTTTTGAACAAGTAGCCATTTTGCATTTATTCCATTGGGTGATAATACTTCCTCACCATCTGTTCCAAAAAGATTGTGAAAAGGTCATATTAATTAAGAGATTTATTGTATAGATACTTTATACAGTAAATATTTAATTTATAAGTGTGTAAATTTTGAAAATTTTGTTTATTGACAGAAGGAAATAGAATTCTCTTGAACCGTATAGAAGTTTAGGGTTATTTGAGAATTGAACCACCATTCTCCAGAGCAGCTAGGTTGTTTTACCCAGACAGTCCAGGGAGCCCAATCTGTAAAACCATCTGCTGCTCCATCTGTTTTAGGAGCACAGCATTCATTTTACAGACATACTTCTCTATACCATAATTCCATTATTATTTTATCTAGAATTCCAGCCAATTTGAGTCCTGCAAACCACACATTACATTACGTTTATGTGAGCTTCCTTGATTTTGAATTTTTTTATGAATTTTTTTAATAAATCTTCAAGTAATTTTAATTCTATGTGTTCTACTCTGTGCATTGTTTCTCACTACTTCCTACCAGCAAGCTGGGAAGAAAAGGGAGACTTTCTGGCCCTTCTGGTAGGAGAGTACCCAAGACAAACAAAACCACTAAGGCAATGCGTCTGATTTGTATTTGCCTATACAGTAAATCCATGTGAATCTATGCATTTTGTTATGTGCAGCTAAAAAAATAATAGCAATACACCTGTTGAAGAGATCTTATCATTTTATGTGTGATTTCTTTTTTTCACCAATGATATCTAATTATTAAAGTGAAGTATCAAGTCTTCTCTTTATTGTAGGATATTTTTTGTCTAGCTGATATTTTGGTGGTTAAGTCATGCCTTTATTTGAAATGAAATTTAGAAAATGTCAGAATATAGATATATAAGAGTTTGATTATCAAAAAAAAAAAAAAAGAGTGTGTTATTATCCAGTATTTGGCTGGTGCAAACTCTCCTGGATTCCCTGTGCACACTGAAGTTATAGTGCTATATAGCAGTAGGAAACATAAGTCTCTCCATTGGAAATTCTTCTTTCTATGAAGGGCAAATATGAGTTTTTACACCATAATAGGGCTCACCTGAGTGGGTCATGTATTGCACATTGTACAAGAAATTGTACCTGGCAACAGACTAAATAATTATAGTAAGCTTATGTTCTTAGGTAGTAATATGCAATACCATTTGGACCGTTTTTATTTTCTCAGGCAGGATATTGAGATCAGATATTATTATGCTCACTATTGATAAAGTGAGCATTCTGAGCAAATCCTATATCTGCATATTTTTAGCAGTCAGATTTTAAGATAGCAATGGACCTTTAAATCCCCTCTAACAACGACTTTTCAAAAATAAGAATCATTTAAGGACCATTTCTTAAATCCAGTCATAGGAATGTCTAATCAAACTGCCCTTGGGCACATGTTCCTCCCTATGCTTATCTCAGAAAGGTGTTTTAGAATAAGTATGTGTGTGTTACTGAAATGCTCTTCTTTGCAATCAGCCTGGTTGTTTTTAATTTACCCTTTTGGGGAAAAAGATAACAATCCTTTAACTGAAAATTGTTATAAATATTTATTCTGGTTAATAGCTAAACTTGTGAATGCAATTCATCAATCATAGCTAGAGAATGCAATTGTGCAGTTGTCAACAATTAACAGGACATAAACAGTTGATGAATGTGCAGCTGAATTAAAGTGCTCCCTAGGATAACCTGAAATTATAAACTGGATCATTTAAAGGAATCTAACAAAGGATCTTTATAATTAAAACAAAGCAGGGTTAATGGGATGTAAAATTGCATATAATCGCTGTGCAATAATGATTGAATTTTAAATTATTAAAAGCAAAATGAAGTCTAAGAATATTTTGAAGGACTTTCTGTGTAAGATTTTGAGATACCTGGGAAATAAATCAAAAGTTTTGAGAAAAGTTCTTCTTTTGAATATGGATGAAAATATTTAGATGTAATGTAGAAGTCCGTAGTTTTAATATCTTCAGCTAGACATCTATATTTTAATATATGTATGCTATAAGGTGATTTTCTGAGTACCTAACTCTTGTTATTTCTTCAAATAATTTAAGTGCCTTTAGGATTTTTTAATGTATTAGAAATGTTCTTAAACATTTTCTAAAATATTTCAGTATAGATGTAGTTTAAATAATTACAACTATATTCCTGTTACTTTAACAAGCTGCCTTTTCATTTTAAATTGGTTGATTTACTCTGTTTCTGGGGTTTTTTGGTAATGATAATGGTTTTTTGGGAAGATTGGAATAACATGTAGTTTTGGAATTCAATACAGAAACACTGATAGAGCTTTCTGAAAATAGGACTGTTGTAACAGCTTTTAGTGAAACAAGAGATCTGACCACAGATTTAAATTAATTCTTTAAAGGTTTATAATACACCTGAAAGATTTAGTGACATCCTGCCTATGATCTTGAACTTTATGCTTCTATGTAATCAGTTTCCTGCTATGAATGTGTGATGTTGAGGGTATCACACATGTCAAGAGCTTCACTGACAGCAGCTTAATTAGGATTTCAGATTTACATTGGGGTGTACACATAAGCAGGCTTCATAATTTTAGAGCTGAATGTATCTACTATGTTGGCTGTGAAAGGAGACATGAAAAGACTTCTTTAGGAATGATATGTGAGGGAGACAACGGACCACATTTAAGTGGAGTAGTGATGGATGAGGTCAAAAGAAAATGGCTGCTCACTGACAAAAATGAGAGATAAGAGCACCCACCTCAAGTAAATATGTACACAAATGCACACATCTTGGGCAACTAGGAGTAGACATTACTCCACATGCAGTCACAAAACTATGACATCGCTAAAAGGAATGACTAAGATTTGGTGGGACAGCCTGCACTGCATGACAGAAGTGCTGCAATAGACAGTTTCCTAGGAGAAGGTAGCCAGAGGAAGCAAGGAGGAAGCGTTGCCTTCTCTGTGAAGAAGCAGTTCAGATTTTTGAAGTTCTTCAGTGGGATGGAAGATAGTTGATTGATAGCATGTAGAACAGGACGAGAGGAGAGTCACAGTGATGTTATAGACCACTCGTTCAGAGTGAGGGAAAGGAAGAAGCATTCTCTAAACACCTTGAAGTATCTGGATCACAAACCCTAGTTGCCCATGAGGGTCTTTAACCTTCCTGACAGTCTCTGGAAGTGCAACAAGGTGGGATGCATGTAGGGAAGGCAATTACTGAAGACTGTTAGGGATGACTCCTTGATATATGATGAGACAGCTAAGACTGACACACAGCAGGATCTGTTGTTTACCAGTAGGCAAGAATTATTTTTGAATGTGATTAATTAATGGCACCTTTGGCTGTACTTGCCATGAAACAGTGGTGTTCAAGGCCCTGAGGGAAGTGAGGATTGAGAGTAGCAGAATGAGTGCAAATTTTAGTCTATTCAGGAAACAGATCAGGCAGATCCCATGGGAGGCAAATGTGTTCCTTCAAGGTAGTTCTAAAAGGTGTCATACTTTTAAGTACAGCATTGTCCAAGTGCAGGAACAGGAAAAATGTACATGTAGCAAGAGAGTAGTTCTGCCAGAAAAAGAAATTGTTATAGAGTTCTGATGCAAAAGGAAAGTACACAGGAGGTGAAACTAGAAGCTGCCTAGAAAGGAGGAATTTAGAAGCATGAGCACATAAGAAATATTGTCAGGAAGGCCAGCAGTCAGCTGGAAATGAAACTTGGAGGAGATATCAAGAATAACAAGAGCTTCATTGGTAGGCTGTCCAAGGGAAATGTCGTGTAGTTGAATGGGGTGGATGATTTAGTCACAGATATGGGTTAGATGCTCAATGCCTTATTTGCCTCCATCTTCGCTAGATTTTATCAAGGCTTTGCCTTTAGTGAAGGAGTTAAAGGACCAACATCTACCAACACTGGATAAAGTCTGAGTCAAGAATTCCTTGAGACACCTTGTGCCGTACAAGCCCATGATACCTGAGGGGTACATCTGATGAATGTGAAAGTCTTTGCAAGGCTGATCACCAATCCAAGAAGTCAAGGAAATTGGGGCAGGTTACAGGAGAAAGGCATATGTTACACCCATCTTTAAAATAGTCCTCAAAATCCAGGGAAAAGCTAGTCATCTTTTCCTCTGGCCCTTGGAAGACCTTGTAGCAAGTCCCTTTGAAACAAATTCTGGCTGCTTGAAAGAGAAGGTAATTGAGAACAATCAACATGAATTTACAAAAGGTAAACCATCCATGTCCAACCTGTTTGCTTTCTGTGATAAAAAAAGATAAAACAGTCAGATTTGTGGTCACAGGAATAGCAATGAATATATTTTATCTTGGCACTGGAAAGGTCCCGCAATATTCATGCATCAGTTAGAACTCTACATTCTGAAGGAGAGTTGGACAACTAAATAGATAAAAGACTTAAACAGGGTCCAAAGTTTGTGGTTAATTGGTTGTACCTTAGCTTAATGTTTTTGACAAGCAGAGTAACTCAGGGATCTGTCCTGCCTAAGAGAAGGCTTTTATAGGTCATGATCTGTTCATCTTTCAGAGCTGAATTACTATCCACATCATCAATTTCCTTCTCCCATTATGGTTTCTCCATACTCATCTCTTKAAAGAGATTATCTTTTTCCTTTCATTTAAGTATTTTCCTTTACTTTTTGCATAATTTCTTCATTTTAAATAGAGGTAGTCTAATTCTAATATAAATTTAAGGCAACGTGAGACTATATTTAATATCAGATTTAAAATTGTAAACTTTGTTCCTGTAATTCCATCTCTGTACCTAAGTGTGCTTTCTGCCTTTAGCCATGAAAATATATATTTTAGCCTATCCACCTACATGGACCTCTGAGCATACTTAAAATTCAACAAGAAGCCATTTTCTTTTAAATCTTGTTTTGTTGAAATATTTTGAAAACAATAACAGGATATTTATATAGTCTGGAAATCAGTGCTTCTTTACATTTTGATGAATTTCTGATTCAGTCCTGGAAGGAGGCTCATAAAGACTTATATTCTTTCCTTGTTACCTCAACTGGAATTATGAGGTATCTACATCAAATTTTCTTTTGGACATCCTCTGTTTCCATTTGGCAATTCTGATATGTTTGGTTTGTGGTAAATTAGTTCACAGCCATCATTAACTCTCTGCAATACCTAAATGTTCAAGCATATGCTAAAAGATATATCTATAGTGCCACTTGCCATGTTTGATTTATGATGTGCATCTGCMTTTGGGTCTCTTAATAGCTCTCAAAGAACTGATTTAGTATTAGGGTCTAAAATGGATGCTGTTCCTTCTTTCTGCTTTGATTATGATCTTGATTACAGGACAGAATGGGGACCTAACCTGAATCATCCAAGAAGGAAAGATATTGGGTCATCAGACCATATGGAGTTCAGGGCTACAACATGCAAAGGATTCCGGTCTGGTGTGCAAAATCCAATATATGCAAATACAGTCAGAAATTAACACTGGGGAAGCAGTAGCTTAGAAACTATAAATAAGAGGAAAAGTGTTTGATTATTCTGTCTTTGACAGATATAACCGTATTCTACTGCTTTATTGTCATCTTCACCAAGTGCAACTTTTGATTGGAGGAATYCTTTATTAACTGTGGCTGTTTTATGGAAATTTGTCCTAGATATCATCTTCCTTTAGTAGAGGATCCCTGTCATAGATACTTCTGTAAAAGTGGGCACTGAATGTCTGTATTTCTACATCAGCTGAAGTGTGAGCTTGTGTCCCTTGTTTAGATGTACTTGTTCATAATCTTGTATTCCTTACTCTACAGCTGTCCTTGTCCTGGCTCCAGACAAGTAGTTTGTGTTAGACAAAGTGAACATTGTTATGGTAACCATCTGTGTGCTTGTGGGGTCGGTACACCTACAGTTCTTAGATCTGTTAGAGGTTTTGAGGTATCCTTTCCCCTTCTAGCATTGCCTGATCAGGTCATATCTGAAAGTGGAGGCTGATCCTGAGATAAAGGCCATCTCAGCTGTAACTTCTGGTCATGCATGTTTACTAGGTAGTCACTATTACAAAGAGACAGATTCCTCTTGATTTAGAAAATTCTTCTGCAAAATAAGAAGTCTTTATGGGAGTGGAACATATTCTTTGTAGTCTTCTCTGAGTTGTATTGAATCTGTTACAGCTTCTGAGACATTTCTGAAACAATTATAGTTACCCTCCATGGAATTTTTCTTGTCAGTGTGCTTATGTTGTAGTTGAATAGCCAGTGTGTGCATGCTATAATTTCAAACTTTTCCCTATGGTATTTCTCATCATTAATGTCTTGCAAGAAACGAGGCCTCTGTGTTGGACATTACTTTGCAGGTTTATAGGAATTTGCTTTCAAAGATTCATAGCAGTACTGCATCTTGTGGAACTTCAAACTCTTCAAGCTAGACTAGTTTATGAACTATCCTATTGCAGATACCCAGTGCAATGATAGGTTTCAATTCTTATGAATGCCATGAAGAGTAATAATTGTCAAAACAACTGTTTGATAAAAACATGGCACATTTCCAGGCTGTGTTTTTTGGTTTTGTTTTTTGTTTTAAATAAAGCTATGGGCATATGATGAAAGTAAATCAGAGAAACATCTGTTTCCCTGGACATGTGAGTTGGCAGAACTTCAGGAATGAATAGAGGAAGCAAGACCTTAGCTAAATTATAACAAATGTTCATTTGATAATCTTTTTTGAAAATTGCTGTTTGGGAATGATCTGGGTTTTTTAGTTTGTTTCAAATAAAGGAAAGGCTGGATAACATAAGCTCAGTTCTTTTGTCTAACAGCATAAAAGCTATGAGTACTTTCTCCCTGTGTGAGATTATTATTAGGAGCAAATGACTGTGGGATAGCAAAGCCAGGTTAGGATAGTTAGTGAGACAAGAATTTTTATTCTTCAGTTCTAATAGGTGTACAAATAACGCCTCAATCCACAGTTAGATATGTTGCAAGAATTTTATATTTTTTACATGTTTCTAACACAATTTATGTATAATCTTATCACCATCTCTATTTCCAAAACTCTAAGAAAGTTCTCCCAGGCACTGTCCATTTATCTGAATGACTTCATGGAACACAGTACTCCACAATCTAGCTTTTTTAAATTCCATTTAAAATAACTCACCTACTCCCAAACAATATTTGCAAATAATTCATATTTATAGATAGTCATGTCCTGAAACTTGCTCTCAGCGTGGTCTTGCCCATAACTCTGAGATTTTTCCATTTTTAGGTTAAGGACATCCCACCATTTATTCCTACAGATACTTAAGCCTTGTCATGCTTATTTTGAAGTACCAGTTTATTTTAATTAGAGTTTTTCTCCCACATCTTCAGCTGAAAACTCCATAATTGTCTGAACAGAAAGATCATTTCTCTGTAGAAGGATTTGAGGCACAAGTAATTTTGGACTGCTTTGTTGGTGGATTTCCTGCTGAAATTCTTTTGATTCAGTCTAAAACCAAGTCAAACCTGTTTCCTGGTAAAGGAACTTTAACTGTGGTTTGTAAATTTGTAGGCATTAGAATTAACCAAGCTTGTCTGGGTGAAAAGAAACCTTAAGTTAGGTTGTGTTTAGTCTCTACCTTATGTAGTAAGGATTGTGACATAAAGAGGAGATAAGATTTTTTGCTGGTCATCAGTTCTTGGCTGAGATCAGCTCATCTGGCAAGCACAGTTGTCTTCGGTACTGGTAGGAGTTTCAATGGTGCAGCTGAAGAAATGGTCGCACAGGACAAAGCCAAATCTTTTTCAAGGTCAATTTTTTACTTTTTTTTACTCAAGACTTTTTTTTTTTTTTTTTTTTTTGGTAAGTCATTAATTGCTGGAAGTAAGAATAAAAAGTACAGCAAGCCTGTGGTGAATCCTTAGCCCTTTGGAAGTGCTGCTTATGTAGAAATGTATAAGTATGACCAGAAGGCCTGATTCCTCACTGTCTCAACATTAATGTAACTTCTAGGTCTGTTGAAGGTGATGGATGGGAGGATTTACAAGCGTGAATGAGAACTGTGGATATAACTCAATCACCATGATAAGGAGATCTCACTAAAGAATACAGGGGTTTTTTTAAAGGAGAGTAAAAATTTTAGATCACCCCTTTGTATAGCAATTATACATCCATTCTTGTGCCTCAAGGTGCTTCTCAGTGGGATGGGTCACTCAAGTACAGGATAATGGTCAGGGGAAGATAAGAGATATTAGACTTTTCCTCAAAAAGAGAATGCTCTGTAAAAAACTGTGGATGGGAAACCTGGCTGGGCAGATGACAGAAATATCAAACAGGTTATACTGGGTGGGTTTCAACCTGTATTAATATAAATGTTATACAGTGTAATGTACTATATAAATATTTTATAATATAACAGTACCTGGTGTTCATATTCTTGAAAATATATGCTAGAAAATATATGCATCTTTTGGAAATATCTGAGGAGGTAAAAGACCAATCTGTCACTGAAATTTTCTTGTGCAAAATCACAGAATAAGGAAAAAAATTACAGAATTCCATCAGAAAGGGTATTTCCATTTAAATAATGCAGCATTAATGTTACTATGTAAATAGTGACTAGAATTTGTCTAGAATACTGCTGATAGTTTTGGATATGCATTTGCAGAAAAGGCAAAATCAAATTATGATATTAGTAAAACTTATCTACTGTTTTGCAATCCAAGAAAAATCAGACATCTGGTTTACTTAGGAATAGCAATATATAGACTACCAGAAGATCATCAGAAGGAAGGACTGTTTAAACCTAAGGGCAAGGTTTGTGTAAAATGAGACAGTTAAGACTGCTGAAGAATACATTTGGATTGGAGAGGAAAAGGGTTTTAAGCTTCAGAGAAATTTCCAAAGCTGTGTGGGAGGCAAGTAACTCAATCACATTTTCATATAATGAAAACACATTTCAAGAACTAGATTTAATGAAAGTGCCTTTCATAAGCTAAAAGCAGTTTATGAAAGATTTTAAATGATGTGGTTGCCTGTTGCTATGAAGGAGTGAATTTGCTGACCTAGAGATCCTTGTTCTTTTCTCTTACTCTTAGTGTGGGAAGGGAGATTTTAATTTTTTTTTTAATGTACTGGAATTCTTTGTTACTACTGAGGGTAAGATTTCTCCTGATTTGGGATTCTTTCTGAGTAATTTTGCTTTTATTTCCTTTGAGAAACAAAAAGAACTTGTAAGCACTTTTTCTCAAGCCAAAAAGTTGGAGATTTCTTCTTTTTTTAGTAATTTTATGCCATGAATGTGATTGAATTATTCAGGATATAGATAAATTGGTTAGTTTTTAAAGGATGACAACATTATCATGCTTGTTCATCAGGTATAAACCAGTTAAGACAGTACACTGAGTGGTGCTGTGTCTATATGGATCTGAAATTCAGGGTTAGCTGGCTCTGCTATAATCCAGTAAAGAGTTTTACCATCTTGTACTTAGTAGGAATGTTGAGAATACATAGTAGCTTTCAGTTAAAACTAAAAATCTATACCAGGAATTATTTTTTAATAGAGTTTTTAAAGTTCAAAAAGTAAGTTTTCTTCAACAAGTAGAGCAAGCACAGAAACGTACCTTTGCAAAAACCTTTGTAAGACATTGCTTCTGCAACCTTGTAGTTGCTGCCTCTCAGTGATTACATATTTAACTGCTTTAATTTATTATGCTTCTGTGTTCAGCCCTGCATTCTTGCACTTGCAAATCAAAACGTCCAGGTCAAGGCTTATTTTGTAGCCACACAAGATTTTTAAATGACTGCTTGGATTTTCACCCTTCATTTTTCAAAGTCTTTCTGTCAAGTGATTTTAGGAATAGCATGATTATTAATGGTCTTCTAGATGGAAAAACATTGTTTACTTAGTCTTCGAAGTTCTACCACAATTCTACTGTGAACCACAGTATGTCCCTTATTACCACACATTGATACTATATTATTTAATTGATGATACACTTCTAAGAGGCTATGGCCTCACTTTTGTGATAATCCCAATTTGTTAATGATCATACAAACAGTTTTTCATCTTTTTCTTGAAGAAGTCACGATCAGTGAGAGATATGTGAGAGTGCATGAAGTAACTGGCAAGACACAGTTGAAATAATACTGAGATATCCCAGTTTGCACAGGATTGTGTCCAGACAACTTTTGAATTTCTCCAGGACAGGAGACTCCACAACCTTTCTGGGCACCCTGTTGCAGTGCTATGTCACCCACAATGTAAAGACATTTTTCCTCATATTCAGCTGGAGCTTCCTGTGATCCACTTTGTGCCCACTGCCGCTTGTCTTGTTGCTGGGCACAAGGAAAGATCTGTCCCCTTCTTCCTGACATCCACTAATGTTTGTTCCTAATCCACATCTGAAGACAGTCCTACACTTACATCTTAACAATAAAAATATGAACACCTAGCAGTAATAAAATACTGAAACATATCTTCCAGCAGGGTAGATTAAAAAATAAGGCTAAATTTTGAAAACTGCAGGGTAGGCAACTTTGATCTTTCAGCTTATAATTGGCAAAAAACTTTTTCCTTTAAAAATAGCAAAGGGTTAGATATAATAAAAAGGGTTATTAAAGACATGAATATCCACTGTGAAACCTTGATCCAAGTTTTTTTATCTTTTTCTCTAAAACAGAGGCCCAAATATTTATGATTTCCCTTGCCATGTACACATATTAAATAGTAGCTCAGGGTTAGTGATTTCCTTTCTTCACAGATGGTAGAGCAATGGAGGCAAGAAAAGAGATCAGATCTTTCCATCTTACAGTTTTAAGGTCTAGTAATCATTACTTCGATTTCTAATAATAATGAATTTTACTTCTAACACGAAACACCAAATTAGGGTTGAATTTACTAGAGATTTCACAGCCTTAATATAAGAAACTTTGAAATTCTTTCCCTGATCCTGCAAGATGGAAAATCCCAGATAATGTTCAACTTCCACAGAAAAAGAAATGGTTTTTCCTGATCCTAAACAGACCTGTCAGATCATTGCATCCTGAAAGACATTTACTCTCTGCTGATAAGAAGAGCAGAGTAATTTTTAATATCATGACCAACCCTAGATATGGGCTATAGGGACAAGAAAGCAGTTGGTTCCATTATTGCTGCCCAAAAACGCAAGGGCGTTTTCAACCCAGTGTTGTTTATGCAATTTTGTTATGCACCTCATGGTGTTTTATGGTCTTTAGGAAAGTCTAAATTAATGTGGCTGCCTGACATCCTCAATCTCAATCCACTCTTAATCTTTTTTTTTCCTTCTGTTTCTGATATTTTGAAAACATTGAAAAGTGAGGTACTTTTCATGGTAGTGTTTGAAGAAATGTGTGAGAGATATTAATATTACTTTTCAATTTTAATAGAATTTTAAATCTTCAATAATGAATTTTTAAGACTGAAACTGAAATACCTCTATTTAATGTTTTTAATTGTACAAATAAGAGTTTAATCAATTTTCTAGATTTTTTTAAATGACAGTGCAGTATTCATAGTGAGACTGCTGTGAAAAATATACTCAAAATATATTCTTCCATAAAGAACTTTTGCCTTCAATAATAAATGGAAAACTTTTTTTCCATTTAATGTGATTTCTTTGTGCTTTCACAGTGCAGAAAATTTAGATAAAATTATTTTTTTTATTTCAACTAATTGCAAAATTTAATTACAGAAGTTTCATTGATTTTTTCCATTGTAAGTAAATCTGCTGAAATAGTTTATTTGAAGTATATCAAATAAAAAGACTGATTCTGATTTTTCCTATTTCAGATTATTGTGCCATGCAATGAAAGACCATATAGTGCGTGTCGCGAATGAAGCAGAATTTATTTTAAATCGACAAAGAGCTGAAGATGTCCACAAACATGCTGAGTTTGAGGTAAGCCTGAGAGCTGGTGCAGTGCTGGTTCTCTGTTTTCACTCAGTTGACACCTAGACTGTAAGTCCCTGCAATAAAGATTTTATTTTTTTCTTCCAAGGAAGAAGTTTACATTGAAAGCATTTCAAAACTGGTTTTTAAAAGCTTTGATAAATGTCAAGCACAAGGAATGGGTTTAATTTCTCATCTTGTCACTGAAATTCATAAAAGCATTTACAGCTTGAAGAAATGCCTTAATCAGAATGTCTAATCTGATATGGTGGACCCTTTCGTTCACCAAGAACTTTTCTGGTTTATTGAAAATAGTAATGCAAATCACCTTATTAATTATTTTTGTTGATTATTTACAACAGTATGTATGAGTTCAGTAAAAAAGCAAAGCAATTATAGACCTAAAGTATGTAATTAAAAATAAGAAATAGAAATGTTTTGTTGAACAGATTTAATATTTTAAGGTCATTTTCTTCAAACATTTTTAATTGTGGAGCACTTTAGAACACTTGCTTTTTATATGGAGAAATACGATACTGCATATCTTTTTTGGCAGTTAGGAATCATTATCAACAGTAAGATTGGGTATTGGAAGATGTAACAGAGCAGCTGACTGCCATAACTCTTAAATGTCTATAATTCTTACTCTGAAAAGGAGTCAACACTTAGTTGCTTTTTCATCAATGAGTGGTGTTTGAAGGTGATCCAAATGTTAAATCCCCTGTTTTTAAAAGGTCTACGGTTTAATAGGTTTCCTATTGTTTATACAGGTTTAATTTTGTTCCTATTAAAAAAAGTCATGCAAAAGTAATGGAGTAAATTTAATACGTGATTTTTGGCATGAATTTATCAAATATGATTTTGCATTTTTATAGTGTTTCATACATTTCGTCACTGTTTTCTATTGTTTCTGAACCTGCCTTGTGTTTGCATACATTTTTGTAGATGTAGATATATATGTGCAGTCTTATATTTTCACATCTCAAATGACCTAGCATTAGGATTGAGATTGACAGACTTAGTATTGATGATAATAAATAGCTATATCAATTTCTTAATCTGTGAGAAAATGTCAACAAGCACCTGGTGGCTAGAAATAGGATGCAGGAATCTTAGTTTTGATGAGGTTTTTATCTCCTTGAAACAGCTCTCTTAAATGTGCACTTTGATGTACTAGTTTTTGTGCTCCTTGACCTAGCTGAGAACTGTGAGACACAGAGATATCTGTTGTCATTTTGAATACACATAACCTTTACTTCATTTTGTCAGAGCAGACAGCAGACACTTGTCATATGGGATTGCAACAACTTTATTACCAAGCTTATACTGGATATTTTGAACATAGATAAAATTGCATTTACAATTAAGTGTATGTCAGAGTGAAGTTTCATATTGCTTCAACAATAAATAACATTTGATATCTATCAGAGCATCATGCAGTAACCTAAGATGACAATGGAAGATTGAGTTATCTGCTCTTTGAAGAATACATTGAGGTATAAGATCTGTCAGAACTCCAGACAGAATGAGAATATTCAATTAACTTCCAGCTTCTGTTAGCAAATAGGATTTAGAATATTAACTAAATTCCCTAAAGGAGTAGCCTCAAGTCTGTCTTATTGTCTGGTAAAGAAACCAACACGTTTCTCATATATGAAAATTCTCATTACATTTGTTGTAGGAAAAGACTGAGGTACACATTTTAGGCGAGTAAGTTTAAATCTGCAAAACATAAAAGAAAATTGTAAAATGTAGACTTTTTTAATGTGAAATTCACAAGTACTTAAATAAGATGATGGTTAAAGTCTAAAAGAATGCTTTATATACTGTCTTTAATAATGGTGGGAATATAACTGAATATTTTATTATTCATCCTACTTGAAAGCAGTAGGGACAAAGAGATTTCTGGTAGTTTTCTGCTACATGATTGTATATCTGTCATTTTGTTTTAATAAACTGTATAGGTATACCTTCTGGGGTTTAGTA
Source organism: Cardinalis cardinalis (assembly GCA_014549065.1). Taxonomy (NCBI): domain Eukaryota; kingdom Metazoa; phylum Chordata; class Aves; order Passeriformes; family Cardinalidae; genus Cardinalis; species Cardinalis cardinalis. The sequence continues at coordinate 652,090 of JACDOX010000046.1, read as the reverse complement.
CATGTTAATCAGTGCTCTCATCTAGAGAAGTGCATGACTATTTTATTTTATTTCTGTCCTTTAAACTTTAATTGAATCATTATGGGTGAAATTATTTGTTCCAAGCTGCACCAAGTTACTGTGTCTCCTGCATAGACCACGGACCAGCATCTACATTTTATTCTGTGGCTCCAGTTGTAGTCACAGGCAGGAAAATTCCTCCCAGAATGGGTATTTCACAGTTAACTTTCATTTTGTTAACCTTTGTAATTGTTCAGGAAGAAAAATGAAAATTTAATTTTACTGTCCAATGAGCTGGTGAAATATTAACCTCATTACGAAGGCAGATCATTGTACTAATTGGTGCCTCCCTGTACAAGAAGATAAATTGGAAAATGAATTAACCCTTTATGAATTAGTGTAACTATTGTTCTTTCCCAGATAGATTACTTGAAATGATGTCTGTAAACACAATAGAAAGACCACATAATCATACTGAATGCTAATGTGATCTGTACTAAAAAGGTAGTGTGCAGAAATATTAAGAATAAAATATAAAGTATGAGGTTAACTTAATTTTAATTGCTCTCTTGAATACTAGAAAAAGGGTTTCTATTGAGCACTATTACAGCATCGAGTGTTGGCTAAATGTTCTGAAATGGTGCACAAAAACTGTAAGTGCAAAAAATGTGCCATAAAGGGTATTTTTTTAAATCAGCTATTCTGAGAGTATTCTAGCTTTCGCAATTTATACCAAGAAAACTATACTTTCAGTGGATTTATTTTGATTACTCTGGCTACGTTCCCTTTCTTTAGACATTTCGAAAGAATTTTTACGAGGAGAAGAAATTGAGTTTGAACTTAGCATTATTTTGAGTAAAGAAATGGGAAAAGATTGTACTTACATGTAAAGAAACGATTTATCAAACCAAAAATAGACTATGGAATTCTAGAAATTTAAAAAGAAATTCATGCGACGGTCAAGAACCACAGCATTTATTTTAGAGGTAGTTTTCTCTCAAAGGACACATGTTGGAAATATTAGATTTTTTCAGTTTAAAGGATTAGTGATATGTTTATCCATTAGGGTTTTTAGAATTGTTAGTATGTTATCAAAATTTTGCATATTGTGGTATGAGATAGAAAATGTACTCTTTTTTTTTTTGGTTTAGCATCTGTAGCAATAAAACAATCAATATGTAAAAAAAATTTAGATGTTACTATAATTCAAAAATCAACACCAGTACATAATTTTTTCTTGTAYATTATCCTCTGTATGTTAGAGGTGTATTTTATACCTGAGAACACAAGAAACACGAAAAGATAACTTTTAAGGTGTCTCCATGGCCACATATATACACACACCTACCTGTATGGCTTAATGTTTTTCATTTGAAGTCTATTGTTTTTGCCCTTGGTATTTCAGTTTTTACCTGTTCTAACAGAGTGCTTGTTTATGGATAATATATAACAGGACATTTCAATTGAATAGTGTCATGATCAAGAAATATTACTGCAGAAAAATTCAGTGCCTTCACCTAGACTTCTAAACCAGACACTGTTTGATTGCTTCCCCATCCTTTCCATGGTGGTGTTGAAAACTGGAGGCACAGGATGTGAAAATCAAAAGTTGAGATAAGAATAATTTACTGGAAACAGCAATGAGATAAGAAAGAGAACAGTAATAGCAACAATATTAATAACAAAAGGTATAAGACAAAGAAAGGGTTTACACAGTAAGTAAAACAATACTGGACCTTTTAGTCTGCCACACTTTCTCCCAGACCAGAAAGTCTCCCTTACTCCTACYCCTGGCAAGTGACATGAGATGATATCAAATGACACTAGGGTTTGGACATGCTTACCTCCCCCTCTACCGTAAAAAAAAATTACCCCTGTCCTGGATGAAACTAGGACAAATGGCATGTCCTATACTTCTAACAAACAMTTTAATGAGTTCTTTTCATAATCAGAGAGGTAAATAAATAGTAATTTTAGGGTGATCATAAGTAGCCTGTCTTTAACGAAGTGGATGTTCTCTCATTGCCAGTCGCAGTGCGCTCAGTATGCTGCTGACCGGAGAGAGGAGGAAAAGATGTGTGATCACCTCATCAGCGCTGCTAAGCATCGAGACCACGTCACGGCCAACCAGCTGAAGCAGAAGATACTCAACATACTAACGAATAAACATGGTGCCTGGGGAGCTGTTTCTCACAGGTAAGCTGCAAACGTAGAAAGTATAAGGCTTTAAATGTCACTTGCAAAGTTTAAGAGAAGCAGACATGGTATAACTGAAATATGATTTTATTAGGGGTTTAAATGTACTTAAATGTAGCATATGCAAAACTGAACAAAGTGCAGCTCAATTAGGCAGGTATTCCTATTAAAAATTAATTTTAAAATATCTAAAATATATAATTTCTTCTGTATGCAACTGATACAGTATTTGAGGTTTTATTCAGAACTGTGTTGGGTACTGGTTTTAAAAGTTCATTCTTTTCAAGATAGCAGTGAAATTAAATGTTTTCTTACATCATGCCAAAGAGAAGAACCTTGCTTCTCAGAATCGCAAAAATAGCCAGTGGCTAAAGTGCTGACCCTCATGTGGAAGATTTGAGCTGAAATTGCTCCTTTCCTTCATTCAGAGCAAGGTTCTTGAACCTGGGTCTGTCATGTGAGTGCCCTGTCTGTGAAAGTAGAGTCTGCCAAGTCTCTTGTTTGTGCATTCTAGCCACAATACTTGATTATTTATTCAGAGTGAAACAACTCAAAAGAAATCAAGGAAGTCCTGCTCCCAGATAAATAGAATTTAATAGAAAATCAAGCTGTAAAATTTGGTTATCTGGTCTGAATCATGCAGTGAAGAACAGAAAGATCCATTTTAGCTCTGATGAACCTTTTCAGGAAAAACATAGTTGAGATGGATAACACAAAACTATTTTCTAGATAATTATTCTTTGACAAAACATATTTGCATTTATGTTGACTACATAGTTAGGGTTTAAGCCTATTAGAAAAGTTTCCAAGTAATAAATTTGATGTGTCAGCAATAAGGTTTAATAAATATCACATATACTGTTCATTCTTTTTGTAATTCTATCTAGCTGGTTCTTGCAGTTATACCATGTCCAAAACAAAAATAATTTTTTTTATGTTCATAATCCCTGTTTCTTCTAAAGAAATTACTCTCTCCTGGATGATGATAGAAATGTATTTATCTTTTTAAGTTGGTCGAAATTGTGGAAATTCAGTCTTACAGASACTCTGATGTATAACACCAGAGACATTCTGAGGGAAATTACAAAAATGACAAGTAGAAAATTGTCATATGGTTAATTCAAGACAAGGCTTGGTCCATAGGGGATGCTCATGTTATCTCTAGTTGAGGCTTAAAGCTTTGTGTCTGGAGACTTGAACATGCTGAAAATAAATGTGATTTTCTCTCCTTTTAATGTCTTTGAATAATTAATAGCAATTTTTGAATGATCTTGTTGCTCAACTTTGTGAATGGCTGCAGACACTTTGCAGACTTAAATAAGTTCCTGGTGACCACCTCTTCTAGGAGACTATGTCTTCTTAGGGCCAAATAACTTTTATCTCCTGTATTATTTATAGCTTTCTAAATGGCAATAGTCCATTGCTTTTTCTTCCCTTGAGTCCATGATAGTTTCTGATGGGCCATAAAGTAGCTTGACACTTGTGACAAGCCTATGAAATTTCTTACACTAAACAAAAGAAATTTTTATTTTATCCCTGTAATGCGACTTGTCCAGTGTTGTCTGCTTCTCAGTTACTGGCAGAGCTGCTTTCCATTTTTGGTGGAAAAAGGCCTAGGTATGCAGTGTTTGGCTTGGTTGTGTTTTAGCCACAGGCAGTGGCTTAACCTGGAGAGGGAGCACATGGTGACAGAACAAGGTCTCCAAGTGGRGGAGCCAGTTGGGAAATGGCCTTGCACTGCAGGTCTGGCCATGTGTGCCATGGAAGCTTTGTGATCCAGCACTTTCTGTCGTGGGACTAGTGGGCTGTGCATGGGGAGGACTGGAATGACAGCAGGGAGAGGGAGATGCCCAGTGGAAGAACCTCTGAGCCTTGTTAGGGACCAATGTCACAAAATGGGCAGGTCTGAAAGGCTTTAAGGGCAGAAAATAGAAAGGGTTCTCATAAAACTTCTCAGCTACAGAATGCAAAAACTGCTGTTAATTAGATATTCCAATACTTTTTGTATGATGGAGGTTAAGATGGCTTCCAAAACCATACACACCTCTTGTCTTGGCTGGCACAAAGCACAAGAGGACTCTTCTCTGTTTTTAGTTCCTGACAAGGAGCTAACAGCATTAGCAGTCTCCTTACAAACTCATGCTTCTATGTGCCTTGAGAGATACAGCCTGACAGGAATACAGAGTTACTTTAAAAATACGCAAAAACCACGTTATCACACTAGATCTCTGCGCTTCTGTTGTGATTTTAAAATTTCCATTGGGAAAAGTGTTCCCAGTTCTGAAGACACAATGCTGGTCTCCTGTTCAACTTGAGCCCTGGAGACCCTTCATTGAAATGGTGAATTTAGAGAGATCCTTCTCTGACCCAGGTGGAGCAGGGCAAAAAAACAGACCATCACTTCTGCACAATAAATACTTGGGTAATAGCAATGCCTTTTGACGTCCAAAATGGATAACATAGGAAAATATTTGTGCAGACATGAGTGGGATTCTTCAACGCTTCAGCTTTCTATCTGCACAGTGGCAGTTACCAATGCAGCAAAAAGTACAAATATGTATAGAATCATGTGATCATTTCAATTGAAAAGAATCTCTAAGATCATTGGATCCAACCATTAACCTAACACTGCCAAATCCACCAATAAACCATGTCCCTAAATTCCATATCCACATGTCCTTTAAACAACCCCAGGGATGGTGAATCAACMACCTCCCCGGCAATTTGTTCCAATGTTTCACAACCCTTTTGGTGATTAAATTTTTCCCAATATCCAATCAAAACTTCTCCTGGCCTAGCTTGAGGCCATTSCCTCTTGTCCTATCTTGCCTGTGTGTTTTTGTTTATCTCTTCTGAAGATAAACAATTTTCAAGTTCTTTAGCATAGATGCTCATGTTGCAAAATATTATGATTTCATGAAATATGACCCAACTGTAGAGAAAATTTTTCCTTGTATTTGCAGTTCAACGCAATGAGCTTGTAAGCCTCCCCAGGTTTTGTGTATTTGTGTAKTGTCTTCACAGAAAGCAGCAACCAGCATTTACTATTTAATCTGTAGGGGCCACAAAGCTTACTCTTTGTTCATTAAGAAACAGAGACTATTAAGAACCACAGAAGTTAGTACTGAGAGGAAAAGCAAGAGGTCTTATGTTATGAGGTATTCTACTTTCTATAGTGTTTGTAAATTATGAATTTTAAATATATTATCATAAAATCTTCCCAAAATGTCTGAAGAAACAATAATGAAGTTGAATGATATGAGCCAACAAAATACCATATGAGACTTTGAATTTAAGTTATACTTCTATATATATAGCTTAACTAAAAATATCCTAAATTAATAGATGACTTGCATTTCAATTAGTTTCCTAATTAGCTATTAATTTATGAAGGTGAAATTAATTATAGGCTAGTAGTCCACAACTTGAATAAATGCCTACAAACACAATAATTTGTATAACAAATTCCTGTCTGTAGGTTAATCAATCAGTAGTTTGAATGGTCCAAGAATCTCTTTACTCTTTCTTCTTCTGACTAAAAATGGCAAATAACAGTTTGAGAAAAAACTTTCATTTTTATTGCTTGTCAGTGTTAGCCTCTTTCCTCCTTCACAAATGTTTTGCCTTCATATCTTAAAGTGAAACTCAAAGTTCTTTTTCTCAGTTTCTGCCAAGTGTGAGCATCAAATCCTCTATAACAAATGAAAATTTACTGAATCATCTCATTTTCATCTACATATCTCAGACAAAGCATAATAGATTTCAAAATAAATCCTATTAGTTTGTTATAAATCCTGTTTGTGCCCTTCAACAAAACTAATTCCATTTCCTGCATTCTTTGTAATAGCTTACCCTAAACATACTTGGTTTTTTCCCCTTTTTTATTTTCAACATTATATCAAAATTAAAATTCTGCAGGTTTTTCCCATTCAGATGAGAAATTGATGAGCTAGTTATTTCTTTGATGCATTGTCACTTGTTCAGAGGGAATCTGCAACATCAGGAAGAATCAGACAGGGTGTTTCATAGCTTAGCATTCCTAGCTTCTTTAAGCCAGCCCTTACCCTCAGCTTTTTTCAGGGTTATAGTTTTTGTGTCACAACATATGCTTCCTTCTGCCTTCTCTGTCAGCTTCATATGGTGCTTCTCTCCCTCCCCATCTGTGTCTCTCCCCATACACATATTTAAAAAAAAAAAAGTTTTGTAAAACTTGTCTGTACACAAAGTTCAAATTTCTCATCAACTGTATGAATGCCTGTGTTTTGGCCCATAAGCTGTTACTGTCTTACTTCAGCTTCTTGGTTTTATCAGATACCTCAACTTTTCAAAAACTTTTATTCAAGAATACTGAATATAAATACTTCTACCTTACAGTTTGTATAAATTAAAAGCAATTTAGAGCGATAAAAGGAGTTCAGAATTCCAATTAGCCTTCAAAATCTAAATATGAAATACTTGTCATAGATATTTTCATATGATCAGTTTTGGTATTCACAGGAGGACTACTATAATGAGAAAAATGACATTTAAAAATGAGACTTGGTTCTCTTGCTTTCTGTGATTTAATGAAGGAGGTTCCACCTACATTAAAGCAGCTGTACCAAATAGCAAGCATACAAGAGCTTTTTCTGTTCAAATCCATCTTTGGTTAAACTAGACATCCATAACAAATTAATCATTCATGGTGGAGGGCAGAGCTGTCAAACTCATTCTGTGGTGAAGACCAAATTCGTCTGGGGAGACAGGCTGGAAATAAAAAGTTTCTTGCCAGTCAGCTAGTTTTGTCTCTCTCTGTAGTGTGAGCTTCTGAAGAGATTTGGTTCTGCTGGGGGCCAGAGGGATGAGAACGGAAAGAGAACTCCCTTCCCCAAGCCTATGGGGGCTGGCAGTTMAATAAGTTGATTCTGGAAAAACACTGTTTCTAAACCAAATGTTTCCAGTTTACAGCAAGGGAGACCAGATCACGGGAATTTAGAATGCTGTTTCCCTTACAGCCATCCTTTGGCATTCTCTGACTCCATCACTATATGATGCTGTCTTAGGAAATTCAGAGAGGCATAGAACCTATTCTAACCCCTACTGCAAATCAGATTAATTTGATTTAGCTATTCATTCATTTCTGGCTCATTTTAACTGCTAGGCATAAATTAAAAAGGGGGTTTTAGCAGTGGAAAAGATGTAGGATCAGATCCTGTCTACTGGATCCAGAAGCATGTTTGATGTGCCCTTTCTTGGAAGGTCTTTCAAAGTTCTGCATTTTTTACACATGCTCTGTAAAAACTAGAAATTTTCTGTTTCTCAAATTAGTAGATTTTTTTTTTCTGGCAGAATATATTCTTCAAAATTGATCAGATTAAACTGCACACTTTTTAGCTTGTTCTTCAGCTATCCTGTTACAAGTTCCAAACATTTAGTTCTGAGATTAATTAATCAAAACAAAACATTAAGAAAATGCTTTTCTATCTTCTGTTGTTATTAATTTACTTCAATATTTGAGAGACATTGAGATCAGCAAATGTGTCAGCAACATATTTTCAGTCCAGTATAAGTTATCCATTTATAGCAGCATTTAAACATGAGTGAGATGATTTTGTTCATCTGCTCACTCTATTGTAGTACTCTACATTTCAATCCACTTTTTAACCTTCTTACTGTGCTTTCATCTGCATGGCTTCTCCATCCATTGCATACCCTCTTTCTTCCTCCCTCCCTGACTGCTTACCACTGTGGTGGAAGCCAGACTCTTTGAAGGAGCTCTTACTAATGGAACTGAGAATTCATGATGGAAAAAGGGGGATGTAAGAATTCTGTATCCTTTTCTAATAATAGGTGTAGTATAGAGATATCTGCCAGGAAAGAAGTGTTGGATTACCAGAGATGGGCTGTACAAGCAACTGAACAGCGTGTGTGCGTGGGATTTATTCAGTTCTGTATTTGTTCAAGCTTGCTCAGTTGTTTTGAACAGTGGCAGTGTTCTGTGGATTTGTTCCCACAACTGGAAGAAACCTCATAAGAAAATATTTTTTTTGGAAAGAAGTAATGTTTTCAAATGTTGAGAAACAAGTGGTGCTCAAGAAAGACTTATTCAACTCTATGGAGTGAGTTGTTTTTCTCTAGGAAGTACAGTACATTTAATTTCATTATAAAGAAGGAAGTCTTCTGCACTTTCACCTTATGATTTCTGCATCAAGAGAATTTTTTTTCCTACTTTTTTCTGCCTAAATTTGGGGTTCCCGTAAAAAAAAAAAGGAAAGCTTTGTAATTTTTTAATTTTATTTAAGACTTGGGGAAAACAGACCTTTAGATGTCAATATCTTCTTTAAATGGAACAGTAATCAGAATACAGATCGAAATTTCATACAGCAAATTTGCTATTTATATTTTTATTATAGGACTATACATATACCAAAAGAAAGGCCACCATTAGCAGACTGAGAGTGACTACTGCTCCTCCTTAAATCTGGCCAGAGATTTAGCATGTGCATGCACATGCTGCCACTCAGCTTCCAGGGAAGCCAGTCCCAAGAACAGCCATAAACTTTCAGACCTATGGTCCATCCAGCCCTGTAACCTTCAACTATAGGTGAAGAATTAAGAAACAGCAAGATATAGGACAAGTAGACGTGATGGATCCATCTAATACTCACTCAGACTTCTTGAATTTTAAACTCAGGGTTTCCTGAGAAATCTCAAATTCAGTCAGTCTTGATTCTGAATTTTCCATGTCTTGATAGTACTTCAAAGTACTTTCTGTCCTCATGTTTTCCTCCTAGCTCCTGCAGCAGAAACAAACTTTGCTGAAACAAACTCTGCAGTGGTTCTCCGCAGACTAGACTAACAGTTGCTGATACTAGACAATGTTCCTAGCACCTGTTCTCCTTCTTTTCCTGCCTCCAGTTGAGAAAGAAGTAGAAACTTAGTAGAAGCCATGAGGGAAGAATTTCTCATTGCTAGATACTACTTTGCTCACTTTTCCTCACATGTCTACCTAGTATTACCTGGGCAATATAGCAGTGGATTTTCCATCTTCCCCATATAAAAAAATAGAAGCAAAGAATAAAAAAAAGAACAAAAGTCATAGATCTGAAGATTCTCAATAAGAAAATTTTCTGCTTTTAAGAAGGGCATATTTTCTCAGAAATGAAAATTCTTTGACATATTCTTTATTTTCTGACATAAAATGGGTAAGACCCTATTTTTAAGTCTTTTTTAGGTACCATTACAATCCAGGGTTCTTTTCCATGTGATGCTTCAACTATATCACAGAAGATGAACGCCAAGCTGTAGATTTGAGGTTTTTTTCCTAAGAGAAAAATCTTTAGTGTTTTGGTAGACTTCTCCACCTTTTCTTCTTGTAGACGTTAGAAATGCAAGGTTTAACCAGAGATGAAAACCCAGTGGAACAATTTTGATTCTCTTTGTCTCAAAAGCTTAATGTCTTGTACTTTTTTATTTGAAAGGTATTTATGTCCAATGATACTATTGTCAAATAATTTCAGAAATTGAGAAGAAAGTTTGGAAAGCAACTGAGGTATAAATCATCTCCAGGCACCAAGGCAAGTGTAGTGTGGTACATCTCAATCACATCCTTTGCATCCCCCTTTCTTTGTGGGATAAAAATTGCAATTCTGCAAACACCTCAGAAAACTTGTTCCATGTCTTTGAGAGATTTACAGTTGAATTTGCATGTGCATTATTAGATAATTTTATTTGCTTAAAATTAGACTAATTATATGTGGTTTTAAACCTAGCTCTTGTCTTCTTAGTTCCTTTTCCCTCACAGTAATGTGCAATCACCTAATATATGTAATATACTGATCTGTTTCTCCTGTCTGCTCTGTTATTTGGTTTATTTTTCTCCTTTTTTTCCACAGTAGGGAAAAAAATCAACCCTCATGGTTTTTTTTCCCTCATTTTTACTTCTCTCTGGTACATCACCATCCTCATTCAAAATATTTTAGAGCTTTCCTAAGCAATTCTTGGAGCCCTATCTTGCAGAACTGCTACAGAGGAGCAAAAGGCAAGTGCATATGGAATTGCTGCTCCCAAGTGCCATGTAAGAAGGAAGATCTGTCTTCAGGTGCACAGGAGGAGTATGGTTACTTGGTTACTTGGACATAGAGGCCAGAACCACAGTCTTGTCCCTTCCCTCTTACCTTAATATAGTTTAGCAGATTTCCTTGGGTTTGATGTTTCTGTCTGCATTTTGTTAGCCCAGTCTGTATATTCACAGGCACTAAGCTGTGAAGATCATCTTTAGACAACTCACATTTCTGATTTCTGAAAAATATTCCTAGCATATGTCTCTCTTTGAATTGATCACTTTTGATTGGGGATTTTTGTGGATTTTTTTGGTTGATTATTTGTTTTGGTTGTTTTTTGAGGGTTTTTAATTAATTAATTTTAACTTTTCAAAACAGTGAAAAAGTAAGTTTACACAGATTTACTTTGATTCAGAAACAGGATGTCAGTCATAGTTGTTACATGACTTGAAGGAGATTGCTGTGCTTGATTATACCTCATTCCTTGTTGATAAAATAGACATGGTAATGCACAATATAATTCTAAAGACCAATTACATCACTCAGGTTGATATTGAAAGTACTGTGTAAGCTTGGTTTTATTATCTGGTTTTACATAGCTTATGTAAATTTGGTACATTTGTCATTATGCATTTACTTTATGACTGTATTTTTACATAATCTGTATGCTCTGGTTTTTTCAGCAGTAATTTCTGTTCGCACAGAGTTTTGATGTATATTGTAGATCTGCTTCTTGTACACTTACAGATATAATATATCTGAAGGTGACAGATTGCAAGCTTCTCCCAGTATTTGGGCTCCCCAGTATATTGGTAACTGTTGTCAATAATATGGACAGTTGGTTAGGTTGTAAAGCTCCATTGCTCAGGAGTGTTATGTTTTGAAGTCATCTGTCATGGATGTGTTGTAGAGATAGGGGACTATTTATGTTTATGGCATTTTAAGTAACTCAGTAAGACCCTTTAAAATATACAGAAAAGGCTTGTTTACTGTCATCACTGCTCACTTAATCTTGTGACCTTGACATGATCGTATGCCCATAAAGCTCCCTGCAGGTAGTTCAATAAAACAGATGAAGATGAATAAAACAGAGTCCAATGATTGTTTCAGCTTCAATAATATACTGTCTTATGCCATAAGTATTTCTTGAACATTCAATAGTACTGAACTGTTTTAAAACCCAATAATGTAGCAGATTATCCAATTGTCTAGATTATTACAAAATCCACCAAAAGATTCATAAACCACATAGATTCTGTGTTTAATTTGAGAATGCTAACCATTGTTTTGAAAAATAGTCTGTATACACAATGCCAAAACAATAATATTTAAATTATTTCTTAAAGTGTCCTAATTTTTCAGATTCCCGTTGTTGGTTTTTTTTTTTTAGTTGTATTTTATCTTTTTACTTTTCTCCTGATATCAAATTGTATTCATTGAGCAGGGATGCTTTTGGTTTTGTTACAGTCACAATCTGAATCTAGGAAATAGATTTCTTTACATGATTTACTAGAGCCTATGTTTGCACTTATGGTAGGAAGCAATAAAAATGTACATAAAGAGGAAGTTAAATTTGATGTCTCTTAGGCTCAATTTATAAAAACTACTGAAGCCTTTGGGATACTTTGCCATAAGAGTGCAATAATTTTTATGCGTAATATATCTTGTTCTATGTGAAAACATGGAGGAAAGTAAAGTATGATATATTTGCCTCATGGTGAGTGGAATGTTGTTTTGGTATTAAAAAGTGTTCACTTTCATTTCTTTAATATCTAGACATTAAAGTTTCCAATTTCTGTTAGGTAACAATGCATTATTTTTAAACACATAATAATCTTTTACACTGAATAATGCCCTAACCTCTTCTACAGTCTTGAATAAAATGTGAAGTTTTCAAAGTTGATGACAGCTTAATAGTAGAGAAAATTTATTTAGTGAACTTCAGACAGTATTTTCAGTGGTACAGTTTCATACTGAACTGCTGAGCTGAAAATTATGAAAATTAAGTGAGTGAAACCTGTTGAAAAAGAAGAGCAGCCAGAAGCTAGTCTTAATATGTATCTCCCAAACTAAAACAGACTCTACTATCCTGTATTATTTAATCTAAATTAAGAAATACTGAGAAGAAGGAGACAAAATAAAAAGCTAGCAGATATTTTTTTTGCCAAATGCCAGACAAGTTCAAATAAGAAAAAAAAGTTCCTTTATTAATAGTCTTTTCATATGAGATCATCATGATGAGTTGGTAAAAAATCTCAGTTAGTATATGTTTAGAGCACCCAGATAGACAAACTGTTTAATTGTTCCCCCAGTATGCACTACCTTTCATTTCTAAAAGTCTTGATATTAAAATTTTGAAAAAAACCCAATTGGAAATTTGCATGGGATGGCCAATTTCTCTGGAAATGTTATCAAGGAAAAATATATAGCCTGTTACATTTTAACAAATAAGGTGTTATAAACTGTCTTTTAAAAAACAGAATTTTTTTTTAGAAAAATATAAAAATAGAAATTATAGAAATAGAAATTATGTTTTTCTTTAGAGTAAATCATCCTTTAGCTTATCAGTATGGTGAGGCTTAGTTTTTGATTGGGTTTTTTGACATATGATACTGTTTATGTTGTTCTTCTTGCTTGGTGAGGAATATATTATCTTCCTTAGAAAGAAGCAGACATGTTTCTTCTGAAACACACACCATAAAAAAATTTATGTACCAGGCCTCCACAGGGTATTCTTTCATGCTCCTTTCTGAGTGATGATCCAGTGTAAGCCATGTGCATTAATTTTTTAGTATGTTTGTTGTACAATCTAAATCTACAGGTCAGTGTTGGGCTTTATCTATGGTACTCCCTGTACAAATGTATCATTTGATAACCTTTTCCTAAGCTGTGAAAGTGACTGATTGCCAACTCAGCAGAGACTTTCAAAAGATTCTGCTGGACACCACTAAATTTTAAACAGAGACCTTTTCTTAGAAATGCCCTATTTTGAAAGTACTAGAATAGCTCTTTTATTTCAGTCACACTGACAAATTTCTAAGGGTGGCACTCTCAATGCTATATTTATTTAGAGGATTCCCCTTCTTTAAAAGTAATCCAGAAATTWTCAATTTGAGTACACTAAAATTTAAAAAAAATGTACTTCTAGAAACTTGTTCTCTATTAGGTTTACGAAAATACATTTACCTTTACACTCTTCTTTTTGTGAAATTTAACTTTTCAAAATCCTCACAGTAAAGTTGTAATGCTACTGCTTTCTAAAAGACATAAAATCTGTAGGCAAAATCTCAGCTGTAAAAATTGAAGGGCCACAATGGACATTCTGTAACAAGTAAACATCTATCGATCTCTGTGTCATTCATGGTTTCAGTAACATTTATGAGATGTTCAATCATGGGCAAGTTTTGAGGTATCTCTTAGTAWATATTTGAGTTCCTGGGCCAGTGACATCTTAGGTTCTGCATTGGCTCTCCATTGGCAGAAATTTTTATTGGTTTATCCCTATATTTATCCACATTAACAATTGTAAAGGATAAAATATAAATTGTAAACAATTGTAAAGGATAAAATATACATACCTGCTACTGGTACTCTTTCAACCCTGTTAGAAATTCATAGTTAATATCATCACCAACATTAGAGAAGCATAAAAGTAGGTCAGGGAATGATATAATTGATGTACATATAACTCATGATTATATCTGCTCCAGAAGTTGCAGGCACTTGGACAACAGATGAAGCAAGGTAGGGAAAGGAAGGTTTTCATACTACCTAGCAAGTACTGTCTGACTGAGAAATTGCTTTAGATGTGACTGAAGAGTCACTTTGTAGGTCCTCTGGGTTTTGATCTGACAGAAGATAGAAAAGCTCTGTAAGCAATGGTCCTTCCTCCCCAACTTTTATTATCATGTCTGCAATCAATAGTGGAACTATAAAGTATCAGCCAAGCGTTTGTATTACCTTTTGAGCTAAATTTCAATATAGTATCACATTTTTTACTATTTTGAGAACAGAAAAGAAAGGGATGAATCTTCTCACTTTCCGTAGCTGTGTTCACCAATAATCACTTTATTCTCCCTCTGATGGCAAAAAAAGGCAATAAAAAAAAAGGCAAAATAAAAAAAATTTTACTAGTCCAACATCAGTGGAGAAACATTAAATTTTTAATTCCTTTATGAGCTGGAAGAATTTTTGGGAATTCCGGGAAGGACTAGTTGCCTTGATAGAAAATCTAAATTCTTCTATGTCTTCACATTTTACATTTGAAATCAAGATAAGAAGAGCCTTTGGCGTCTTTGTCTGCAAGAGGGAAAGACTGATGGTATAGTCCAAGGTTTTCTTTGAGTTTACAGAAGAACTTACTTTCTTTTTAAACCATTTAGTAATAATGAAGGGGCAACATGGTTTATGGGATTTATTGTTGCACGGTCTGTGGACTCTTCCTCAGTTTTTTGCCTAAATATAATTGTCTGTGCAACTCAGTTTAGAGCCCATTATGTGTCTCTATTTAGAGTACCTAGGTGTTTCTTACCTTYCAAAAATTTTTCTCTTAGTCTGGGGTCACTGAAAAGTTTTCAAATTATTCTTTACTGAGTGTATACATAGTTTGTGCTCTCTAATATATGGGGAAAAAAAGGGATGTAAAATGACTATTTTATCTGGTTGTTTCATGTATTGAAATCAAGAATTAAGAGGTAGAAGTACTGCAAAATTCTGTTTCATTTGTGTACCGCATTAAGGGACTGTGCTCATGCATTCATTTGTCCCATAGTATGAATTAAGTTACAGAGTATATTCTTTGAGATTTTCTTCAGCACTGCTGCTTAATTACTTTTAGTTTTGTGGTGTACTTATTTATCTGCATTTTTAGTCTTAGAAATTATTTGTTTGGGCATATTTCTTAAACATTCCTGGGTAATGCAGAAATATTTTGCATCTGATTTTGAGGGTGGGTGAAAGTTGTTTATCTGTGGGTCAGGAAAGCAATAAGAGTGAAAAAATGATGTGTTATTTCCCTGATATAAATGTTCTGCAGCAGTAGCAGCAGCTGAGCAGCTCACTGTTATTCAATGCTACATTAACTTTTCCATTAATTCTGGTGCTGTAAAACATGAAGCCCTTAAGCATTGCAGAGTTGCTKCCTGATTTTTGTTCCTGTACATGGCTGCTGTATATTTGCATGCTACAGCCATTATATGGATAATCACCATCATTACTTTTTAGAAGGTCATTTTCTTATTGTATTGAATACTGTTAGATACAGAAAAGCCTTATTAAAAGAAAGGTTCCTTAACCACATTCGCTATAAATGCTGTATTTTTTTTATTTGTTGCTCTTACTAGATGATGGCAGCCCAASTGTCAAGAAGATATTTTACCTCTTTGTTTTTTCTTTGTTTATTCATTAAATAAAAACCAAACTTCAAAATAAGCCCTCTCAAAAAAATAAAAACCAAACCAAAGCAAACAAACAAAAAACCCAGAGACAAAGAAAGCCTTACTTTTTCACTAAAAAGAAAAATTTTAAAAACTGTTTACTTTCATGTCCTTCCATGTTAGGAGCAATATTATTAAATACTATTTTGAAGAAGATGCATTTTTGTTATCATAAACATAATTCTATTTTGAAAATGCCAAATTGAAAATGCAGAGTTTTTTTGAAAAAACTGAATAATATATGGAGATTAGAGTTACAGTTATTCAAATTTCTTTCAGCATTTTAAATATTTGTTGAAAATATACACATTTATGGGAATGGTGGATTTACTGAGTGTCAAAAACAAACCAGAGCATGGTACTTCCAACCAAGACATACCAACCCTTCCACCTATTCTCCCCTCCAGAATTCACAGAACAGTTCATATGGGAGAGCAAGGATCTTGCTTCAGCTGTGAAAGCAGTCACTTTATGCCCTAAATAATGAAGATATATTCTTGGTGGTGCCAGTGAGGAGATATCTCAATGCTGAATAAATCATATCAGTCTTTATCTATCCACCTTGTTTTCCCCATTTGTAACACGTGAATCATGGTGTGCTGCTAACACAGTGATTTGAAATCTGTTGATGGAAGAAAAAGCACTAAAAGTAGAGCTTAATCAACATCCTCTCTATTAAGAGAAAGGTCTTAAATATTTAGTACTGTTTTGCTTTATTTTKAAACATGCTCTAGTCATGTAGTTCTTTAGGTTTTTCTATGCCTCAGATTCACTGTGTTCACTGTTTTGATGGTTGGGTTATCATCATCTGAACCAGCATCAGCATAACAAGATTTGTGTGATGGCTCATACAGAACCCATTTTAGCTGCATAAACCATTACCATTGTTCTTAAGATCTGTTTCTGGCATTTTTGGAAGAGGATGAGAGGACACATCTGACTAGCAAGGTTCTTCTGTATTCAGTTGAATTATTCTGATTCCTTTCTGTGGCTTTCTCTCTCACTTCTGTGTCTTATAGGATTTTTGTGATAATAATTTTCTTTTTCTTTTTAATTCAGGTATTTTGATGTCTGCTATTATTTGATTTCAGGTACATGTGGGAAGATGAGTTTAATATTGAAATGCTAAAGATAATAATATCTTGTATTACATCAATGTACACACTATACATGTTGAGTCTTAAGTCTACAAAGAAATTCTACCCTGTTTTCATGACATTWAATTTACAAAGAAAGTTTAGCATTTCATATCTTCTTTACATGATGAAAATATTGCTTTTCAGGAATTTCGCTTTATTTCTAACTTAATAATTTAGGAATTTTTCACAGTTCTGTTTAGTAAGCAGCAATCTAAATTTCATTGTCTTGCCAGCACAAGTTCTGAATGTGCACTTGCTAATTTAGTTAGCAAGTGTACATTCATTAGTTCCATTAGTTCTTGCCTAAATCTTGTCCCTGGACTGTATCCTTCCAACATAATATTATGGTTTTTCTTATTTATTTCTCATATACTGCTGAGAAAATTATCTTACACTTTTATCCATGGGGTATTTCCTCCTAAAACCTGTTCAGTGTCTTCTCAGTATTGCTGCCCTGGCTGGTTAGTGCGTCTGTATCTACCAGTGCCAGCAATGTGGCACTCAGAAATGTCTTAAACAGCTCATAAGAGGGCTTTTCAGGATCAGGAGAAAAGGGGATAAAGAAAGTAAATAACTGGTTCAAACTTTGAATTTTTTTTTCTTAATTGAATAGTTACTTTTGATTGATGAAATAATTTGGAACAAGAAAAGCTATATAATTAGAATTGTCTCTATAATGTTAAATAATATCTTTCAAATTGAATTCAGTATTTATATCAGTTTGAATGAGCTGCCATAAAAATCTGTACCTATACATGAGCAAATAACATATAAAAATAGTATGTTTTGAATGCTGAGGAATAACACAGCTCTTAGCTACATTATGCAGATTAGAACAGCCTGTGAAAATAGTATTGTTGTGTAAATATAGAAGAAAGACCTTTGTTTCATTAAATAGCTGTTTCAACTTAGAGAATTTTTTTTTTCTTTGGTATCTTAAGAAAAGAAATCACCCTCCTGAAGCATTAAGTGTTTCTAAATTTGGGAAGCAAAATAGTGAATATTTAAACTTGAAGTTCTATTTTGTTCTGGTCATTAAAGCTGCTAGGAATCTCAAGACACTTGATGAGAAAACAAAGGGAAATTTTATGATCTTTGGTATGAATCCAGTTAAAGGATTAACAGTGTTAGTCAGACCCTGAAATGGAAAGGCAAAAGGAAAAGCAAAAAACCCAAAACACATTTCAGTAGTGATTAGCTGTTATCTGGAAAAATAGATTCCACTTCACTCAATAGAATGCTATATTTTGCTGAGAATCAAAGTTTACAAAATAAATTTCAATATTTTTTAGTATGGCAGGTGATGAATGTTCTCCTGCAGAGGTTATATCAGAAAATCAATATTTGTAAAATTGAAACAGTATAGGTTTGTATTGATCCATGTGGCTAAATCAAAATGAAAGGCTTTGTAACAGCTTTTTTAGACAGCCTGCTAGCCAGTAATGGCAAACTATCAATTTTAGCTTTCCACTGATAAATCAGCTTGAAAATTGGATGTCAAATTTTTTTTTTTACTGAAGTAGTGAATTTTTTCTTCCCTCTAACCTTTCTTGATGGGTTAGATTGGTTTATTAGACTAAGCTCTGCCTTTTTGAAGGCAGTTGTCAAAACTGACATTTAGATATATTTTGAAACAAAATCTAAACTCTTAAAGCCAAATTTTGTGTATTAGCTGGCTTGATGGTAATTCTAAATGTGCATCTCTGTGTAAACAGACATGAATATGTGTTTATGTGTGTAATACTGAAAATGACATTGATTTAATACTTCAGGTAGATATGTTTCTCCCTTTTCTGATCTCTTGAGTTCACAGAGGTCAGGTTTTCAACTGCAGCTTTTAATGCCTCAGAAACTATTTTGGCTTTCAATGGTTGGGAAGATTGATTTTTCTTGAATTGACTGATTTTCTTTTTTATTTTGTGTTTAGTGAGACTTTATGAAATGATACATGAACATCAGTTTCAGCTGCAGGTCCTTAAAACCTGCATGGATGGTTTTTGTTTTTAATGACAGAGAAAACAGGATACAGATTTTCTCAGAAAATAGCAATATCCTTTGTGATGGTGTGGGGAAACCCTTTAATTTGGGTCACATGCAGTAGTTTTCAGTGGCAGCTAACAGTACCATACCTTCGTTTCTGTACAGCAGAATATAAGTTAGCCTGAGTGGGTATTGATTGTGAAGTTTGCTGTTGTATAATTACTTCTGGCTGTAGAAAAATGTGGTGTGTATTGATCTAGATGGAAGCATTTGACTAGCAGTTTCCCTTGGCTAACAGTGAGTGTCATCTTTCAGCCATGATAAATGGTAACACTCTGGGTCAGCATAATTACTTGGTGGTGAAATGAACCTCCTGTACCCTTCTCCTCTCACACCAAGGAACCACCATAATCATCTTTATCTTAAAGCCATGATTTACTGAACTAACTAGCCCCTTAATACAGTCCTCTTCTTCCCTTCCCACTGTATGCACCCACATTAAATGTGGCTCTATACTATTATTTTAAAAACTAAGCTGTTCTGTTCTGAATCCACAAGTATGATTAATTTTTTGATGGTTAATTTTTTTTTTTTACCTAATCTCTGTCAGTTGACCTGGACCTGCAGGAGGCCAACTCCTGTGACAGTTTTTTAATCTTAATGCTTAGTATTCATGTTAAAAAAAAGACAAATATTAACGCGTTCATCGTTTTGACACAGTGCTTTTAAAGTCTTGGAACCAAACCTTATTAATGCTCTGTTAAATTATTAGTGCACTGCAATGAAAACTGCCATATGAATTTATTGTCAGTAGCCCTTTAATTTTATAGAGTAATGTACACTCTGGATGTGTTGTCTTTGAAGAACAGATATGATATTTTTTCACTATATGCTGCCAGAACAGTTTCATTTAAAAATAATTTTGATACCTCATTTAATATTAGTTTTAAATGTAAGATTTTTTTAAAGCAGTAGCCATATTTCTCTTTATGTGTATCTCTAATAGGTGATAAATGTGCTATCAGAAATAGGGAAAYAGTATTTTTTGCTAGAACAGAAAACTAAGATGATTTGTATTGTTTGGCACCTTTTTAATGGGGAGTTTTCAATTTGTTATCAATATTTCATTAAAACTTCGTACCGTGTTGTTTAAAATGGATTTGTGTTTACTTGCCAGTAGTGTAATATAGCCCTGGGGTAATGACTTTTTGTTAAGTAATGTTAGTTAAAGAAAATCTGGCAATAGTTTTAGATCATTTTAAGACAGCTGTGAAGGGTTTGGATAAAGGTCATTTTCAATGATTGTGCTTAGTTAAATAAATGTGAAGGGTTTCACAATGGGAATCTTGCTTTTCAGTATGCTGTCATAAATTTCCCCTTAACACATCTGGGAATAGGAAGTAAAATGTAGTTGTTTCTGCCTTGAAGGCAGTGTATTTTATATTTTCCTTGCTTTGTTTGTTTTCCCCTTATAATGCTGTTTATTCACATAACTAGAGTTCAAAGGTTTTACTTTGTCATAAATTAAATCTTCTATTCTCTGACAGTTTGTGGGACCCGCTGGATATAATTTTCAAGTGGTTGTAACTTGAAGATTTTTTTGCTGAGATTTAGTCATTAAAAGTGTTAAATTTTCTGACAACTCAGCCTCTACTGTGACCCTGGTTCATTGCTTGCTCTCTCCCTTGGCCACAGCTGGCCTCTTGCTGTTCACAGCTGAAAAGTGAAATCAATGCTGGGTCTAACAAAATGCAGATGAAAGCCATTCTGATCATATATAGTCATTTCCCGTAATTTTATCAGCCTTCAGTTTTGTAAATGATCTCTGGAAAACATTGTTGTTCATGTGAATACAATATCAAGTTTTGTGATAAAATGTCCTTTCTTTCTGAAAAGTAATACTTTCTAAAGCATTAGTAGTGATATACAGCTCACATTGCCATAGCATGATCTTTTAAAATACCAGTCTGGTCCTTCCCCCTTTCCCTCCTGAAGGGAAGTCCGTGAAAGAGCTGCTGGCTGAATCCTGCCAGCTTTGAGCCTTTGGAATCTTGCGAATTGAGGTTTTTTATGTTCTACAAGGCTCAGAGCTGGAAAGTAAGAACTCTTACCATGTGTCAATGCACATTTCCATTGATCTTGCATCCTCCTTATTTTTATTTGAGCAAGATTGGTAGGAAAGCTGTGTTGCAGTTAGAGGTGGCAGCGAATGATGTAGCTTAATGCTCCAAAGGTCACAGAACTACAATGAGTTTGATGGAAAACAGCCTTTCTCCTTATTTTAAGTGGTTCCTGCTTTGATTACAGGCATTTATTATAATTATCAAGAGATTAGTCTGTTGTTATAGAATCCTTGTAATGGAACCATTTAAAAGGAATATAATGGCAGTTTATTGGATTTTGCAAAGGAAAAGAGAACAGATAAAGTGGTGGTTTTTAAATGGATCAACTGCTGCCTTAAGCATACTAATTTTTTCCTTTTGTTTAACTTCACATTTCTTTTTGTTTCACAATTTTCAGTTACATACTAGAGAAGTCATTTTTCAAATTCTGAAGGTATTTTACTTGTAACATTTTTATTGCAGTCTAATCCCATGGAGTTTCATTGTTAAAGACAGTTCTTCCAAAATTTTCTTACATTGTATGTGTCATAGAAAGTGTACTGTCTGACACAGTTGCTTTGTAGTTTTTTTCATATCTTCATTTAAAGAATGGCAACAAAAAAGGAGTATTTTTTAATCAAAAAATATGTGAAAGAAATTTTGTATTCCATATTAAATMATTTAAAGTGAAGGTAGGTTGCTTTCTCTTTTGTACTAGCAAAATACTATCTTATTGATGAAACCTGGTGAATTTCTTTCATGTGTATATCAATTTCCCCTACTTAATAGCATACAGTTGTATTCACTGCACTTAGTCAAAAGGAATAAATGTGAAGATTATAAAATAGTCAATTTATTCAAATGTTACAGAATAATGCTTGTATTATTAATACTTTGCTGTGAATGTAAGGACTAGATAACATTGGAAAAAATTAAAAGCTCATAAGCTTAGGGAGTTTTATATTAGAAGCTAGTTTATATTTCAAGACCTATGAATTTTGTAGTATGTGTAAGAATGTCTTATCCTTTGTTGAAACCTTCTACTAAAGAATAATTACAGAGCCTAAATCCTTGCTGAAAATGTTCTGTCCTGTGCTCRTTAGCTGAGCAATGGCACAAGTTACTTGGTACTGCTGCTAACCTGGGCTTCAGTCAATTGACTCAAACCTAGTTGACATGGGGCTATTTAATGGCAGCGGGCAATCAGCCCCAAAATAACAGTGGAAAACCTTATAAAAGCAAACTCCAAGAATAGGATTACAAGTCTGCTACTCCAATATTTGTCAGCTGCCAGCAGTGGAGACCYGGGGAGGAGTTTAGTATTTCCCCAGGTGACTTTACCATGATATTCCCCCAGCATATCCTGCCAGCTTTCAGCAAATTGTAACTCAGTGACTTCCTGAGCCAGAGGTGATATCTTTGAGTTTAATAACTTCTGGTGGTTTTTTCCCATGGTGAAATGAAATGTCTTATCCTTTTAAGAACTTATTTAAACTTCAGCTGACCACAACATCACACAGCATTGAGTACCCTGTACCCCATACCCTCGGGTRTGTTGTGTAAGAAATTCGCACAAAGTGCACCACCATTTGTTTTGAACTTGCTGCTTAATAATTCTATGTTCTCTCTAGGTGTCTTCTAATGAGAAATAGTGAGTCCTTGTTGTCAAATCACCATCTTGGTGCTATTTATAATATTAAATTTCACTATCATGATCCTTCTCAGTTAGGTCTCTGTTTTTTAGCTGTGAGGCTCCAAAATTGCCTTTTTCTCCTTCCTGGAGGCTTCCCTTGCAGGCTTATTCTTGAGCAGGTCTCTGTTAATCCTTTCGGCTGGAGCTACTTTACTTTGTGTAATAGTCAGAGAGAGGAGAATGATACACATATGGACTTGTTTTTGTCTCATTCCCACCCACCCTCCTTCCTGCAACTGTAATGTGCCAGCCAGGTTGTGGCTTTATTGCCAAAAGGAAGCCAACCAGGAATGACTAAATCTTCCTCACTGATTCAATATTTTCAAAAAGGGAAAAACATAAAGAATTGGAAAAATGTTGTAAGAGATGAGCCTGTGTCTGAGCCAGATTGCAATTCTATGGTCATAGCCCTTTCATTCCCCATTCCAATTAATGTTTTACTAGATTGAAATGAGCTAGTATTGTCAGAAAAGGCTGACAGTGTTCCATTTCCCAAAACTTTGGTGATTCATGGGGGAAGCATGCTCTATCCACCATAGCTTTTCTTGTATGATTGTGTTTCCTCTCAAATAGAATCAGCTGTAATGGTCTAGGCACAAATATTATTTGTGTGTAGGTTTTAGAGAGAGACACTTTGTTGGCAAAGCCTGTAAAAAGTCATTTTGATTTGTTGCCACAGTCTTTGAGAGTATTGCCAGACCATTGCAGGCATAATGTTATGTAGTGAATGGCATTCTCATGCCTTAGGATGTTAGGATTTAGGTTGTACATGTAATTAACAGTGATGAATGAAGTTTCCTTTATTTTTTGATACGCAATGTGCAAATTAAAAAGTACTTTGCTTGCAAATGTTACTTGAAAATTAGTGATAGTGGATGTGATTCTCCCCTCATGTGTACACCTTGGGCACTCTTGGGCAAAAAATTAATCCAGCAAGTAAGACTTCTAAAAGCAAGGAGAGATTCCTCTTTGTATTTCTGCAAATTTCCTTATAGTCCTAAGACCTGCTGATGCTCTAGAAGTATTAAGATTGTATTACACTATTTTTTTTTTCTATGCTCTCAGTAGTCTCATGTAGAGCAAAGGTAGAACACAGATTTTTTTTTTTCAAAATTTTTGATCTCACATCAGGAAAGTTTTTGATATCAGGAAGACCAATGATCTGACCTGATTGCTTTCTTTCTGCTTAATTTCAAAGGCCTGTTGCAGGCAGGAGATGTTCACTGAACAGTTTTTATAAACATTTATAAAGATTTGTAGTGAAAACACTAAGGATTATAAGTAAAAGAGCTTTCAAAAGTGTGTATTACTGTGAGTCAGTACTGGACTTCATGTTTCCTTGAATATGAGATTTTTAATGTGCTTCTTTTCTACTGTGCTGAGGCCTATGCAGATATTTCTGTTAGCAAAGAGGGTTTTGTGGTGCAAAGACCAGTGCTCCTGCTGCTGGTTAAAGGCCAGTCAGAACGCACCAACACTCTATCAAGTCAATGAATTTTGACAGGTGATATGATTACTGATAGGGTATAAATTCCCAATCATGCTGCCTTCTTGCTGCTTGCTAAATCCCTACAGTCAGAGACACACTAGAGTTGTTGTGTTAATGGTGGTTTTTTCATTATGAATCTGTTGAGCTATACAGCTTGTTTGGGTTCCTCTCAGGAATTAATTCATAACACAGTTAGTTGTAAGTGTGGTGGAGGGTAAAGCTGGAGTATTTTCATAGCATTTTACATAGATGTCATGGTAGAGTGTCATTTTCCAAAGGTCTCCCTGAAGCTAAATAAAGGAAGTATTATGTATATTTTTCTTGGGATAAGATATATTGAAGCACAATCCTTACTTGCTGTGAACAGGAGCATGTTTTTGTGTGTGCCTTTTTTTCCTCCCCAAAACCACACTAGAAATTTTAGACAGATTAAATGTTAAACTAGAAAGATGTGTTGGTCCATAATTCAGCTTTATTGATCCATGGAAATATATTGCTGTTAGAAAAGTAGTAGATTTGATATATTTTATACTGTAGTTTGTGTGTGCAATTTGGACCYACATCACTAACTACAGGATGTCTACAGAAAGACAAGGATGCTTCAAATCAATGATAATATGAGTATGACTAAAGCAACTTAATTTAGATAGTTTGCAAAAAGAAAGGCTCATGGAAGGTCATGTTCTGTAAGTATCCATCAACAGAACAATAMGGAGGAAAGAACTGAACTATTTTGTCTTCTATTGGTAGGACAAAAAGCCTTTTGCTAGTTCACTTATACATTAGAAAAGAAATAGCATAGCTATTGAGCAATACAGAGTCATGCCATGTTTATTAACCAACCTGATCATTGGTTACTTTGGTTTCTTAAATAATGTCTGGTATACTAGGTAAAAGCTATTCTTAAACTGTACAAGACTTATGAAATTAATTAGAAGTCCTTTAAGGCAGGACATGAGAAKAAACTCTACATTTATTTCCTGTAAAAAAGATTAATAATCTTTCAGAGTGATTTAGCAGCTCTTCACACTAGTGTCAATTCAATCAATTTCTTACTAGGAATCTTGGAAGCTTTTCACTGTTTGTATTTTGTGTTTGGTAGCTTGCTTCTTAAAAAAGAGAAGAAAAAATGTTAATAAAATAACCTCAACTAAACTTCCATTTTAATGTAATAAACAACAATTTCTATATGCCTTTRCCAATCACTTTTCAATCTGTGGTAGAGAAAAGTGCATTGATATTCTACTATCARCATAAAACATTTTTTCACTGTAATTAAGCCCCTAGAATAGTTCCTGAAACATATCTAATTTTTAGTATGTTGTTGACTTTAATGGGATTTTGTATAAACATATACTTAACAGACTCATACTTCTTTTTATAATTGGGTCTAAAAAATTGTATTCCTTCCATAAAAATATTTATGTACTACTCCAGAGATTCAGTCCCTCCAAAATAATAGTCTTGATATTTTATTTTGAATTATACATAATAAAGAGTACTCTGGTTTTTAAGTGTTTAACTGTTAGACTTTCTCAATTGCTTTAATAATATAGTCTAACTTTTTAGAGTGTCAGCCTTTTTTTATTGCTTGAATTTATATAACTTTTGTTTCCTGAATTTCTATTATTAATGTTCATTATTTGGTATCAATTCAAAGAAGGCGTTTGCAATCTGAATCTGGGGGTTTTGATTGCTGACCCTCTGATTCTCAATTTCCATTTTATAGCAATTTCCATTTTATAGCATTAAAATGATTCTTCAGAAGTGGAATTTTGAATATTTTTTAATTATTTATGCAGATAAGATGATTTCTGTAGCTTTTGCYTATTTTTTCTTTCACTATTCCCTTTATCAGGTTAATCAGATCATGAAAAGATAACTCCATGTTACTTTTACTTGAATTAATAAAAGGCTGGGACAAGTCAGTCAACCACATTCTCYATTTCTGTCATTTAACAGGACCCATAGAGCCTATAATTCTCCATTGTCTGAATCCTGGCTCTTGGCTTTCACAGTCATGTGAGTTCTCTGACACAATCTTCCCCTTGACAATTCACACAWGTTTTAGATGGCAGATTTTTTCTTGAGAAACCAAGATTTTCACTTTATGTARTGTTGAGACCTTGATTACTTGATACAAAAACACTAGGATTCCCATCCTATCATCCAACTTTTCCCAAGGTGAAACTAGTTCCCTCCATTGCCTGAGCGATGGGCCTGGGTTGATTAGTTGAATGTCAATAAYGTTGACAACTTAAGTTAGATAAAAGAAACTCAACTCAGCTATCATTTGGCATAATTTGACAACCTTAATCTTCCAGTAAATTACAACTGTTAATTGCTAGTATTAACTTCCCAGTAATTGAACTGTGTCTCCCAGATTGCAAGAAAGAAAAACAAATTCTATGAGGTCACAGGCAACTCGGTCCCTGTAGAACAAGCAGTTTTCAAAGATAAGGTGATCGTCAGCTTCTCAGCATCTTCAGACAAAATGTCTATTGAGCTACACAGGGGAGATCCAGAGCAGTTAAATGAATCAAGAGGTCAAAAAAGAATGAAAGTGTGTGGAAGAATAAAGAGAATAAGCTGTATTTTCGCCCAAATTGGTCATTAGAATTTGGAGAATCTCTGAGAGTGAAATGACTTGTGCCATGGTTCTTAAGCCATATGTAACATTTCAGCTCTTCAAATTCCACTCTTTCCAAGGGCATGTGTTACCGGAGCTTTGGCAYAAAACATTCATGATTATCCAGATTTACAGTTTAGAGAAAGCAAACCAAAAAATTCTATCACCAAATTACATTCAAACCCAGGTACAGACTGCACCCAGCTCCATTTTGTCCCCCTTTGTCCCACTTTTGAACTAATCTTGGAATTTTGCCATTTCTCAACTTATAGTTTGCATTTCACAATTCTGTGAAGTTTTCAGTTTTTGCTTTCTTGGAACAGGAAATTTGGCTACCCATGCTCTGAAGGGAGAGAAGAACATCCTTCTGTTCCCAGGTGTATGATTCCTTCCCCCACTGGCTATCTAATTCAGAACTGAATCTTTCCTTTCTGCCRTAATAATAGATGGGATTGAACTCCTTTCTCATTTTCCATGTTCCATACAAACTGGGATAATGCAGTCTCAAAAAAACCCTTCAAAACAACAGCCTGCAATGAATATGTGAAGTATAAAATCTGCTTAATTTGCAAGGTCGAGGATTGTAATTCCTTATGGTCATTCTACACAGAAAAGTGGAGGAGAGTTGTGTAAGTTTATTGAAATGCTGTTCATGATTTTTCTTTAACAGTAGTATTAATTTAAAAACATAGACCCAAACACAGCCAAATACACATTCTGTAATATATTTGTTAAGCGTATCCCTATAGGGAGTCATACTTACTATACAACAGCAACTGACCTTTAAATATGCATGAAAAATGCAGAAGATGCACRTGGTCGTGTCACAGATTTGTGCTACAGATAAGGGAAAAAGCATCAGTATCTCATGGTTGTTACACAGAATCGTGTGATTAAATAGATAAAAGGAAGGAACACATTAAAAGTATATCTAGAGTAATAGATTCCTAAATACTTTGTATGCAAAAATTCGAATATATCCTACTTGTTTTGCAGAACCCTCAAAAATAGCAATTTATTTCAAGACTGAAAACAAAGAAGTTAAAACTTAGTGTCACCTTTTTTTTCTTTTTTTTTTTTTCCCAATTTCACATCCGCTTCTTCTCGTATAATATTTTCAGAGCCCAAAATACATCATTAGGTCATGCTGATATATTTTGGRATGTTTTATAGAAGACTGTTTCTATACTTCTGAAGAACCTCTTGACTGTCAAAAGTAAAGTATAAATAGAAAAGTTTTGATTTTCTTGCCAATCTGACTTTTTAGCTCTCGCAAAAATTCCCAGGAACAAAAAAGATCAAAGTTAAGATTACTTCAGTATTTATTTGATAGTGTTATAAACATGCTCTCTATTAAAAATTCTGTAGCATTCATAGCTAGGCCCCTTGGCAAATGTTTATTTCATCAATACAAGCTATATTTGGGGATAGGAATAATTGTTTATACATCAGACAAGGCATATTGTGCGGTCGTGTCTTTATTTCAGTTCTTAAGAACAACATTAATTTAAAGATAGATATGTGCTTTTTCTTAACTTACGCTGTATTTCTGGATGATAAGGGGAAAATAAATCTGTACCAAAAAAACTTGCAGGGGATGTAAAACTTCAGGCTTCTATAAATTTTGAATTCAAGTACTTCCAATTGCTAAGCTTGAATTGTCATTTTGCAAAAATAATTATTCTTTTTAAATAGTGTATTTTTAGACTTGCATTTTAATAAACAACTCTGCATGATGGAAATTGAAACAATTGCCTAGGTAAAACTCTTATTATTTATTTATTMGATTTTGATTACTGTTGCTGTTTGTTGTTAGGCCTCAAGGAAGCTAATTATTTCATCTCAATGCCAGGTTAATAAGTTAGCTGTCTTTAAACAGTTGCAGCTTGAATAATTTAAAAAGGTCCAAAACAGTAATTCATTACAGGTTTTTAAGAAATAGTATATATATAAAAAAATAAAGCTGTGTCTCCTAGTTTTAGAATAACACTTTTAAAACATTTAGGGAGAGCAATTTCTCTTTTTTTTGATTAAAGACTTAGAGAGACAAAATTTCTATTCCTGGATTCCATATTCCATGCTGTGACTTACAAACAGAAGTAACTAATGAGATAACAAGCCCTARCTGTCTATCTCAACCACACTGCTTCTGTTAAAAGTGCAGCTCTAGATTTTTTGACAAGTCACTGCTGGTTTGTCCAGAAACTCAGAAACTGGGCTGTAATTTGTGTGCTCGGTAGGTTCTTCAGTAGTTCCTTCACAAGAGATTCAGACACCTTAATCTGTGCATCTGGAATGGAGCAGACAGCTGGGACAGCATCCTTATCAGCAGTCACATATGTTATCCCTACTTACAAGTCTGAGCCTTTAGTGTTTGACCTTTAAGTAAGGCAATGAGGCACCAAAGTTTTCCAGAGCTTCAGCAAGCTCTTTTACTTGGGATGCCCAGTGGGAAATCTGGGGATCTGGGGGCTGCTTTTCATTTGTCGGAGCACGCTAATCATAACTGTACAAAATTTTAGGTACTATTTAACTCTTCTAGAATTGTAGACAAGTCATAAAGACTCTGAATTTTTTTTATAAGCTAGGACCCTACTGTCCTCAGATATGTGTTAAATATGATACATAAAATCTTGAAACACAGAGTAACCTATTTTTCATGTAAAAAGKCACTGCTTCATTAGAACATTTGCAMAATCTCAGGACTTCTGCATTGTTCTGATGTAGGCTGTATGAGAGTGACATTAAAAGCAACCTCCAGCTTTGTTTACTGGAGCTTCTTAGTGAAGTGGTGTTACTGTCATTCAGAATTCAATGGGAAAAGAGATCATTGTGTTTTAGGATTTTTCTCAATTTCTCTCCAGAAAAGGTAGAAAAAACAACCAAAAGAACCTAGCTGTATTCATTACACCAAGAACAAAATATCCTATCATCTAAATGAGTAGCATAGTTAATGCTCATGCAGAAGGAGAAGGAGAAGGGTGTCTGTGTGAGATTTGAATAAATTGTTCTCTCAGTCTTCCCTTTTCAGTGCTACAGCTGGACCAWGGAAATAATACTAAAAGACCCCAGACAGGGAAGGGTTGTTTTGGGAGGGAGTTGAGATTTGGGGTTTTTTAAATTAATTTCTGTGCAAAAAAGGAGTCAGACCGTAAGAGGCAAAACATAACTACAAGAAAGAGTTCTCTTACTTTCCAATGGTCACAAGACCAGTTTATCTGGTTTTTGTGCAACCACTGTTCACCTTGCATAAGCAGAATTGAGTCACCATGCTTCCTACTTAAATGCACTTTTATGGTCTTAGCTGAAAAGCTGAACAGAAATAGGTAACAGCMTAATCAGATTAATCCATTCTACAGAATCACTACTGGAAGAATATTTAATGTTTGAAACTCAGAGGAAAAACTACAATTGAAAAAAATCTCAAACTTAATTCTGTAAATATCTTAGATATCGTAAGAAATATCTTAAMTATCCTAAGAACTATATCTATTAAAGTTAACATTGTTTGAAAAACAGCATCTCTATAGCAAAATAATAGTTGTCCTAAAATTTCTTCTTTTGATTTAATTTATTAAAGCAGCATTTCACTTTCTTAAATTAAGAAAAATAAGTTATTTTCTGAGATTTTTATCTGATTTCTTATGGATTATGCTGTAAAATAACACAATACTTTCCAGAAAGTTTTGAGAAATAGTTGTATTATTTCATGAGGTATCCTGTTTTTGTAGACAGAGGGTACCCACTTTTATTTTACTTTTAGTTTTACAGATGATRTGCTTAACAAGGAAAATAATTTTGCTTACAGTAGGTAATATGCTTGTAAAAAGTGTAGAAGAACTACATGAAAATTTCATTCTTAAGCCCATTTAAATTARGAAACATTATTTTGATCAAATCTTCTGGGAAAAAGTTGTGATGGCATAAATTCCTATGAAAATACATGATTTTTTTCTTTTTCATTTTTATAAATTGATAAAAGTTTTCAAATGTTTTTATTTTCATGCTGTATTTCCTAAAAGCAAGAGTGTATGTTAATGTCATGGTGCCTAGTCAAAACATAAAATGGGGGGTTTTTTTTGCTTGAAATTCAATGATCATTTTCTAGACCAAGTTTTGAGTCAATTAAACATTGAGCTATTTCTACATTTTGAATAAGAAAATTATCATGCATACTTGGAATGCATTTTACTTGATTTTTCCCCCTTGTAGTAATGCTCCTAGTCTAAGCCATTCTGTCTGCCTCTTTTTTGCAGCCAATTAAGAAATACAGAGATGACGCCCAATTCATTCCATCTTGGAGTTTGTTGTACTGTGGCATCATGGCAGTACTTGTGAAATCTTACTAAGTGCCCATTGTACTGAGACAGCATGACATAACAAAATATACAGTAAAAATAAAAGTGTCCTAATTCTTTCAAGGTATTTACCAAAAGGGAGTTTTACCCAAATTTTCCTTTATTGAAAACTATAAAATGGCTTTTKGGGCTTTGGATGTTTTGTTTCCTTTTTGTTGGAGTGGCAGCAAACCATATTCTGAATCAGAATTAAGGCTCCTAACCAGAAATCTGAGTTAAACCAGAGTATTGTTTTAACCACTTACTTTTCCTTTTTTTTTCAAATATGATCTTTWATGTCCTAATTATAACCCTAAATTTTATTTCATTTTAGTGTTTCTTAGTTTACAATATATTATCTCTAGAATCTGGTGCAATCGCATTGTTGTAACTCATATTTTGTTGCTAAAAAGTCCCTTGTGATTCTGGTGAGTCAAACACTGACAATTTATGTATCTGCTTTGTAAGTTCTTTTAGTTCTTCATTCAGTGTCATTGGAGTCACTTAAAAGGAACCAAGTATATAACTTTAGAAAACTGTATTGTTTCATTTAGCTGTCCTACATGTAGTGTCCTACTATTGACCGTTAGTACTTGGATAGATTTGCCAAATTTCTCTCTCATTATTTGAAATTTATATTTTATGTTAATTCAATAATTTAAAAAATTCTACTTATCATTAGTTTTACTTTGTAGAGATTASAGTTATTGCCACTTCCATGGTTATTTTTAAGAGTATGTGGCTTTTTTCTCTCTATTTTTTCCCCATTTCTAACTTTTTGCATGGTTAGTCTTATTTCCCTACAACTGCTTCTTCTTGGTAGAAGTTTACTACTATTTAATARTATTACAGCCTTTCCAAAGTGAACATCTCATTCTGAAGAACTAAGCTTTGTAAAAAATCTAGACAATCAGTAGACTGTTAATCCTCATTTGTTTGTGTATTCATTATGAGTTTTTTCCTTCAGACTCCATGCAATATGCTAAAATCCATTATCCTGGGATTTTACTGACTTAGAAGTTTGTGGTTTAAGTAGTACCATAGCTAAAATTAACATCTCTATTGTCACAGCCTCCCTTTCACATCTACTGAAATTACTCTCCTTTCTAACCTCTCATCTATCTGAAGAATAATTCAAAATGAGAGATTTTTGTTTTCAGCTTTTGATGTTTCCCCGGTTTCCTCACTGAAATTAAGACACAGAAGTTTCAGGAATTGGAAATCTTCATTAAGAATGTGTATTAAATACTCTTTTTTCCAGTGYCTTAAGTAGAAAATAAAAGCCCCATAAATCACTTCCTCCTTTCTGAAAAGGGTGTTACCCTTTAAAACAGTYCTTAGAAATTCTTCTCCATAAATTTGGTGGATCTTTAATCATTAGTCATCTTCTGATAGTTTTTTCTCTCTTTCATTTCATTCTCTGTTGTCTCAGCTTTGTCCTTCATTATTAATGCAAGACCATTAGTAACATGATCAGAGGAGAGAAACTGTTAGCAGTTTTCTTTTTGCTTTTCAGAGGTGACTCCTCTGCTCCTATTCTGATGATGAGTAGTAGTGTTTGCTGTTAGTTTGAGTTTTTCTATGCCCTATTTCATCCTTGTTTCAAAGTCCAAGTGGAAATCTTTCCCTTTTTTTACCATCTTTCTAAATTTTCATGTCATTAAGTGTTTCTCAGATTCATTACACCTTTATTCTCTGTGGTAATATTTCCAGGATTTAATATTATTTACAGTTACTTTACTCTATCTATTGCAACACCACTTCTGTACCTTATTTGCTCCTYTTTTGTTACAGAAGACATCTGCTCTTGGATCTTCTGGCAAATGGGTTTATATATTGGCTTTAGGCTTTAACCATTAAAAATATTCCATAAATGTTTTTGTATTTTTTGTATTTCAAGTTTTCTTTTACTTACCTTTTGTTTTTTAATGTCATTCACTTTCTGTTCTTCATATTACATTAGGAAAATTCTTTATGCTTTCAAAATATATTTTTTTCCTTATTTCTCAAAACACAGTCATAATTCCACACTGTGAAAAGAATAATTTTTCTTTTCAAAATATGTCCCATAAAAGCAACCAGGATTAATTGTTGAAATTATAGATCATCAATTCTTTGCCTTTTCTAGTATTTTCCCAGTATTACAAAGACTAAGGATTCTCTGAGATCCTTCCAATTYTGTGACCCACCTCTCTTTCAAAACAACTCTTCCCCCTTCCCCCATGTCTGCAGGCTTGTTCCTCTTCGTTAATATATTCAAACTTAATCTCTTCCATCTGGCAGCCCATCCTTGGGGCTGCAGTCTGAGGATCTTTTATGTGTACTGCTTCTTTCCAGAATTAATTTTTGTCACTAGTTGCTGTAGCTGTAGGTGGCATGTAGCAAACTGCACCTTGCTCCCAAACAGGGACTGGGTTTCACAGCCATGCAGCTGTTGACACAGATGCTGAATGCGCACAGGACGGACAAAGACTTACAGTTTAGRACAGCTAGTATTCATAAGTCCAAGGAAAAACCCTTCCCATGCTCTTCATTGCATTGATGGCCATAGGAGTTAACAGAAAACCTTTTCAAGAATTGTCTTTTAAATGTTCAAGCTATGGAGATGTGAAAAGGCAGGGAGGACTTTGCTGTGCAGGCTGACTTGACATTCCTCTTAATTGYTTTTCTGGCAAAGCACGCCACAGTTTCTCCTCTGAGAGGATAATTGAGCTATCTGAAACACTTTAGTCTGTCTCAATAATCTTTGTTCCCACGTGGAAGATGTTTATGGTGTGGCAGTAAAGAATATCATGAAGAATTCTCGGCAGATCTGAATTTTAGAGCAACCTACATTTGAGACACTTCAAAGCTGTTTGCTCCAACTTATCAAARTCCATCATGGCTACCCAGGGCAGCATAACAGCAGCTTGCCTTTCCATCCCATGCTGGCCAAGAAAAGTGTATTTGAAGTAGGAGAGCATGCACATCAAGCTGTYAAATGGGTACCAGTGAAACAAAATTTGTAATCCTTCAGTACGTAGTACAATAGGGCTTCTTCCATTAAAACATGTATTTTCTTTGTCTGTATTAACTATATGAGGTACTGCACATCAGAAATTTGGGATTAAGTTACAACACCATACCATTCAAAATAATTTTTTTCATTGTTAGTAGCCTTGTAGTATTACTAGATTCATGCCAGTTCTCATTATGATGAGAAAGGTTTATATTGGATTATRTTGGATTATACTGTAGTTTGTAAGGAAATTATCTCTGACAGTTAAACTCATCATGTGGAGTTCTTTGGGTCCTGTGTTTTAGGATACATTTAAAATAGCCAATCCTTCAGTTGGAAGGATATGGATATATATTTCTCTTTTCTTAAAATTCTTTAGAAATATCTCATATRTGATGCTATAAACTTATAGTTCTTAAAAATATTCACTACACTGTGCTTAATATCCACTATTTCATTCAAACAAGCCAGATTCAAAAATGTCACTTTACTGGTATAAGATATGGAGGAATGAGAAATTACATGTAATCTAGTTGGCTGTGGGAATAAGGATTATTAATAATATGCATTATAAGGAAAATTAAAGCCTATTGAAATATTGTCCTTGTCACAAAAAATAAATTACCAAAATTACTTGATTTAGTCAAGTCACTTTGAAAAATGCATTGTAGCAGAAAGAGTTATGGGTGATTTGCAGACATGCTCACTTCTAGGACTGACTTGTGCCTGGTACATCATTAGAAAATATAGTTCTACTTCATTTACAGCCATCATTTAGAACTACCTAACAGCTRCCTAAATTCCTCAAAAATCTAAAAGTCTGAGTGATATCCACAGGATTAGAATATAAGTATGTCTAAAGTACTGTAATCTGTGGGTTAGGCAATTTAACACTGATTCTGTCAATAATGCTTGACTTAAAGCAGGTTAAATTCTAAATTTTAGGCTGAAACTGGTGCCRCAGTATTCTTCTTAGTAGTATTTTTAATCTAACCTAGAGATTTAATAATACAACATTTAAGGAAAATCACACAATTTTTTCTGCCTGTTATTCAAGTGATGAAGCTCAATAATTCAAAACTTTCTGTAAGTATAGATCTATCATCTTTTGAAGTTTCTGCTTTCTTTCTAACARCAATGTAGGAAAAGCATCTTGTCTTTCAGTTGATGATGTTGCTCTGAGTCAAAAATCAATCTTCAATCAACTAGTTAAGATTCAGAAACCTTTTCTTTAGGGTTGAGATACCAACTTCCAGGACCTGGAAGCATGTAGTAACATTGTAGGATAGACATCTGTAGAAAACTGTAACAAGAAACTTCAGTCCTGTTTTTAAAAGTCATATAGTTTGTGAATAGAAATGGTGCTTCTGGTCTTTTTTCTCAAAAATTTTAATTTTGCACCATTATTACGTATTTCAAGCTTCAGTCCCTGGTGAACTTGTAATGACTTTTTGGATCTGCAAAATAGACTTAATCTTCTGAAAATTTCATTACTTTCTTACTTAACACTTCATTAAAATAGTGGCTTTAAAATCTGGTTTATGTTAAATTGAGAATGTACAGGAATCTTCAGACTAATTAATCAAAGTAATGAATTACCAGATTAAACACAGAACAAATTAAAAATATAGTTTTTTAGGCTGAATGTGAATATTTCTTAATTTCATTAAGCATTTTATTATTACATATAATACATATTACATATTACATTTATCATTCTTATCAACATTAGTGGTTTTCTTTATGCTGCCAATACAAATAATTTCAGAGATATTTTTTTAAAAGGTTTTCATCAATATTTTTACTTCTGTCCTCTCATGACTTACTCTGAAATGGAATTATAAAGGGAAGGTTTCTTGCTTTTCAAAAAACCACTGAAGTTGCCTCCTCACTGCTTGTAAATAAGAAAAATGCCTGTTCTGCAAGGCAGCCATAAAAGTAGGACCTTCACACAGACTCAAGAAGCATGTTGTGAAAATGCCATTCAGAATGCAAAAAACAGCAGCATTGACTAAAAATGATGGTGTGCTGCTTCTGAAAATTTGTTAGTGGCTGGAAGGTAGGATGCTAGATCCACTCCCCATGGTGCCCTGCCCTCCAGAACTGATGCTGGTCTCATGACAGCAGTTAGTRAAGTTGGACAATAACTAATGAAAGYGTGGAAAAAAGTGCTTAAGTGGATTGTAAAGAACAAAAATGTCTGTCCTACATTAGCATATTTCTACTTTTGCTCTGGAAATGGCTACCGGCACATAGCTGCTCAAAATGAGGGCAATCTAGAAAACAGTGGCTAAAGAAATAACTAGAAAAATCCAGCAAAGACATATAGCATACTTATGAGTTGTAAACTTTTTTCACTTTTTTTTTTTTTTCTTTTTTCTCTTTGTCTTTTGATCACACATGTCCAGGGCAGTGCAGATAGATTGAAAATGACTGGTTTAGAGCAGTGGTTCCCCAGCTAGGGTCCACGAGGTCATGGCCTGCAGAATAATTTGAAATGTATAGTGTGTTCAATTATGAGTTTGATAATAAGGATGCATCCAGAAACATTTTGCATTCTTCCTAGTGATCCAAAAAGCTTTTAAAATGTTGGCTTAGAATGCTGCTTTGTCCAAATAGCTTATAAAAGAGATGCAGGAGATTTGTGTTGATAAAGTCAAGAAGTTCTCTGAAAGTGGAGCTGGTCAGCTATTTAAAACCAAAGTTGAATACCAGATGATTATATATGTATACTTTTTGGCTTTAATATAGATTAACAATGGCTTATATAATTCTACAGGAGTTTAATATTCTTTTGAATGTAAAAAGGCAATGTTACACAAAGATGGCCATGGTTGTTAATGGCTTGTGTTAGCTGGGAGCTATAAAATCATCCTAGTACTCTGTTAGTGCTGGAATAATAATTTACCAAGACAATTACCACATGGTGGAACTTTTTTTGCTGCTCTAATTCAGTGTTATTAATAATGAATAAAATTGCAATTTTCTCAGGTTGCTAGGGGCAGTGGGGAATTATTTCAATGAATATTTCAGCACATTAGTTTAATCATAGTTCCACAAAATTCAAGTGGGCAATATTTTATACTTTTAAGTTCAGTCTGCTAAGGGACCATAGTCATTAAATTGCAAACTATTTGCACTGAGGTCCATTCTATGATTTACAAGCCTTGTTAAAAACACTGTAAAAGAAAGCAAGCTGTGCCATTAATACTTGTAATTTGATGCTGCATTTGTTAATGGGTTCAGTGTGATTAATGTTTTTAGCAGCAGGCAGAACACTTTGAGACAGGCGGTGCTGGGGTTTATAATACATAAATGCATGTAAAGAAACGCTAGAATATTGTAAGTTTTAGTAACACATGTTTTTACAAGATTGTATTCCAGAAATGGGAAAGCAGCAGTGAAATTATACTATAATGTATGTAAATACAGTTCAAGCTGTGGTAGGTGCTGATGTGTGTGTTCTTTATTTTCCAGCCAACTGCATGACTTCTGGCGCTTGGATTACTGGGAAGATGATTTGCGCCGACGGAGGAGATTTGTTCGCAATGCTTTTGGATCTACTCACGCTGATGCTCTCCTAAAAGCTGCTGTGGAATATGGTCAGTATTACCTCAGCTTAAAAATATAGCTCATGATACTTTCTTGATGTCCATGGATGCTTCAGAATCATGTCCCTTCTTTCACAAAGACAGTGCTGAGAATTCCTAGGACAGCATATTCTTAGAAAAGGAATTCTTTCAATTCTTACACTTTAATGAACCAGAAGACATGAGCTTGTGAGCTGTTAAATTCCCTGATCCCCAAGGAATTCACATTATACTTCTCTAGGATTCCCAGACACTAATTTTGAGATGCTGGTAAAAGCAACTGAACGTGTCTCTCTGGAGTGACTGAATTAAATAGGTCATCAAACTAATGTATCATAATAGTTCCATTGGAGACATTTTCTGAATGAGGAATTAAAAAATTTCAGAAATTTTATTCTGGCATGAAAATTTCAGCCAGAAGTATTTTTTTCTGCAAATCGTGAAATGCATTAGAACTTGTTAACAATAATAATTTTTAAGGATAACTTGTGATTCAATAGTGAACTGAATACATAGAAGCTTCAGTTTTAGAAACTGAAAAATTAGATAGTGTTTGATTTTCATGGAGATGTAGCTGGAGATAAAAGAGGAATGAGGACATGCTTACAAATTCCTCTATAATATGTAGAAGTTTCATATTTTTGTGACTTCTATACAGCAGTCTGAGCCTGAATACTCCAAAAATCTAAAGTGAATTTATTTCTTGGGTTTAAGCTGGGATACCTCTCTAGCATATCAAAGACAGGAGTTTTTTAAAGAGTATTGTGATGGTTTTCTGGGGCTTTTTTTGTTTTAGTGCTAGTGCTGAAAAGAAAATACTATGATTATTTAGAATTTAGAAGTAAAAATTTGAAGTAATCATTCACAAAGCAAGTTGAACACTTCATCTGATGTTTAGCCAAAGGCTAAGGGTGCCAAAAGTTCTGAATATGATAGATATAAAGCTAAGTCTGTATATGACCTACACTTTTCACCAACTTTGCGGTTGTATGAGGCAAATAGCTGGGATCCAAATACAGTTAGACATATGAATTAATATCTGTGTGTGCAGTTATACTTGGAGGTGTAACTTAATCCTTACTTAAAGGTGAGGACTATCATGTCCAGGACTTCAAGTCATAAAGTTTCCTTAAGCTCGATTAAAGAAGACATTTCCCCCATTTGTAAATGGTATTTCATATTTKTCAAAGGGTTATTTTCTCCATGTTCTTCCAAAACATCAGGATAGAGATTTTATGAGGGTCAGGTACAAAACTGTGCTGATTTCTGTGTTGCTTTTGAAAGGTAAATAGTCACTAAAACCACAGACTTTATATTTCTATAGCACCTGTTAGTGCATTCACCATACAGGAAAATTAAAACTCAGAATTATACACAGATGGTGTACATCAAACTTAGTGGTTACATAAAAGTTAACAATAGACTGAAGTTTTCAGAATTTAAAAAATATTTCTAAGTTTTCATATATGTATTAAAATTAACAGGGAATTTTAAACCAGCATGTGTTAAAGTATTCATGGATTCCATCTAGATATTTACTTTTCAGAGGCTTAAGCCTTTGGATTTTAATACTGAAACTTTTAGCTGACCTTTCTCTGTAAGAAAACATCCTTAACACTGATGTTATTTTTATGCCGCTTGGTGTTACTAATGAGTTGAATAATTTATGAGGTTGTCATGTGAAAAGGATTTGGTGCAGTTTGATGTACTTCTAGCCTCTGGTGCTGGAATGTGATTAATAAAGAGCTAGAGGCAGATTTTTTTTTTTTTTCCATAGGGCTTAACTTTGCTTGTAGTTAGTTTTTTATTGGCTTTGTTTTGATAATTTTGTTTGGAACAGTTTGATAGTAAAATGCCCCTAGCTTCCAAAACTGAGTATGACATCACACTACAAAAAAAATTTAAAGCATTTTTTAAAAAAATCAGACTACATAGTTTTCCAATAACAGATTTTATTTCCTGACCTCAGATACTTCGCTTGTGACAAATAAAGTATTCATCAAAGGAAAATTTGTTGGGCTTTTGTTTCAATTTTTCATCTTGACTGATACCTCTAGTACAAGTTAAGCTGTATTGAGCATCAGAAAAATAGTGGAAACATCTTACAAGTTTTTGTTATCTACAATGACTGTCCGTTATCATTTAGGATTCTGTGCTTAAATATTGCAGTGAAGGAATGTTTAGTCAAAGCCTAAGTCAGCAAGCTCCTCAGTGTCTGCGATCAAAGGCATCAACTTAAATAGGTCTGATCAGGCATTGCAGAAGAGGGCAGCCAGCTTCAGCTGAGCAAAAATCACAGAGCAAAGATGACAAAATTAATCAGTCATTTCTTTGGCAGTAAATAATAAGATATGCTGAGGATTGCAGATGAGAGAATTATCAGATTCCTTGGAGATGTGCCTGCTTAACACCTGATTTATCTGAGCTTGTGCMGCCATCAAGATATGACCTTGATAGATAAAAAAGGGCTTTACAGCTTCTCTAGTATTAAATAATATTTGATGTTGGATGTATGGATACTGTAATTATGTTATATTTGCAGTAACTAAGGAAGGAAGCTTGGAAATTAAAACTATGTCTATGATCTATATATTTGTTTTAGAGAAGTAAAACAAATGTTAAATTCCACCTTGAAGGCCTAAAAAGWGAAGTGTAAATTTTAGATGCTAGTGGCCTCTTCCTGTAGGAAGCATTCAATGTTGTGCTATTGGGAAACAATATTTTCTCCAAAAATCTGTCACAATGAAGTTTCTACTTAATTACAGTCTGTTAGTCAGCTCCTGTATGCATGTTTGGATTTCCATTTTTCATGATATATTATGTATACATATGTGTGTGTGCATATGTCTACATATGAGTATATGTTGAAAGTACCTGACAAGTAAAAAACATTGTAATGAGAAATTAKGACATATTTCTATGCCTATTTAAAACTGTGTGAAAAATTGCCGCAGATTCCTATGRCTATATACTTAGCTGTCCCTTGAGACTCTTTGCATCTTAGTCATAGCAGCATTTACAGATTGACTAGAGAATTTTTCCTTCTGGATTAGTCTCCACAATTTCTAATGGTGGAGGCTAGTATTTCTACTTTAATATTCAGCATTAGATTTGTCTGTAATCTGTTAAAGTTACTTTCATACCCAGATGCAAAATACAAGCACAATTAGTTCAACATTGTATCTGCAGTCCCCTTTTGTTTTAGTTAAATTCTTACTTGACTCAAAATATAGATTCATTTCTCTCTTTTGAGTAGCTGAAGAGATGCTACTTACTGCAGTATAAAAGTGCAAGCTAAAATGGAATTTGAATTACCTGGAACTTTTAGTAGAGTTTTAATTTTATAGCATCAATAGCTTAAAAAATTCTTATTCTAGGTTTAGATGGAATTTCAGTGTAAATAAGTAAATTGTAACTGAAAAGAAAGGAAAAAGAAAAGATTGTACAAATGATTATACACCTAYTTTTCTTCCCCAAATTTTACTGTGAGGGATATGTGAAATATGCAGATATGACCCAGTTCACAGAGATTCTGCACATGTGGTGAAAGAGCTGTCTCTTCTAGTTAATCAACTTAACAATTTACAGTCATTGGAGATTAGCATAGAGGAGACACTACTGTACGACCCTGCCAGTGAGATAGAATACTGGTCCACAAGGGTCAACCTAGACCAGTTCCTTTATTAAAATTTGGTCCATCAGCCTTTAAAGGTCCACAAACAATTTATACATAGAGGGAGTAGAAGAAAGGCTACATTTTCTAATCTGCACTGAGGTAAATGAAAATGACCTCAGTGCCCACATTCTAAACATACATGTGTAAGCTGGTCAAATATATCTAGGATATGTGCTCAAGAATATTTACCCTGTTAAGCTGATTAGCGTGACAGATCCTAAATGCTTAGAATGAAAAAGAAAACAAAAAATAAAAATGCCTTCATATTGCTCAAGTTTTGAAATAAAGCCACAGATATATGTGCAATATAGGTACATATGGCTTTTGAACTTGCAAATGTGTTTGGATATCTAATTAGCAACCTTATTTAAAGGGCAGTTCTAGCCGAAGCAGCCTCTGGCTCCTTCTGGGTCTTGTCATCAGTGCTCTAAATTTCACCAAATACTATGTTTACTCATCACTAGAAAAACATTTTTATTACACAAACACAATTTAAAAGCATCAGGTTTGGCAATCTTGAATGTTGAAATCTGAAATCTGTTTTCATGACAGCAGATTAATTTTGATGGACCTTCAAAGAATGGCAGGAAGGACCAGATTATTTAATGAGCAAGAGCTACCTTAGAAGCAAGGCTGTGTGTTCCTGCTGTGAAACTGGGGGTCTGAAGTCCACAGGAACTCAAACAAGGGACTGTCTTCAGAATRGGGCATCTGGCTGTCCCAGGGACCCTAAAGAAAGATTCAATTTTGTCAGGGGTCCTCAATGTTAGAGAAATACCCCAAGATGAAATTTCGGAAACGCTAGCTCTAGAGCAACCCTACAGTGCTGACAAGTCCAAAGCAGTTGATTTCCACAGCTCCTGGGTTCCATCTCATGAGCTGCTGGGCTCCCTGCCTTCTGCAGGCAGTGTTAGAGCAAGGTAGAGGG
Organism: Cardinalis cardinalis; assembly: GCA_014549065.1. Taxonomy (NCBI): domain Eukaryota; kingdom Metazoa; phylum Chordata; class Aves; order Passeriformes; family Cardinalidae; genus Cardinalis; species Cardinalis cardinalis. The sequence continues at coordinate 609,856 of JACDOX010000046.1, read as the reverse complement.
AAGAGCGTCCAGAGAAACTGGCAAGAAGCTATGCACAAAACGCTGTTCTAGAAAGCTAAGCCAGTGTCTTAGAAACTTACCTGGCATTTTCAAGTAATAAGACGTGTGAGGAAATCAGAATGTCCGATGAACTGGAGATGCTCAATTTCATCATCTCTGTTCAGAAGCTTTGCTGTAAAATCAAGTGCCCTATTCTAGGAAGTCTGTATGTGCACCTAAAGGTTAGTCTTCGTTTCCATTCTGCATTTCAGGTTCTACACTTTGATATATTAGATTGTTGATGCTAATGACATTGCTAAAAACGTAAAGGTGTCTTTTGTTGGTGAAAATCCTACCATTTTTTGCAATAAATTCAAGACTCTCTGTCAAAGTTACTGCATAAATCATATTTATCTGAAAGAGTTCTACTACTTTTTCTCAACATCATAAGGTTCTCAGACTTCATTATTCTTCACCTTATCACTTCTGTGTGCATTTTGAAAATGCCCAGTGTATTCCCAGAACAGTTTCAGCAGCACTGGTTTCAGAACCACCCATAAAAAACCTGTATTTTTTTCAGTAACTGGTTCAAAAATGAAAGCAAGTTGAAGTCAACTGATAGTGAATCATTACTTATCAGAGTTTTGCTAGCAGGGCAACTAGATGCATAAAACCCAGTTATTTTCCTAGGTATATAGCAGTGAAAGCATTACATATGTACCATATAAGAGATTAAAGATCAAATTGTTCTTCTAGTTTTGTCTATGAAATATTGCTTCCTTATACTATATCTGTATGAACAGCTTTTTTGTCAGCTTCGTTGAGTTTCATAGATCCTTTTGTTGGGTTTTTTCACGTTTTCTTTTACTTCTAAACTGATCTAGACATCTGTTCATTGCCAATAACAGGATAAAAGGCAACAGGAATAAATTATTTTCTACTGTCATAGGGGTCAAACAATGGACAGGTTGTCCAGAGAAATTGTGTGGTTTCCATCCTTGGAAATACTGAAAACCAAGTATTTATACGCAACTATGTGGCCCCCTTGAGTCTTCCCTCCTCAAGAGAAACAAAGAATATCTACAGAATATCTGGATCAATTTAGTAGTAAAAGTAAATATAAAGGAAGATCTATGTCTCTCTTGTACTGTGGAGACCAGAACTAGATGTAGAAATCCAGGTGTGGCCTCACCAAGGCTAAGCAGAGGAGGAGGATTACCTTCCCCAACCTACTGGCAATATTTTGCCTACTGCAGCCCAGGATAACATTTCCCATTGCTGCAAGGACACATTAACAGCTCATGTTCAAGCTGGTGTCCCTCAGCACCCCCAGCTCCATTTTTCAGAGCTTCTTTCCAGCTGTGTGACTCCCAGCAGGTACTGGAGCCTGGGCTTGTTCCTCCCCTGATGCAGGACTTCTTGTTGAGCTTCATAAGGCTCCTGTTATCCCATTTCACCAGCCTGCTGAGGCCCCCTGGCAGACCAGTCACTCCTCCGTTTCTTGTCATGTGCAAACTTGCTGAGGGAACTCTCTGCCTTATCTTTAATGAAGATGTGAACAGGTATAAAATGTTTCTAGTGTCAATTTGCTCATGTTCAGTATAATAATAATTATTGCTGAAATTGAGTTTGTTGTAACCGCATAAGCCAAGACACTATTTTTGATTGTCTTTTTTCTCCTCCCTCAGTTAATGCACTACCTAAAAATTAGTCACATACACTACTACATTCTCATAAAATATGTAGTTCTAGGGAAATACAGGGTGACCCTTATCTAAGATAATTCCCCAAACTGATATTTATTTAAATAATGCCTTAAGTAAGAATACATTAGAGCAACTGAAGAACGAAAGCCCTTTTCTAAAAARAAACCTTGTTCCCTCACCCCATTCGTTCACACATTTTTAGTCTGTAAGTAAATACAAGTGTGAGCAGTTTTAAGGAATAGAATCGACTTTGTGGCCAGTAAAACACACATACCTGATGTTCAGTGGTGAGCATTTTAAGAATATGTATACAGTCATTAAATTAACCCATAAGAATTCTTCTGTGTGCCAAGTAAGTCCTAAATGGGATCATGCTGCCATGTGAAACAAGCATGTAAACATTTCTGCTTCAGTTGAAGCACCTAAAATAATACTTCTCCTGTTAAAAAACTTCCTTCAGTACGTGAACTAACTTCTACATTGATTGTGGAATCTCCAGTGTACTCTGAATGAGTTTACATCTGAATTGTGTGCCTAAACAAGTCACAAAGATCTTTTTTTTAAGCACAGCAATTTAAGATTTTCATCTCTAGCCTTATAATTGTAGCCCAACAGTGCCATCCACTGCTTCACCAAATAAACTCCCAAATATTTCATCCTCACAGGATTTTAGGGAAAATATTACATGATAATTTTGTTCTCTTAGTATTTTATATAGTATTTGCAAGATACAGTTTTATCTAAAGAAATTCTAGGGAAAAGCTTACATTGGGTACTAATTGAAGGATCTGCAAAACAAAATCTTAGTAGTGAGAATAATTAAATATAAAATACTAGATTTAACTTTATCTTCTTTATAACATTTCCCACTCCACTCCCCCCAATCATAAATATGTTCTCATTAAATAGATACCATAAATATATCTACCATTATGGTGATTATTTTTCTTAAAACCCACTGTAATGTAATGAAAGGCACCTTCAAGATGTAAATGGAATTTGCTTAGGTGGAGTACTGAACACTGCTGAGTTGAATTTTACTGAGCACTCAGTGTCTAAGCTTCTGCTCCCTGACTAGGTCATAGAAATGAGTTGCAATTGCATCCTATCAGTACTTGCAGTCTCTAAATATCTTCTGCCTGTTGTATGTTATTTCTAGCATATTTGTAGGAATTTTTATGGCAGCTTTACTGTAAGTTGTAAGTGCAGATTCATGAAACAGTCATTTTTTGTAATTATTTCCGTAACTCTTGAATGTCAGAAGCTCTCTTTTGACTCTAATTCAAGTTTTTCAAAGAGCTAAGAAAACTTTTCCCTCTAAACCTCTGTGTTTGGTTTCAAATGCCTTTCCTCTGAGATTTTTAGGTTATCCAGCATGACCTGGGTATTAGCTGCTCTTATTGGTCTGAGCTAATAGATTTTACTGCAGAACTTGCTTGCTTTTTACCAGCAGTTAACATAACTACCTCTTTCTTCATCTGAAAGTATATGATGCCAGAATGTTCTTGAAGCCATGAAATTTGCTTGCAAAACCATTCCTAAGATCTCAAAATTGGAACCATTGTCATTCTTGGAATTCTAGCTGCATTTTTCTCCCTTCCACAGTTACATTTTCATGTACAAATTATACACAATATCTGTCTGTTCTGCCAAATGAAAGTGTATTATTTACCAAACCCAGTAAATTGCTATGATGAGAAATGTTTTCAAACTCATGTGAAGATTGTATTTGTTCTATTTATTCATTTCTATATCTATTTGACAAAGAAATAGAAATTCTGGACCCATGAATATTCAGTGAATCTCATAGAAACATTTCAGAAGAACATTCTGTCAGTGAAAGTCTAATAATAGTCCTTCAGAGTCCTTCAAAGCTGGGTGAATGTAGGTCTTGGGACTCAGGTTTTAACATGTGTTTTTCCAGTTTCCTATTTTCTGTGCTTTAAAACTCTCTATTAAGGGGTAACAGCACTTTAAAAATCTCCTTTGGAAACAGTTTGAAACAAAATACTCTTAAGTTTTCTCCACTCCTCTTATTCTCAATGTCTTCACTGCAGGATCCCATTCTCCACTTTGTATGTGAGTGGGAATATGTATCATTGGTGTTTTCTGAAGACCTGGCAAGGACAGCATGTCAAGCGCATGAGTAGAATGGAGGGGCATTATTTCAGCAGTGCTTCACACTTTGCATAAGGATAATTAGGAGATCACACTGTAGATCTAAAAGGACTTCTCTGTCCCACTCCTTCTGATGGTCAGTGAGAGATGTGAGAGGCTTTTAGGCAGTGGCTCAGGTTTTTGTGTCTCTGGGCTGCTTGCAAGGGTTAAACCAACAGAAGAAGAGTCTAGGAATCTCTTCAATATAGGTGATTCCTTGTCTTTCCCAAAAAAAAGGAAACTGGTATGTATAGATTTTGAAAATAAGGGAATTAATTTTCAGAGACAGTATATATTTTAAAATGCCCAAGTATTTTTAGTAATTTTTTTTACATTGCACTACTTAACATGTATCACTTAAAAGCTATTTCTATTATATCACATGAAAATTCTTGTAGACATTTTATGTATAGAGTAAGATTTGTACACAAGAAATGAAGATTTAGGTAAATATGCAATGACTATTTCATATCCTTAGAAGTAGAGTGAATTCTTCAATGCCGCTTATTTTGTGTGTTTCATTATTTTATAGTGTTGATTTAGAAATACACACAGAAAGTACCAGTGTGAGTTTCAGTGTGGTCCAAGTTACAGGCAGGGATGAGGATACACCTTGTGAAAGAAAACCAAATACATTTTATGGAAAAAGTTCTCAAATACAGTACTAACCAGCATGATAAGGAAAACCCCTTGTTAATAATTCTATCAGCCAGCATATTATGAGTGTTTCCAGTTTAAATTTCTTTTTTGTATCATGCGCATTACATAATGACGTGTCGTTTTTCTTATCCTTACAGTGTGTCTAAAGAGCACACCTCCTGGTGTGTTTGCATAATACCCTGAACATCATCTTCAATAGATACACTTTCACAGCTGAAAGAACTATGCATAAAACTCAAAAAGTCTTTTATTGGTGTCCTTTTTGCCAAATAGCACAAATCATTCAACCCTTTGCCCTTAAAAAGCTGATCACATTGTCTAAATATCATCTCAGCTCTCATCTAAATGGAAGATAATGTTATAGTGCTTGCATATTTAACATAAGAATAGAAATTTTGCAAATATCCCTGCAGTTGCATGCAAGATTTGTGCTCTCTTGTAATATTTGTGAAGCAGAATGAAAGATGTCACAGACCCCACGTTGTAGCAAACCCCATAGATTTAGCAAAGTCGCCATGGAGAATATAACAATAGGAATGCTGACGCAGCAGCAAAGAAGCTTCCTGACTCCATGGACATCTGACTTATAACCTATCTCTATATCCATTTAAGGCAATATCTTGTAGCCTTTACCTATTGGTCATTTTATGGTCCCCCTAACCCTTTGCCATTGGTCAAGTTTGGATACTTGCCAAGGCTATAAAAGTAGCATACTGTACCCTACTAACTCAGAAGAAGAAGAGCTGAGACCCTTCACGGACCCCCAGAAAAAGCCTTCTCCGTGGAACAGCCTATGCCTTCTCCTTCTCCTCTCTCCATCTGCTGAAGCCTCAAGCCAAGGGTGAACTTACCTAGCAGCAAGCTGAAATCTTAAGAGCTGGCTAATCACTATAAGAGCTGAATATCACCATGCTTGCCGGGGGTTTGACCCGCGGCTGTTCAGCCTGAGCTGGCTTGGCTTCCAGGCTCTCTATACCCCTAGGGACAGGGTTCCTAAGCCCCATGGCCCTGCTCTATGATAAGGCCAATTAAGGCTTCATTACCACGTGGCAGTTTAATGGAAAGTGAAATAAAATAATGCTCTCCTTTTTCCTTTACTGCTGACTGCTGCTTAGATTTTTGTGGATTAGCTCTTCTTAATACACACTCAGGCCTTCTACCTGGGGCAGTGATTACTGTTCACCTACTTCAACTATCTCATTGAGCTGTTTTAATGATAGACCCTCAGAATCTCATGTCTTGTGTTCCCCTACTCTTTCACTCTTCATCTGCTGGTCTGCATGAAACAAAGATGTTCTAGAACTGCAGCTATTTTTGCTAAAAAAATAACATTAAAAAGTAATAATTTTTTAAAAAAGTATGGAGTAAAATTCTGTTCGAAATCAAGAAAATTGCAAAGCTTTGATTTTATTTTAATTAATAATTGCTATCTGGATAGATAACTTTGATATATAATTGCTATTGCTAGATTATTTACAGCTTGGAGGAACTTATGTGTTTGCAGCAGCCTGGCCCAAGCATGAGGGCTGTCTGGTGCTACTGGAGTGTAGTCCCCTAGCAGCTCTAAGATTTAAACACAAATATCACAGTGTTAGATCCTCAATGAAGCCTCACAAATGTGCATATCCTGTGGGTGCTACCTTTTGTCTGGTGTTGCTATAGGCATTGATCAGTGCTGAAATAGAAGCAATTCTTCCCACCAGCTACTTTAGCTGCTGAGTGAAAATATGTAAACCAGTTCTGGAGATGTGGTGGTCTACATGAGGAAAAAAATGCATTTGAACACACAACAGCCACAGTGCAGCGCACTGAACCAATGGGTATCTAGAAAGTAAATCTAGATGTTCTAATGACATTTTTATATTGACAAATTTATTATTTATTTATAATATTGACAATCCTTTAAAGAAACGTTATGTTATGTGATATTATGTCATGTTTAGAAGATTTTGTCTGTGTAAAGACTGCGTAAAATGGTTTTTCTGTATGCCTCAGAAGAGTTTCACTTGGAAAGATTACCATTCCAGAAACATAATGTTATTTCAGATATGTTGGCAAATGGGTCTCTCAAAGCACTGATCATGAGCTGTTGAAGCTTTCTTCTGTAAATAAGTAGTTTTGATAGAAATTGAAATATTGAAATTCCAGCGTACCTGCTGGAATTATGATAGTTACTATAAAAAATTTGAAACTTAATTCCTACACATTCATTACCTACACTAGAGTACCTACCTACATTTTTTTTTTTTGCTGTCCTTTCATGTCTCTGTACAGTGGCTGTCTCCAAAGACCCAGTCTTTTTTGGATCTAAAAGCAAAAGCTTAAGTGATGAGGGGCAAAATTGCTTTCTAGCAAAGACATAATCACTCATGGCTACAGAAGGGGAGAGTAAAAAACTTGCAGATGTATAGTATGCATTTTCTTTTAAAAATATTTAGATTTGAACCAGTCACACGGTTTGGAGAGACTAATTTTTAAATATTAAGTAAGGGTTAGAAATCTTGGGGTAGAATACCCTGGTTTGGGAGGTAAGATCACATTTCATAGAATAATAGAGTGGCTTGAGTAAAAAGGGATCTTAATGTAGTACCAAATCCCTGTCATAGAGAGGGTTGCCACCTTCTTTTCATGGAATTTCATGAAATGCCATGCCATTTCTTCTATGTCACTGCATTATCAAGTGTTTGTATTTTCAAAGAACATTTAATTTATTTCCAAGGTTTTATCATTGTTAGCCTTTTCAATTAGAATTTTTTTTTGGTTTTGTGAACAGGAAGCAAAATTAAGGTCAGCATATGTGGGTGCAGTTCCTCAGTATGGAGTGTGCCAGTTTAGAAGTCTGACAACATTGATCCTGGCTTTAAGGTCTCCAAGCAGATAGAACATGCTCTTTCCTGAGCTTAGGAACTAATCTAAAACTTTCCAGACACAATCCAGGCCTCAACATTAAGACATGGCATAGGCATGTTTTTCACTTTTATGTCATCTTAAAAAGGTTTTATCAGATGCTATGCCAAAAGCATAGAATGCCTTGTTTAGCAAATTTATTTCATTGTTTCATTATCATGTCATACATATTGGAATTCAATCACCTTTTCTTTCTTGCCTTATTAATTAAATTTTCCTATTCAAATAGTTTGGTTTCCCTCTTCAGTGGCCTGTCTTAAGGAACCTTTGCTTACATGTGAATATCTTGAATCAAGAATAAATGAACTTCCTTTTTGCTGTCAAAATCAAATTGTGAAAACACATTGCATGCCTTTGAAAATCAGTACACTCTATTAGCAGACCTGTCAATATAAAAAGTGCATTCCATTTCCACCTCTTGCTCTAATAACCTTTTCTATGTTACTCAGAGGCAGTTCACATAATCAGAGTATATTGTCAGCTTACTGGAGTTGGGGAAGCATGAAATGAAAATCGCGTTAATATTGATCCAATTCTCTTACTTGCAAGTGTCCTTGATGTCCTTTCCACTGAGCAATAACTGTTGGTGTGATGTAGATATTTTCCTCTCAGCTATAACTATATTTTTTTTAAATGGCTAGAAACACACCTAGGAAAATTTTATTGAATATAATTATTTTTCTTGTTTATCATCTTTGCCTGTTGAAATTATTCACAGAATAATTTGGTTTCTTTCTGCAATTTATCAAACTATAGTATCTGCCAAAATACTGCCCTTCAAACTATCAGGGATTTGTAAAGGTTGTCAGTCATGAAATATGAATCCATTCCTCTGTGTACACGTTACAGTGGCAAACTACATCTTAATCCAAATATAAACATTTGCCTGTTGTTAGTTCCCATTCGAGGGACTTCCTCTGGTTCCAGTCAGAATGGGAACTGCCTTTCAGGAGCCTGAAATGCATTGGAACGTTTGCTGAACTGGGAATATCTGAATCTGTCATCCGCTGGCTGTTTATGGTCAGGGCTGAATCAGTGCAGGATCCCTCTCATTCGCTCAGAAATCCTGAAATCTCAAATACATATCAAGACAATCTTGACAACTGCTAAAAATAAATTTCATGACCACTCTGAATCTCAGTTTTCATGTCTGGGAGCAACAAAAAAAAAAAAAGAGTGCCTAACATGGTACTTCAACTTCTATTTTTATGAGGGACCATTTTATTAATATAAAGCACTTTGACTACAAGTATTTATTTTTTAAAAAGCCCTCAGCCTTATCTGAGAAGCATGTTTGCTTTGGCCTTGCCTGTATTCTCAATCTCCTCATTGGCATAGTCTGTGTCAGTCTCATTTTACAGTGCAAAGCATCTGAGAGTATGAAAAGGAAAAATTATAAAGCAGTTAAGTATTTATTTACAAATTACTTATACGAAGAAGATCATTTGGTCAGATATTACGTATAAAAAATAGAGAAAAATGAATGGAATGTCTATGATTAAATTTTCAAGTACTTATCTATTATAGAAAACAAAAATGTGATTTGGTTTTACTTTTGTGGAAGTAATTTCCAATACAAATATATGCAAATTTTAATTTCTATGAATTTTCATGGTTTTTCTTCCTGATTTCTTTAAAGATCCCTAATAATGAAAATATGATTTCACTTTCTCTGGTTTTTATTAAATCTATTTAAACCAGCCTTCCCTTATCAACAGTCACTTCTCTGATTCTCTGGGGAAACTAAATTATATGCTAGTCAAAGCTGTCCGTTGCAGAAATACATTGCAATTTAAAYAGCAACCCCAGCAGGCGCAGGTGGGGACAGCTTGTTGGGGTTGGCTGTGATGTGCCAGCACTGGGCTGCTGCGCAAAGCCAAAAGTTGGTCCCTTGAGCCGACCTAGGGATAGGTGGGGCGCGTTTCCCAGGGCGCGAGCACAGCCTGGGGAAGGCTGGCTCCGGAGTCCTGCAGAAAGATACAAGGCTGAGACAGAGTGGTCACCATGTCGATGATTTAATCTTGCTGGGTTTTGTAGRGGTCACTTTACAGACTCCCAGGCAGCTGCTCTCCATAACTGTGACCGCTGCGAGGGTACCGGTGCCTAATCAAGTTACTGAAGATTAGCAATGAAAGCTTTATGTATGTTAGAATACATAAAGCAGGAAGACAGATTATCTAGCGAATCTTTTTTTTTCTAAGTATTTCCAACTATTATGAGTGTTGAATGAACAAAAAATGTAGATAATAGTGGTACATTTTAATTTTGTCCATAAATAAGCTTGGTTCTTCCTGTAGAAGTTAGTTTGCACAATAAAGAAAAAAGTATCTCTCAAAAAAATGCTTTGTTCTTCCAAAATCTGTTGATAAATTATATTTCACCTGTGATACAATTTCATGATTCACATTATGAACTGTCAGGTAGCCTCCTGTGAGAAACTAATTCTGAATTCCTTTATTAACAAATCRGTGGAAACCACCTTATATGACAAAAATTCAGCAYGAAAATCAGTGTTCTACAGAGCRGTACATACTGTAAGATCTGTAAGGAGTAAAAAGCAAGTTTACCCTTAAAACTTTCTGAGGAGAAGTAAGCTTTGCAGAAACTCTACTTTAGCCACTATAAAAGAGAGTTTTTAATTAAATGCAGCATTTTACTGTAGAGAGAACAGACTTTACTTATGTCAAATGCTGCTTTAGAAGCCACATAAAACTGTAAAAGACAGTATATGAAAAAGGTTTCTTATAGAAAAGAAGAACACCATCCCATGAAGCAGATTTCCAGATGTTTGGAAACATTAGGATTTCCTGTCAGTATATTTAGGTAACATTAAAATGAGGTTAACTTTCCATTCTGCCATCTCTCTTCAAAGATCAAAGAGCACTCACTACATAAATTGCCTTATCRGTAATTCGTTGAAGTAAACTATGGAAACAACTTTATAAGAAGCAGTAGTCTCCTTTTGTTGGCCACAGTATTACAAAGAAAACTTTTCTTAGAAATAACCATATTTTTTAACCCTATTTTTTACTGAATGCAAAAAGAAAAAATATAGAACACTTTATTAGGATATATAGTAAATGAATGGAGAGCAAGAAACCCCCTCACTAAATCAGAGTAATTAGTTTAATTTTTTATGAAATAATTACATAAACATAAAATAAATCATAATATACTGTGTTTGTACTGCTAATTTTAAATTTTTATTTAGGGACAAGTTTTTTGGATCTGGACCCTTACAGTGTCTTTGAAATATAGATTGCATCCCTAGAACCCGTTGTGACCTACAGAACCCAGCAGGGAATTCATTGATTTAGTTGAAAATAGAGAGTAAAAAATTCAAATAACATAATGAAAACACTCACCTWGCCCACCCCTGTTTCATTAAGTATTGCCTATATTAAATACTTCTAGTGGCTGTAGCTGAAAATTAACATTAGATTCTCCTGTTCTTATTACGGATATTATTAGGGAAATATATTTTGAGGGGTTGTGGTAATGGTTTTTGTGGTTCTTTTTTGGGGGGGAGTTTTTTGGTGGCTTTTGTTTGGTTTTTTTTGTTGTTGTTTTGGTTGTGGTTTTGGTTTTTGTTTGTTTGGTTCTTTTTGACTGCTTAATAGTTTCTGTTTAAGGAAAAGTGATGCTACTAGAAGAGCGATTATTACATTCTTGGCAATGCTGAACAARTTTACTGTGCAGCTCATACAATCTTTCAAACATAAAAAATACACACCTTCCCATGAATATTGAGGTTTTGTAGAGGAATTTTGGTTGGTTTAATTTCTTTTAATGGTGAGCTGTTTTCTGTTATCCTGAAAATACTGCAGAAAGACAGTTTGTAACATGCACATTTACAAAAATAATCAAGGGTAATGAAAGAAGGATTTTTTAACAACTTATCTAGTCCGGTGCATGCATTCTTTTGAAATATGTTTAAGACAGAGACTTTAAGTTTCAAGAAAGTAAGTCACCAAATTCAGTTGGACTTCAGGGCAATCTGAGTGCCTTACTGCCTCCAAAATCTTTGCAAAATGTAGTTTTAAGAAATACTTAGCTGCTTGCTTCAAGGCTCCTTTCCAAATCCCTTAAGTCTATCCCTTAACTCTATCCCTTAAAATATCCCTTAAGAAGGAACTTAATAAGGACAAGAGCTGATAGCATCTGCCAATTCTAGTTCTATGCCCTCCAGTGTCACAACACAGCTTTCTTGAAATGACATCTAATTTTGTTTTATGTTTTCTTTTTTTAATGGATTTGAAACATATTCTAATTTGACAATGCAATTTCATTTTGTGTCTTTACAACACAGAGTCCTTGTGTGCTAAAAATTTTGAAATGAAACGTCTGGCCATAGATTTAATTTCATAATAATTTTTCTGAAGATTTGAAAAAAAATTGTTTTGATTTTTTTCCAACACACTGAAATATCAAATATTTATTTATTCATTTCTTCTTTTTATATCACTGTTAAAAATAATAGACATCATTTTATGTCATATAATTTTTTATTCAGTTTGTTGTCTGGTTTTAAAGAGACAAGTTGTTTTTCTTTTTTTCTTCTTTCTCTTAATCGGAGAGTTTCTCTTGTTTTAAAACCTTTTTGAAGTTGTCTTGAAATATAAAAATAGAACATCTGTGACAGATCTGTTTTGAACATATTTCACATTTCAGGATCCAAGGAGATCTGGTGGTCTGTGGTATTAGCTTGTTAATTTCTTGATGAATGGCTAGAAAGGCCACGAAGTGCACTCAGTACAGCACGTCTTCCGAAGATAGATGATCTCAAATAAATTCTATTCCCAATCAGTTTTTGATTTGTTAGGTGTTAAACCATTTCTTTGTAAGGACAGTGTTTACAAGCCTTGTAATGAGACAGCCCTGTGAGACCTTACTCTTCTTGCTGTAATTTTGATAAATGGAACTCTAATTCATAAAGGATATAGTGATTGAAGGGCAACTCCAGGTCCTGTACACTTTCATTTAGATAGATGTTTGGTACAGTACAGCAAAACTGAGGTGCACTCAACAGAGTGATAAATTTTAACAACAGCCAAACCAGAGGGGTTTTTTTTCCATCAGGACAAAGAAGGACTATCTATTATATTTTACAGAAACAAATGTATTTTTAATATTATAAACCAGAATGGATTTTATATATATTTGTCTTGTTGCTAAGCTCCAAATTTGCCACTAATTTAATGCCTTCTACTCTGCAATTATAGCATGGTAGAGTTACCATGTTTCTTACACCTATGTCTGGCAATATTTCTGTAATCTGGTATACTTCTCACAAGGGATTTAAAATATCCTAAATTACTAGTTCTTTGGATGTAGTTTAAATGTTATTAATGATTTGGAGCTTGGGAATTTCTTTCTGGTAATTTAAAAATATATATTTTCATGCATAAATAATTTTATAGGATGATCATAAATCAGTTTCTGCAGAAATTATTGACTCTTGCTCCAGATTAGTGCTTTTCAATTAGTTAATTTGATTATCTCATTTTATAAAGCTCAGAAACTTATATAAAACTGATTAGAGCTACCAAAAAGGAAGGGAACAGTGTTTTGGTGCTTTGTTCCTCCACCATGTTAGTTCATCTCAGGCCCAGTCTTCTCTGGTGTCACAACAGGAGTTATTATTTGTGTCAAATGATGCTCAACTCCCTCACTGTAAACAGAAGTATACCAAGATCCCAACCTACTGATTTAATATGCAGAACCATTCTGATGTAATGCAACTGAAAATCTTTTACAGCGCATTACTTCTTTGTGGTTTTTTTCATAAGTCCTACCCTTCTTACTTCTTTTTGTGAATAAGGAAGAAAAAATAAATACAAACCAAACAAACAAAAAATAATCCAAAACTTGTGCTAATACTGAAAATTTTCCAACAATTAGTTAATTAAACAAGTTTTAAATTGGGCAAATAATTATAGTTAGTTGAATTAAGTAAAAACCTATGCAAGTGAGGTAATAATCATAGCCTAATAAGTGAACACAGCCAAACACAGCTTATTTAAACTACAGCAGCACCATCTTAATCGCTATCAGAATGGTCCTATGGAGACAACAGCAAACAAGTCCCTAATTTTGAGCTCGGTGAAAAAAATGGGGTTTTGATTACTTGTTTCTCTTCTCCTTTTCAGAGTTTCATAATGTGGTTTCAGAACCAGCAAATGAGTTAATAGCAATAGTATCCAAAAAACTTAATGTTAGGCCACATAAAACATGAGTTATCTCAGCCTGTGAGGAAGTGGCATGTTAGCAGTGATCTTCAAACAGGGTAAACATTCCCTCAAAGATATRCCTCCAGCATTTTTGTTTATGTGGTGTGACTCTCCTGTGCACAAACTAATTAAAAGACTCTAATTAATTATAAGAGTAGGAGGTAAAATCATAACATCTTCCCAACTGCTTGCAATAACAAAACTGCCTGATACATCAACTCCATTCCATGTATCTATCTTGACTAACCTCTCTGCTTACTGTTTTCCTCTTAGTTGTCCTGTATTAATAGGGGCCCATGAGTCTTAGTGGATTTTACCTCAGCATTTTACATCTGCCATGATAGTTTTCATCCTGTTTAAATTCAGGCATTGTGGAAGACAAACAAAATCCACATGTGCATAGTTTTGCCTCTTTTCACACTCATTCTGTAGCTTACTAGGAAGTAAATTTCCAAATTATCCTACAAAAAAAGAGAGATGGTTTAGAGGGTTTATTTCTTGATTGTGGGGATGCCCAGGTCTTGTATGGTCCAAGGTGAAGATGCAGAGTTTTCTGTTTAAGAAAAAAAATAGAAATCTTTCTTGTCTGAGGCTACTGTGAGTCCATAGTACTGAAAATAAAACTTATGACCTCTTCCAAGCTAAGAAATACTATGACGAGGTCACAACAGTAACATGAAAGGTATTTATGATATAAAACCTAATTATGATTCTGTCATTTGACCACACTAGGATTTATTTTTTGCATCATAAGAATAAAAACGGGCAAGCTCCATTAAAGATATTCCCAAAATTCAATAAGTTAAATSTCCTGCCATAAGGAACTATCAGGCTGAATAGAAAAAGCCAACTGTAGTCAAGAAAAATGAATATTATCCATGAAAACCTTTAGGTAATTGGCACATATCCACATACTGCCATTTTTATTGTGTTGCTTAAAAACACACACACAGATGTGCACCAAAGTTCCCTCACTATGCTTGTCTTTTTTTCCAGTCTTTACTGAATCTCTGCATGGCCTACCTTGCTGTTACTCTGTGTCAGGGATAAACCAACTCCTACTTCACCACCCTGTCCCTGCTGTCTGAAAAGACAAAAATCCTGAGAGATTTTGATTCCTGRAAGCAGCTTCTTTATTTAGAGTAGGTGGCTTGTGCTCTCAGGTCAGTCAAAGTCAGGGCACCAGGAACCCAAAAGAAATTCCTGCTGAATTTGTTGCAGGTGGAAAAGTAATGGAACAACATTGAACACAAAGTAAATAGCAATTATTAAAACCAGGAGAGTCTTTGTGGAAAAGTTTGTATTTTATTCGGAGCAGGACAAAAAACAGAATAGACCTGCATGTTTTGTAAACCTTGGTAAAGTTTTAGAAAATGTTCCTTCTTTTCTTTTTGATAAAGATGATTCATACTGTAATGTTTTTACTACTTGACTGTCATTATTTTATATTTAAAATATTATTCAGGTAAATTCACAACATTTGTAACTTTTTTTTTAGGCACTGAAGAGGATGTAGTGAAGTCAAAGAAAACTTTCCGAAGTCAAGCTGTGGTAAATCAGAATGCAGAAACAGAGCTTATGCTGGAAGGAGATGATGATGCTGTTAGCCTGCTCCAAGAAAAAGAGATTGATAACCTTGCAGGTAATTATACTTTTCATTAGAACTAAGATAAGGGTCAAAAGGCTCTTTTAAGCTTGTTAGTTCTTAACCTTTGTGGTTAATGCCTTAATATTCACAGCTAAGCATACAATTGCAATATGAACAGATTCTTTGCATTTCAGATTTTATTGCTTCCTCTCTACTTCCTTGAGGTTGGTCAGTGAGTACAAAGCATTTGCCCATTGCACAGTCTTTGAGCAGAGATGTGAGAAATAGCAATACCTCAAGTGCTTTAATTTGTGAGGGTCACTTGTTGAAAAGTCTGTAAATACCAATGTGAAGCCTTTTTTTTTTTGT
Organism: Cardinalis cardinalis; assembly: GCA_014549065.1. Taxonomy (NCBI): domain Eukaryota; kingdom Metazoa; phylum Chordata; class Aves; order Passeriformes; family Cardinalidae; genus Cardinalis; species Cardinalis cardinalis. The sequence goes on along the minus strand of JACDOX010000046.1, from coordinate 594,260 downwards.
CTGTTAAAGTGTAAATGGACTCATTCCACAAGTCAGAGTTTTGTGAGTCAGAGTGTGCTTGTGCCTGATCCCAAGTGCCATGCAGCTTGTGCAGAGACACCTGCCCTCCTGCTGGCACCCAGTTCTCTCGGTGATGGACTTAAGGGGGATCTGCAGTATCTCTATCCATCTGTTGTAGCGAGAAAAAAAGTTGCCTGTTTCAAGCAAGGACTAAGAGAGAATGAAGCTGTGACCAAGCTATGAACTTTGGGAGTTAGCATATGAGCTGGGAATGAACCCTCTGTAAATATGCACGAGAGAGTCCTTCTGGTCCTTTCCTGGGTGAAGGAGTCAGTGAGATCTGTTCATCTGTCTTCTAGCAGGTTCTGTTACAGCTCTGTCTTAGAGGTGATACTACCTTCCCTGGGAAGTAGTCTGGAGAAAGGACATGTTGAAAGTTGAAAACGCACTCTCATATGGGATAAAACTGAGAAATATCAAATGTGGTAGGAAGTTTTTTAGATTAATTTACTTAGGAGTATCTTTATTAAACTACTCCGCTAAAGGAGAGTTTTGTGATGTCATGATTTTTTCTGCTTAACCGAATTTCTGAAATAGCTATCTTTGCTCCTGCACTTTCTTCTGATACCATAGTAAAAATCTGTGGCAAAGATACGATAATAAGTAGATGATTAAAAAAATAAAAATCAAAGCAAAGCAAAACAAACAAAAATCCCACAAAAAAATGAAAAGCCAAAAAAACCCCAACAACCACCTATGTGGAAGTTAGTCTCCTACTTTAGAACTAAGGCAGAGCAGAGAGGGAGAAATAGATGCTTTTATTTGGGAGCAAGCATCAGTATATGATTTTCACWGTTAATATGTCACTCTACTTGCTTTCTCAATCTGCAGCTAACTGCTGCTGAGACACTATTGTCTAAAGTCAATAAAATAGTGCATCAAGCAGGACCATAAGTGGGAAAATTTGATCAATGTCCCTTTCTCTTTTAGAAGGAAATCTCAGTACTGCTTTGGCTAAGTTCTTATGTCTAAGAACACTGTTTCCAACTAAATATGCACATAGTAGTTTAAAAGGCTGGTTAGAGGCTGAAATATGCATTAAATTGAAATACTGATAAAAAACTGCAAAATGGGCATGAAAAATTCTTACCCAGTCTGGAAAATCTCAGTCAGAAATGAAGTTTTCTCTATGCCACAGCACTGACATTTTGTTCAAACACACTGATGCAATACTATTCCTCTAGCTACCTCCCTCTGCAAAAACCTAGTATTTCAATGTGTCCTTAAGAATTAATGTGCAATTTATCCTTTTACTCAAGATTTCTGCTGGATGGCAAGTCCTGCTCCCTCAGGACATGGCACAGTCATTCTAGTCCTTTGCTTTTACTGCTCGTAAAACTGGGAGATATTGTCAGCATTGCAAAAGTAGAAATAATAGAAAGTGGAAAAAAAACAACTTTTGAAATATTGACAGGATGCCCTTGTGTTCCCTATCAATGCTAACAGAGCAGGCAAACTGCTTCCAAGTGTGGTGAGGTGATGTGATAATGGTGCCATATGGTACCGAAACCTGTGAGCTTCTCAAAAAGAACCCACACTCCACTATCTCAGTTTTACCATTAGATTAACTGCAGCCTTTGCTACTCAGCTCTCACTCATCTTTGGAGCTGATGTTGAGAGTTAATGATCACATAGAGTATCATACATGTCTTCTGTAAATTTTACATTGGTAAAAAACCCCCGTGAATCCCATGATACCCTCTCTTTAGCTGCTGATTTTGCAGGATTTTCCATACAATGATATCACTGTTTTTCCCAGTTTCCGGTATATAGAATGTGGCTCTGAAACTTGAGTCGAATAACTGAAATCAAGAAAAGCAGTAGGCAAAGAAGGTGTGGGTTTGGCCTAAGAAGGTCTGAGCAATCTCTGACGGCTCTGAAGAGCAGGTCCCAATAAAGCCACACTCTGTTCTTGTCTAATTCTAAAGAGTTATGTACATTTAGTATACATGATCTGGAAATCTTTGAGATCTATCTGGTTATGGCATAGCACAGCATCATCTATATCTAGTTACTGCTCAAAGTGAAATGACACATAGGAATTTCTATATTCAGATATGCCTCCAATTTAACTTTAAAGCTTGAATCAATTCAAACTTGATTTACAACGATTTGGATTGTTTTAGTAAGAGATAGGAATTAAACAAAATCTTTATAAACCAGGTTTCAATTGATTTAAGATTGTCCACATTTAACTAAAACAATTTAGCATTGTTTATTCCATGAAACTAAGGCACATTTTAAACAGATGAGGCTTTGGGTTTTAGAAAATTTTTAACTAAGAGGATATAAATAATGCAACATTTTGATTTGTGAACTTAAAACTGAAAAAAGGGAAGTTTGAAACAGATTAAGATTGTTCATACAAAGTTATCTGTACATACCTTTTGTTCCAGAGAGTCTTTATAGTTTTTCATCAACCATGTGGCACAAATCAATGTAAAGTTTGCTTTGATAAATTGCATATGGTATGGAGAATTTTTAAATAATTATAGTCTGAATATTTTTATTATATAATCTTAGTATTCCATATGTTGCAATTGCAGTTGGTCAGATTTCATTATATTAAGTAACATTTTAATAAAATATGAAAATCTGATTCCATGTTATTATGGTCTTAGGATTATGACTTGTAAGTCTGCATCACAATTTTTAACAAAAGCAGTATTGAAACTGTCTTGCAATATGAGTTAGCGAAAGACAACGTTCTTGTTTTAGCATTTATGTATTAAAATATTTTACATGTTTCTGTTTCAGTTTTAGCTCCTTTTCTTCCCAGACTGTTCACTTCAAGAGGCAAGTCACATCTCTGTTAGAACTAATGATTGATATAGCCCAGTCAATTTTAACAGTTTCCTAATATATTGTGAATCTCTGGGTAATACAATCAAATCCACTATCGTGAGCTGATATTACTAACTCTTGTCCTTTTCCATTTATATTTCCTAATGCTGCAGTAGGGCTCTTAAATACTTGTGTTTTCCCTTAAGATCCTAAGAGTTTAAATTTGCTAACAGTTTGTCTCCTGCTTAGTAGGTGATTGTTTCAAAATGAAAAATCTGTGGTTGTGTTCTAACATTATAAGCTTGCATTTTTACAAGGATATAAGGTAGTAGATCTAGTAGATATGCATTTTTCTTTTAACAAAGTTTGTTGTTTGGGTTGGGTTGCTGGGTTGTTTATTTTAAAGMACTGATCTTGCATTGAAATAGGTCATTAAAAAAATAAATGTTGATCTACTCAGGTTTTATGAATTCTATATTTTAGGAAGATGTTCTCTTTTCTTGTTCTGAAGGTGAATTTCACTTGCTGAGACTTGTTTGTGTGCATTTGAGAGCAGAATTTAGCCTTGACGGTTTTGAAAGATACATGTTCTTAACTGGAGCACATTTCATCTATTTTGTCATGGAGCTGTTGACAGCAGCAAACATACCCCAGCCAAGCAAGGGATCCTTGATGTAATCTTTTCCTACTCTCTAAAAGAGTATTTTCTAGAAAGAAAGAAAGGAAATAAAAATAGGAGGATATGATGCTTTGAGTTATTTTAGGAAGACAAAGGGCTTTGGCAGGCATCTGGTTACTTGCGTGGGCTCAATCAACTCAGAAGCTGACTTCCTCATCAGCCACGGTGAATTACAGCCTCACAACACCCTTGCAAGAATAAATACATGTTATTTACTCCATTATATGAGCAGATTGAACAACTCATCCAAGTAAACACGAGGAAAGCCACTAACTGCCTTTAATGAATTTTAGTCTTACTGTATCATAACCTTCAGTACAGAATCTTCCCTTCTTCTTGGACATGTGCCTTGAGGTGGAAGAAGCCTCCCCCCTAGTACAAATAGGCCAGGAATTTTGATACAGATGCAGCATCCCAGCACTGCCGTAACTTGGAGGAACTTTGAACTTCAGAATAGAAATATTTCTAGAAAGCAGCGCTATTACTGATAAACAAGAGCTGATTTTCCATCTGAGCCAGCAGGAGTAGCAAGTCCACCCTGGCCTGAGGACTAAATGTGAAAAGCCTTCTCTCCAGACTTTTTGGGAGTGTGCTGAGTGTATTGACTTACTGCCCTGTGCTAAGGAACACGCTAGGTCAGAGGGATTTGACAKCTTGTATTATTATTAATGAGATATAAGACCTTTCACTTCCAGGTCATCTGTTTGAAGTCCAGACAAACATTATCAACATCTGTTTTGTGGCCTATGCAATATAAGCCTTTTGTCTCTTTTCAGACAAACTAACAGAAATTATCATAATTTTGACCAATTTCCAAATGAAAACATTTTAGATTATGTCATTAGAGGGAATTTGAATAGTGCTAAAAGTTGTACTATGTAGAGTTACAATTAAAGCTGTATAGCAGTACAAAAAGAAAAATTAAAAATATAAATTATTTAGCCCATGGGGAAATTTTCTATTCCAGGTTTTAACAAACAGATCATTTACATTTCTGAAATTATTTTGAAGTCTCGCAGAGGACCAGATGCAGCAATAAAACCACTAACACATCAAGGAACTGCACCTAAAGCCACAAAAAAACTTGCAAAATAAGTATTTTTTATGGAAAACATATATTTTCACTTATCCTCAGATGTATAATACACATTTTAAAATTTATACACAAACATTCTGAGTTACAGTAACACTTCATTTTGCTAAAGTCTGACAAGGAATTTTCTTTACAAGAGTTGACCTATGTAGACAATCTCTGGTAAGCAAAGTTGTTTGAAACTTTATCTTACTTATCCCTAAGGAGTAAAGGAAGACCATATTTTCTTGAGTTTTCTTCTGTTGCCATTCTCAAATTTTAATAATATATGTAGTATTATTTCTATTGTTTTTGTTAACAGTCTAAACAGGTAGACAAACCTGGTAGATTTTCTTAATGAAAAAAACCACAGCATAAACTTGAGCCTCTACTGAGAAGGCAGATTTTCAAATTATTAGATTTTTCAGGCATATAAAAATAATGTATTTGAGGCCAACTAGAGAAATTTTTGTTGCATTATCTCCTGTTAGAGTAATGGATTGAAAGAAAGGACCAAATAGCATTGCTATTGTCTCCAGCAGTAACCACAGCCTACTCAGGACATTTAGGGGTAGGGGAAAGGAATCATCTTCATCCTTCTCCCTCCTGGAGAGCAAAGCACAACAATGGTTCCAAGGGTGATCTCATCTTCCCTATCCAACTCTTCTCCTCCTGCCCTGGTGTGTCCTCTCCCATTGAGCTGGGAGAGCCCTGTTGTCCATCACATTCTCTCCTTCTCCTGCAGCTGTTGCCATCCACACACCAGTGGCTCTGTTGGTCTGGAGTGGCCCAGAGGGCAGAAAGCAGCAACCATAAGGGAAACCCAGCAAGAACTGTAGCAAGTCCATGGTGGTGCGTCCTAATAATTCTCTCTCTGCCTCTAACAGCTTGTACTTCTGATACTTCCAGAGCCAGAGGTAGTCATTAGCTTGCTTGCTTTCTTCCTTCCTTCTTTCTTTCTTTCCTTCCTATTTTATCTCTCTTCTCTCTCTTACACTCATTCTTTTTTTTCCTCTTAGCCATCTGGAGGTGGCTAAGGTACCTTAAGCTTTGCCATACTTTATGCTTTTTTTCTTTAAGAAAGCATGTATATCTATATGCACAGACAAATAAGTCAGTTAAGTAACAAATATAAAAGTTTCAATAGAAATTTCAAAAAAGTCCTAATATTTCTCCTAGTTTTTCAGCCTTCCCAGTGGAAGCTCTTCACTGAATTCAGCATGCACTACTAAGTTGATTTTTTTTTTCCTTTCGAACTTCATTATTATTGCAAATTAGCATTCAAGATAGGAATTTCATTGGGGCAGTTGCTTGTCTGGGAAAGTGACAGGAATGTGGAAGAAGAGTGTTTCCATTTCCCATTCTCTGATAGATACGTAACCACACAAGCCTTTTACTTCCAAACATGGAAATTTTATTCAGCCAGATTTTTGTAGTTTCTGTTTTTTACGTATTCAGATTTTGATCCTCAAGTCTAAGTATAAAAAAGAAAAACATATTTGTATGAGTTTAATTTGGAGTATAGATGCAGGCATAAACTGAAAACAATTATACTTTTGATATGTAGTTGGCTTTCACACTGAAGAAGGCCCACAGTTTCTATAGCATACTATTTTTAGACAGCTCAGTGTTTATTCTAATCATTTTTTCCATATTACTATTCAAAATATCTTAATATTTTATAAGGTGGTTGTCAGTCACATATGATAGTGCTCCTAAGCACAGCTTTGAAGAACTCTTCTCTTTGTACCTTAGTACAGCAACTCAAAGACTGAGCACCTTCAGCTTTTAAAATGACAACCAGATTTCCTGCTTTCCAAGCTTTAAAATTAAATCAGTTCAAACTCTGTTGGATTGTATTTATGAGTGGCTCTGAGAGCGCTTCATATTTTGTTACTGTCCACTGATAACAGTCTATTTAATTTTTTTTTCCATACATTGCAAAACTCTTTTTTTGAAAATTCTAAGGCTACAAAATTAGACTACAGTGGAACCTATGACTTAACAGGTCTATAGCTTCTTTTTCCTGATATGCCACACCCTGGATGGAACTGGTTAATTCATCAAAGGTCAAGCTGATGAGCTACCTGATATATAGGAGACTGCAGGAAGACAGGCCTAGACATAAGGAAACTCCACCATTTTGCATCTTATTTCATCTTCACTATGCAATTGGTTCCCATGCAAAAATCCATTTATTCTTCATAGGAACATATTGGGACTAACCCACCATAGATTAGTTGAAGGAATGTCTTCAGAACTGTATTGACAGTATCCAAGTTTAAACTAAGCACTTTCATTGACCTTTGGGCAGGACTTTTTTTGCCTTTGTTTTTTTCGTCTGAAGCCAATTAGATCAGTGAAGAAGGCATTTTGGTCAGTCTTGGTTTAATTAACCAGAAATTGTACCAGAGGAAGCCTCATCCCATGCTTTTAGCTCAGCTTTCTAAAGAAACAAGGTTTATGTAAGCACCCTCTAGTCTCTATCTTTGTAATTTCTGAACCTGGAAGCCATTCTGAACAAATTTTTAAGCAAGAGTAAAGACTTGAGAAGCAGTAAAATTCCAGCAATGGAATCAGGTCAATGAGGAAAAAAGGCTGAATGACAGAGCCTGCCACATCACTTCTCCTTTTAATAGGTACCAGAGGATATTTGTGGAAGAGTCTTCTGAATTACCCTAACTGTGGGAATGCAATACATGCAGCCAACTAGTAGACACAGTTGCACTAAAGTTGGCTCTGGTATGGCTTAAAGATACTCATATTTTCAGAAAATTTTGAAGTTAACAACTGCTGCGTCTCAAGTGATTTTTCCAAACATACCTGTCAAGTTATATGTTGATCCAACAATCTATGTCTTCATTCCCACACAGATATAGGAGTTACTATCTGTATCAGTGAAATTTAAAATATCGTGAGCTATCTGAACATAATATTTCTGTTCACTCTGGTCTCAAGAAATACAAGACTTAGAGTTTATCTGAAGAGCTTTTCCATAATGGAGACTGGAAGGAATGAAAGCTGAAGGGCTTATTTCCTTAAATTTCTAATCAATTGAGCCCTATGGGCATGACAAGGTACACAAACTGGACTGTATAAGATACCTGTCAAGTCTGGTTTGCTCAGACTGGGGTCTGGGATTTGATCCCTTGTGTTCCTGACTTGTTAACTCAAGTTCCTGTTTCAGTGGTATACCATTATAGCAGGCTTCTCTCTCTGCTTTCTCCTTTCTTCTTTGAATGAACATTTAACATGTTATTCTTTTGAGCATTAAATATGCTTTTCTAGGGTGTATTTTTTTTGTTACATTTTGATTAAATAGCTAGCTATAGTGACTCTCTCAGAGAGAAAAATTGTTACTTATGTGAGTGTGTTCAGCATCACTTAAGGTTTTCTAGGTTGAAAAAGTATCTTAAGTTTTACCTGAGAATGAGAAGGGAGCTAGTGCAGGTCCTACTGCATCAGTGTAGAATACTCACATCTGGATGCGCTGCCTAACAATCAAGTTCTTAAGTTTCTAAACCGCCTAATTTGCTCAGTCCTTCCAAGGTATAGCTTCAGGCACATTGTATGAATCTAATTTTGAAGTGGCAAATGTGTGCATTGCAGTAGTGAGGTCCCTATCCCACGTATTTACGTTTCTGGCCAGGTGTGAATCATTAGGGGGAGTCTTGGCTCTTATTAATACCTGATCATCTGGCAGGTTGGCACTTGGACATGTCCTGGAAAAACTCTAAAGCCATGTAAGCCATTGGGAACTTCAGCATGTTCAGAAGTTCTCATGTGTGCCACAGAGTAAATCTGACTCTAACCTGCAAAAGGGAGCAGGTTATGTTTCTGTTACTTTGGGCCGTTAGACACACAGCTAATTGTTCCACAAGACCTTCAGTGGCTCAGTAAGACTGACTTTGGTTTCGCATTGAGTTTGTCTTCGCATTTTCTCTAACTGTTCTATTAAGTGGTTGCTTCCTATCACCCTTGGAACAATATAAAGAAATTGTTATTCCTAGAAATATTGGGAGGCTTGTTTTCCCTCAGGAAAAAGTACTATTTAATATTTTTCTTTTAATGAGACTAGGAAGGCATAGAATTAAAATAATAATAATTTACCCATGAAGGTGCATATGTCACTTAATTCAAATATATAGGTGAGTATGTATATGTTTGAGATAAAATTACTTTTTTCTTCTCAAGCAGCACTATATTTAACTATTTTCACAATCTCGTCAAAAACTATGTAATTCTTTCTTACTATTTTATTCACAGTTATAATGTGCAAGATCGTTTTTATTTACATTTTCTTTTTAATCAAACACATTTGCTTGCTGTTGTGGCAACCACTTAAGAGAATTGAATTGCTGTAATTGTTTAGTCATTGTTGTTGAAAAAGACCATTTAAGTTGATCTTTGATGTTAGTAGTAGTAATGTTGAATGCTTTATGGAGGAAAGGGGGGAAGAGTGGGGAAAATCTTGAATATCAGGACCTATCCACACTGGCTATGACATTTAAACAAACAAAAAAAGTCAATCCCTCTCACAATATGAAACATATGATTGTGCAAGGGTAAAAAGCCAACAAAATAAGCTTGGATACCTCTGAAAACAGGAGAAATTAATTTGGGATATTATTCAGTGGTGGAAGAGAAAACCGAGATTATAGCCCTATTTAGATTTGATTCTGGTTTTTGCATTTAAAAAGTTGTGCAAATTATCTTTAATGAAACTGTGGAAAGTAATGAGTAAAGGGAGCTGTTTATGTACATTCTTATAAGGGCCTTGGCTTGAGTGAAGTTACTGCCTTCAAGTATTTGCTGTAGCGGAGAACAAATTGGGGGCAGCCATCCTCATGTAAGTGCAATATATTTACTGCAGAAATCTTTTTAAAGGGTAGTTTGAATCAAATTTAGGATGACAATGGGAACAAAAATAGACTGAATTCTGTGAATTGTTTAGGAATTTTACCTTGTTTACTTGTTATTTACTTGGCACTGCATGTGCTATATTAGATGTTAATTGGTTGAAATATTTTTCAGACTAAAGAGCTTTTCCCAAAGGATTCTGGTACCTATACCTCTTTCTACTTCCATGCTATGTGACTTTCATTTCAAGAAACTGAAGTTTTCGTGTGCTTGTGCATGTGTTACATCTGGTTTTTTTAAGTATAAGGATTTCTATACGTTTCAAATACAACTCAGTGCCAGATACACGTGGCTTTACAGTTGAAGCACTGAGGAAATTTCAGTTGTCTTATTTCAGGTATCTTGTGAGTGATTTTTATTTTTTTTATTATTCTTATTATCTAAAATTCTTGCGTAAGTGTCATATCAAATTACAAAATGTAATTTATGCAAACTATTTTACTTAGTAAAAGTATTGGTTTCAGTTAATCTATGTTGAATATATGTATATGAAAAAAGAACTATATGTTTTTTCTTTTAAACCAGTATCAGTTAAAAATTAAATATGCCAACATCCATCTGGGTTTTTTTCAGAGTAATTACCAGTAGGTTGTAAAATTAAATTGGTTGAGCTGATTGGATATGTTTTCAAAGTACTTGTCTCAGCTAATACATTTTTGTTTACGGGTAATCACCAAAATTTTATTTTAAAAGTTAGACTTCTAGGCCTGCAGCAGGTAAATGTCTTTTTTTGTAATTCAGCATATAAAAGCATATACCTTACCCTCCTTAGGAGTAATTGTCCCAATCTTCTTAGCAGGTACACCTCCAGTGTAATTTTCAGGCTCATGAATGTAACATGTGTTTAGCTCTCACAGCTAAAAATGACAGTTTATGAAAATGAAAATAATTGAAATAATAAGTTCAAAAAAACACTCTTTAGCAATTTTCCTTAAAAGGTGTAATTTTACTGATATTCCATTAGCAGATAACAAACTTTTAAACCTAATAGAACTTTACACTTGCCTTGATTTCCTTTACTTGAACTTGAAAAATACAAGAGCTAAGTTACAAGAACAGAGAATGAAGTCTCTGTTTAACAAAAATTACGCAGGGAAGCAGGGAAGTTACATTCTGCTTTTATTCACTGGGACCTTCTAATTTCACAATTATTTACTTTTGGAAAGAAAATATTATTTTAAAAGGTAGATGTGTGGTAGAGTTTATTTTAGAAATGTAAATCACGTGGGCTGACCACTGGGATCAGGCAACAGGGAAAAATCACCATTTGAACAGATTGCTAGACCTGTGTGTCTGAAGTGATTTCTGGACTCATTTTAAGGCCAGAACTTCTCTGGCAGGTCGCTGCCTTTCTGTTAGGATCGCCCCGATGGCTCCGGAGAGGTTCGGTAGAGGCAGCGAAACGATCTTTAAAGAGAGATGCTTTTGCTTAGAGTCCCAAGAGCTGACAAGCGCTCTAAACACGGGTCCCCTACACAAACGCCAGCTTGTTGGGCGAAGCGAGGCAGCCACAGGTTGGCTTTCCCCCGGAGCGGGAAGGGAAGCGCCCTCGGTGCCGCCCGCGGTCCCTGCGCTGCGCGGGGAGCGCCCGGCAGCATCCCCGGGTGCCGCTGCTGCTGCGGCCGCCTCTCCCCCGGGCAGCACGGCCCTGGCCCCGGCCTTCTCCGGGCCGCAGCCGCGCTGGAAATGAATATTTACATCCCCTGGAAAAGCGCAGCTCGCCACCGCCGAGGGGCCGGGCGGAGGCTGGAGCCGAAGCTCGTTATCCTTCCCGAATGCGAATGAGCCCGTCCCGCGGCTCTTGGCTCAGGTGTGCTCAGCTTTTGTTTCATTAGATTATCAATTGGGTTTGGGAAGGAGATCCAGAGCTTCCCGATAGCTCGGTGCCATATGGAAAATCTGCGCTATTTTGATTATGCTCTATGTAAACATTTTAATATCGGATCCTTAAAATCCAGAGACTGTCCCAAAGGGGATTAAAACATAATCCTCTCTCTCTATAGCTGTAGTGGATTAATTTCGTATTCTCTCAGTGGCTGGCTTGCTCCCTGAAGGCTACAACAAAAAGATTCAGTGCTCCTTAAACATGCTATGGAATTGCAAGTTGTAATTGGAGATTTCCAAAGGACAAGTGTAAAAATGAAACACTGCTAATACCGATTTTTTTTTTCATTTTGTGCTTTAAGAAAAAGTCTGTAACGATATTTTTAAACTTAGTTTGAACATCCCCTTTCCTGAAATCCTATAACGTGACTGCTATTTATTTTGCTTTATRGTTTTGGGGGGGTTTTTCCTTTGTTCGTTTGTTTTTGTGGGGATTTTTTTTTTGTTTGTTTGTTTCTGTTTTTGTTTTTTTTCCCTAAACAAAAAAACACAGGAAAACTTTTTCTCATCTGGAAAGTACGATAATGCTTATTCCTTGTCGCATTGTGATATCTCTGACGTGTTTACCTTGCAACAAATCTAGGGTGTCATTTGAGTAGAATGCAGGGCAGATGCCAAGGTACCAGTCTAGGAGGGATCTCGGAGCCTTTTCTCGAGAGTAGTAGAAAGCCAGAAATCCCCGATTTCCCCTGCCTTCAGGAGCGGGCTAAGAAGTGACTGTTCCCTTTCCTTCCACGTTCACCCCTGCTTTTGCAGCTCTGCCCCCTGCTCCAGTCCGCCAGGGCACATCACCCGCTAACCGGGGCGCACCATTGTCTCCGCCTGAATGGCAGGTTATAGGGTTTGGCCTTTTGGCCATTAAATAGCGGTGGCTTTATTTTTATTTTAGCCACACAACACCAGGGAAAAAGAGGTAATTGGATTAAATTGATGTTCTTCCTTCTGGGATTCAGCAAAGCCCACAAACGGCTCCTTAAAGTGATAGAATATCGGGTCGTTTCCAGGACGCGTCTTTCCAAGGCGCTTTTCTCCCGGCACAAAGGCCCGGGAGCTTATCACCCTGCGCCGGGCCAAGTGAGCCCGAGAAGGGACAGAGGAGGGACAGGGCGCTCTGCTTGAGAGGGCAAGTGCTTCTGYAGGGCAGGGAACCGCCGACTGCCCAGACCCCCCTTCTGTAAACACAAAGAAAGGGGGCCTGGGGAATAGAAACCTAAATCCACTTGTAATCGTACAAGAGAATCGGGCGTAATTACTTGAGCAACCTAGATGAAGATTGATGAGGCTTTAAAGCGGCGTTTCGGATCGATCACCCTGCCCTTTGCAGCCTCCAGCCGGGCTTCCCCGGCTCGGATCGGCTCCTTTCCCACCGCCAAGGGAGGGAGAGAAGATGGAGGCGAGACTGGGAGAGCAGCAAGGCAAGCCCGGCGCATGTGATTCCGATCAGCTGACTGGGGTCAAGAGGCTACCTCGGTTTATTAGGAGATGGAAAACAATAAAATGAAAGAAAATAGAGTTTGTATCAATATTATCCCGTCCGCCACGCTGGGCTGCTGAAAGCTGTCACTGAAACTGTGCGTTTTAGCTTCCCCCTGTACGCACAGCAATCCCTGCCTTCCTCTTTATTTATTTTGCAGCGTAAATGACAAAATATTGAGCAATAAGGGCTCAAATTGGGTGTTACAGTAAAGTAAAGCATTAACAACATGACAGTTAGATGCGCCGATACAGGAGTAATTTGGGCTAAGTGAGTAATTTGAAGTGCTGCCTGCGAGAGCTGGTAGTGAAGTGTGCGGGCAGTGCTGGGGAGGAGGAGAGGGCGCATCCGAGGCGCTGGCCCCGGTGCGAGCCGCAGCCCTGGGCTCGGCTCGGCGGCCGCAGCGCCCGCACGGCGCTGCTGGAGGGGCGAGCGGCCGGGGAAGGCAGCGGAGGCTCACGGCTCTCTGCCCTCTGAGCAGGGGTCCCGTTATTGCAAGGGACATTTTTTAGCTGCTTGAAACAAGCAAACCCTGCTTAGTACCTCCTGAGATGGTCAGTTTGCCAGTTTCTAAAAGCTGCATCCGTCAGGTGATGTACCCAGCTTCTCAATACTGGAGTTTTATGATTTATGTGTCAGATGCCTGTTTGTACACGTATGTGATTCTGTGTGTTTATGTATGTATATACAAATTATCCCACAGGCTTTCGTGGTTAAATCTAGAAGAATATTTAATATATAATATTTTCTTCGAAGCAAGTGAGCTTCCTAACACGGCCGCTGTCAGCTTTAACGGAAGATGGCATTGGTATTGAAGATAAGATGGTGAAAAAGTGATCCTCTTGTCTTTTGGATTAAAGAAGGGTTGTTTTGAATTTTGTTTTCCTGAGTTAAAAATCTAACAATTTGTGTGGAGAAGGCTGCCTTTTACAATAGGTTTTCCTCATCCCATCTTTTCAATGCCCGTGAGAGCGTCTCGTTAAGGAATATATTTGAGCGAAGTGTTGTTGTAGTAATTTTAAAAGGATAAGCAGCAGCGAGTTGAAACAAAAATTATCGTGCTGTAAATGTATTTAACGATGCTAGCCTTTATGTGCATGGGGTATTGAAATAGGTGACAAAAAGAAAAAAAAAGGGAAAAAACCCAAAAACCCAAGCAACTAAACAAAACCCTCTGGTATTTGGCGTTACTTGTCCGAGTTGAGATCTGGATCCAGACTTAAAAATAATGCCCCCAGGGCTCGCAGGGTCAGTGTGGCGGGCAGGGGCTGCGGGCTGCCCTGCCCTGCGCCCCCGGCCCGGCCCGGCCGCCGCGGGGACCCCGGGCTGCCCGATCGAAGCGGTGTGGGGAACGAGCCGCCGCTATCGCGCATAAACAGTGATAGCGTTAACGAGGAGCAAAAGGGCATGAAAAGAGAGGGGACCTTCTTCTAAGAGGCAGCTATTTTTCACCCTAACCCTTCTGAATTTCGCTGCTGTGATTTATCTCGCAACCCCGGAGCTCACAAACTCCCTTGTGCCCCGGCCGCGGAGTTCAAAGCGCTGGCCGCGGGCAGGAGGGGAATGAACACGGCGTTTACAAACTGGGTTTACGAGGGGGCTCGCCGGGCGCTGGCTCGGCGGAGGGAAGGGCCACCGGGGATGGGCCGGCCGGGCGCCTCCAACCTGACGCCGCTGCCCTTGCCTTGCAGGCCCCGTGGTCCTTAGCACGCCAGCACAGCTCATCGCCCCCGTGGTGGTGGCCAAGGGGACGCTCTCCATCACCACCACAGAGATCTACTTCGAGGTGGATGAGGATGACTCGGCCTTCAAGAAGATCGACCCCAAGGTGAGTGTGGCGTGCGGGCGGGCGGCGCGGTCCCGGTTCCCGTCCCCGATTCGGGCACACATGCGCCGGGGCCGCCCCCTCGTTCCAAACTCCGCTCCTGTCTGCCGCCTTTCGCTGTATTTAAAAAAGAAAAAAAAAAAAAAGCGCAATGTATTAATGATGTTAAATCCTCTATTACGGCAGTGTACACGTTTTCCAGCAGCCTTTCTCGCGGTGCCTTTGTATGAACGTGGTCAGATTTAGTAGTTAAGCCAATTGCTCTGAAATCCCTGGAGGGAGCAGCAGTCCTAGCCCGCAGCCTTTCCGAGACACAGCGGAGGGGTTTACGCCTTCCGAGGTTCTCGGAAAATCCCGTTATTTCAAAAACGTTAGTTTCTACGTAAGAAAATACGGCGCATTTTGTAAACACTTTGTAACTGCTGAAATGAAAGTTAATGCTTGTTTTCTGGGGGAGAAAAGAAAATGGGGGAGGGAGTATAGACATGTACCGAAGACTTGGTTCCTGGGAAAGCTCTGGGGTTTTTTTCTGAAGTCATTTACTACTACCAATTCCCCAGCGCCGCCCCACTTCCCCCTCCCTTCCGTGAAAACCTCCAGCCCAGCCGCAACAGAGCAGGGAGGGATGCGTGACTCGAGCGGAAACCTTTGCGTGGCTTTCTCCCCGCGGGAACGGCGCGGGGGATGCCACGCGGGGGAGGAGGGGGCGGACAGAAGGGACGTGTCTAACAGGGCGCTCCTCTCGTCCGCATGTCTTTTTATTCTTATCGCTCCTGCTTTATTTCTTTACTATTGCTCTGGAAAATGTTGGAAGAGAGGAAATAGGAGAGGTACTTTTACAAAGACCTTGAGGTTTGGGGTTTTTTAATGCAGAAATATTATAAATAATTTCCAAGAAAACTCCTCGTCTGAATACGTTTGCAAGGAAATGATTTCTCTTTGGTGAATAATTTGTCAAACTCGGAACTTTCTTCGCAGTGCTGGGGTAAAAAGTTTCTGTCAGAATCTGGGTATAACAGTTTCGCTAAAGTGCACCCGCTGGAAATAGTTGCTAGTGAGTGTCACACAGGAGGTCGGCCTCTTTCAGCACTTGTTGACTGTTAGGATGCTAATCAAAATCCGCGTTGTTAATTTGCGTTTTGATTTAAAAGCCATTTTAAAGAAATGCACCCTGAGAGGGACCGGGCAGTGCGGTACAGACGGGCGGCTTTGGATTGTGTGCAGTTTTGTAAGCACGCACATGTTATTCCCTCTGAATGCCCTGGGAGCTGAGGGGCTTGATTTCTGGGAGTGGAGCTGGCAATCTTATCACATTCGTAACGGATTTGTAGGTCAGAAGTAATATTGTTGTTCACTTTATTGGTGCTGGCTCTCACCTATAAATTTTATTTTCTGCTTTATTAGTACCTGCACCAAATTGCTAGTTGTATCAGGATCGCTGCTTGCTCAAAACACTGCTTCACAGATACGTTGTGTTTCCTCAGCTTTGTACAAAAGCCAGCAGAAACACAACAGCACTGTATAATAAACCCTTCGAAACAGACTTCTCTCCTGATGGCTGAGAAAGTGTAACTGTATTAATAAGTAAGCTGGTGTCTGACAGCTGCTGATGGTGATCCGGAGCTAAATTCCAATATGCTTGTGCAACCAATATTTCCCTATTCTACAAAACTATTCCAAATGAAAAGTCAGGACTCTGCCCTTAAGTTTTCTGCTTTACAGGATTTAAGCAACTACCCACAGAAAGGAAAAATCCGCAAAACATAGCTGCCTCTGTTTTTCAAGTGAAAAACTTGATCCGATATTGAAACGCTTACCCATATGCATTTTACTTCATTTATTAGCTTGTAATTAAATAAATCAGCAACAGAAATTAAAATCTAAATCACAAAAAGTAATTATCCAGTGTATTTCAAGTGCATTTTCAAATATATAATTCCAATATTCAAGCGTTATTATATAAGCAGAATCCAAATTTCTTTTGAATATATTTAAATAACATTTCAAGTATATTTATGGAATGTTAGAAATAGAACAAGCAATATATATGAAACGAAAAATGTAAACTTGTTAAGTTCAGACACTTCAAAAGACAATTAACAAAAGTACCGTGATAAAATCTACCTTTTTAAATGGTATCTTCTTTTTAGCAGAAAATGTCCTTGAAGTATCCAAAATGGCAATTTAACTTCTGTTCACCAAATCACAAAACACCAACATCCACAATTTCAAAGACAATGTGTGATCACAATATTTGATACAAATTAAAAGGTACATTAGGGTTTGTTCAGGTGGCATATCCAAATAGCTTTTACTCACAGGTTTACATAAAAATACCGGGTTTTGTTATAATCCGTTGGTACCGTTTTAGGCAGAATGGTCACAATCAAATTACGGCAAATTTTCCTTTCCAGGTAACACACTTTCATTTTTTTCATTCTTTTTTTTTTTCTTTCTTTTTGTTTTTCCCCCACGGGGAACTGCAAAACTGTGACGAAGAGGAATGATGCTTGCTGTTCTCCTTTGCTTTTCTTTGTGAAGAACCTAAGCTATATTCCTTTTTAAAAGAGAATATTATTTGCATTGTCAAGTGGAAATATATGACTTTTCAAACAGGCATCTTAAACTTCATCGGGAAACTAGCAGATTTATCGGTCAGGCCGGTTTTAGTTACCCTCTAAAGTTTCTCCAAACTTTTCGGGTTGGTAAGTATTTCCCTAGCCAGTCGCCACGTTTGTTTGGCCGCGTTTTCCAGGGCCGAGTGAGGTTTGCCCTGAAAGAGGTCTAAGTTGGGCAAGAAGTAGTGCGGGCACCTCCTGCACTGGAGGCACGAGATGAGCTGCAGTAAAATCCCGTTCAGACGGTCCCCCAGGCACGACTCGTCCCAGTCCGATTCRCGGGGATGCTTTTCGCATTCGTAGGAAACCAGAGTCTTCATGTGATAATTATTCAGGGGCTGCCCCGGCAGCTCTAGGTGACGGTCCCGTAAGGTTTTGAGGATGGAGAGGCATTTCTTCCTGCAGCCGCCCATCTGCAGTCTGTTCTCAGCTTCCGCGAACTGCAGCACCCAGGCATCGCTCTCGGCCGAGCTCTGCTTGCCGGCCAGAGAGTGGCACTCCTTGGACAAGAGGTTGAAGCCTTCCGCCTTGACCTCCGCCACCCGGTTGGGTCCCGGCCAGGGGATGTGGGGAAGCGGCCAGTGCGCAGCACTCCGCGGCCAGATCCCCGTGCACTTGAACGCTGGAGTGATCTGCACGACGTACCGATCCCTGATCCTCAGCTTCACCTCGCTGGTGTCCGCCACCATCTTTACCACGTCTCTGTAACTGCACTTATCCACGGCTTGAGCCACCAGAGTCTGGAATCTGGACCGGATTTTGCGAGCGGAGAGGTAGCCAGACGCCGTGATGAACTCCACCCAGAGGGACATGCTCCTCTTGCGCCCGTCGCTTAACTTTAACACAGCGCAGCCCGGCAAGGAGCCGTCGTCCACGAAGTTGAAAACCCCCATTTGGTTCAGATACAGCACGACTTCAAACTCCGTGGGGGAGATGACTTCCAGCCCCTCGTAGCGATTGTCCATCTCGTTCAGAGAACTGATGAAGCGAGGCTCCTGCACCTCCACCTCCTTCAGCACGTCCGACACCACTTTGCAGACTTCTCGGATCGTTTTGGCGATTGCAGCTTTCCTGGCTTGGCATTTCTCATTGTAGTATTTATTCAAATGATACACCAGCTTGGCCTGGGCCGCGATCATGTTGGGGCAGAGATCCGGATTGTATACCGGAGTCTCGCAATAGGCTGTGGGATCCAATGCGGCTGCTATGGCTGGAGCCAACTTCAGAGGAGAAACAGGCTGCCGCACTCTGAAATGTAACAAATGTTTTTCAAAATGCGCCGGGGCTGCTGCTCCTCAGATGCTCTCTTCCTGCTTTTTTAGATCAGCCGTCTTGAAGTGTGTGTGGCGGGGGGGTGAAGGGAGGGGGAGCGGGCGGGGGACTGGAGGGGGCGATATTTTTCCTTCCCCTTTTTTTAAAGGGTCCGTGAGTGAGAGGAAAGCATCGAGAGCAGCACCTTTCCCAGCAGCAAGAAAAAACAAAAGTTGCACTGAGACACAGCGAGGGTTCCAGTAGTCAAAATAATAAAACCTCTTCGTATTTATTTATGTTTTCCCGTAGTAATCACCGTGTGTATGCAGGGCGGTTAATCAGATGGTGGAAAAAAGTGCCGTGTGTGTATGTCAGAAGAAGCTGGCTGTTGGTTTGTATAAGAGCCCAGATGCACTCGTGTGGAAATTATAAAGGCAGGGCCAGGCAGGCGGGCGGCCAATCGCCACTGGGCTCGTCACTGCAGCCTCTTTCAGCTCGAACCCGGCTAATTAATCCCTCTCTAGGAGATAGATATGTATACACAGCCACACGCACACACACACGCACACGCAGGCACGTATAGAAAGGTAGAAGGTTACCGGCTAGAAAGCCGCCCCGCTCCTCTGTACACTCGGAAATCAAGAGAAATCGCTCTCCTCTGGGTGTAACTTGAAGGGTATTGACGTTTCGAGAGGACTTGGCAAAACTGTGCCGTTCCGTACTGAATCCCTGCGTGCCTCCTCATGGCCGAGACSTGAATGCAGGTGTATTAATGGGCATCCATCAACTAGGGAGCTACAGACCGAGCTCGCTCCGGCAGGAGCACAGGCGTAAATTCATTAACCCCCACTCGGCGTCACATCACGCTGTCCTTTTCCTCCTGATAGTTGTCTGTAACTGCAAGCGAGAAGTAGGTTTGGATTTTTTTTTTCTCTCGTGAACCGGCCAGTGAACAAGGCAGCGGATTCACGGCAAATTTAGTGTTCTTTGGAATAAAATATTGCTCAGAAGTCCACGATTTGTATTGTTTTAAAGGATCTTCTGACGGGCTGTAATCGATTTTGAGGTTTAATGCATTTCGGCATTGTCTCTGCCTTGCTTTTTGTATTTGTACCTTATGAAGGGAGAATCAATCGCTAAACATATCTGTCAGGTTTTTTTCACGTTCCTTCCAAAAATCAAGTAGCAGATACAGACGGTAAATCTCCTTTGCCAATTCTTAGCGTCGTTTTTATATTCTGTATTGCTGTCCGATATGTTGTGAGGAGTGGATGTTCGGCTGCTTTTCGAGACGCACTATAAGTACCTATTAATTTCAAACCTGGAGGATTTATCGTACAGCGAGCTGTGCTAGCAAGCTGCGCTTAGTAAATGTGCACACGGGAGGCACGCTAGCGACTGCAAACATGCTGGCTTGCTTGTCTGACAGTTTGGGGTTTCGCCTGTGTGATGTGTAATTAGCAAATTTCGCCTTCGGTACTTTAAGTGTTGGTAATCGGGACATTTATTTGCAAATAAGCTGGAGTGGTAAGCTCTTCTGCTTCACAGCATTTACTGAGCTTCACTTCAAGAGAGCCCTAAATTTTATATATAGATATAGACATAGATATATATATATGAAAAAAAAAAACCACCAAAGCTTTTGATCGCTTGGAATCTTTAAACTACTGACCCATTACCTTTTCCTAAAGTAACTGTCACGGGCATATCAGTCGCTCAGGAGAAATCATACCACAAAGAACATTTCACGACATTTATTCAGCGTACGAATGCGATCAACTTTATTGCACATAGCGGAGAATTTGTGACTGTGCGCTTGGCTCCCTCGGTCTAGCGGTTATATGGGTGTTTCCGTGCCGCTCCCGAGGAGGAAGCCGACCGGAATCCTTTCCTGCTCATGAGTTCAGCAGGGCTGGTGCTGTCGCTGAAAAACTGCAGGTGATCGGTCGTCCCGAAGCAGCTTACCTCTTGTCGGCCGCAGCCGGGAGAAGGGAGATCACTTTCTGGCTCTTGGGGCGGAGAGGAGGCAGTTTCCTCCCGGCCTTTCTCCCTTCTCCGCTCAGTTTCCCGGCCGGGACACGCGTGCCTCCCCCCGGCCGCGGTGGGACCGGCGGCGGCACAGAGCGCCCGGTCCCGGTGCCTGCCGAGCCGCGGCCGAGGAGCTGCCGCCGTCCCTGCCCCGGGCCGGGGCTGCCGCCTCCCCCCCTCCCTCTCTCCTCCCCCGCGGGGCGGTGGCGTGCGCGGCCGCGGCGCTGCGGGCTCGGGCGCCGGCCGCCCCAGCCTTCCCGGGGCAGGCGCTTCCAGGAGTTCGGGCCGGCTCCGAGGGCACGGGCGGGCGCCTCCCCGCCGCTCCTACCGGCGGCTGCCCCCGGCTGCGCGGGCAACCTGCTCGGCAGCGGGGGCGAAGGTCGGCCCTCTTCCCTTTTCCCTCTTCCCCCTTCCGCGGGGGCCGGCGCACGCAGAGCCGGCTCGGCGGCACCGCCACCGGCCCCGGCGGCGGGCGGGGAGGGGGAGGCACCTCTCGGGCCCGGCACATCCCCCCCCGCTGCCCCAGGATGGGGCCCGGCACGGCCCAGCCCGCCCCTCGGGCCCGGGGGCGATGCCGGTCGCGCCGTGACCTGAGACCCGGGGCGGCCTTGGCCGCAGCAGGGCACGGCTGGGCTGTGCACGGGAAGGAAAAGCGCTCAAGTCGGGACCAACTCCGGCGGGCGGGTCCCGGGGACCGACTGGTGCGGGGGAAGGCCCGCGGCGGCCCCAGTCCGGCCCCTGTTCCCGCCCCGGGCGGCGGCCGCTGCTCCCGGAGTCGTCCGGCTCGACACCGCCGGCGCTGCCGTGTCGGGGGCGGCTTCTTTGGGATGGAAATGTCAAAGAGCCCCTTTCTCACAGGGTCACAGACCAGCGCCGGGTAAAAGCGAAAGTTACAGCGGGGAGACAAAAGGTTGTCCCTTCCTCCCTTTCCGCCGAGGGAACAGCCCTTTCCTGCGGTGGGGGCACCCCTCAACTTC
The DNA here is from genome assembly GCA_014549065.1 of Cardinalis cardinalis. Lineage (NCBI taxonomy): Eukaryota > Metazoa > Chordata > Aves > Passeriformes > Cardinalidae > Cardinalis > Cardinalis cardinalis. The sequence continues at coordinate 572,688 of JACDOX010000046.1, read as the reverse complement.
CCGGGGATGCAGGAGCCTCAGAGCAGCACGTTAGCGATGGGGATGTTCTCGGCCAGTTTTTGCTTATTTTTGCCCCCTGTGTTTTAGCTTGGCAATTCCAGTTGCCAAAGGCAAAAGTGGGAAGGTCGTACCTTTAAGCTGTCAGAAGTCATAACATTCATGACGTGGCAAAATTAATTTAAACAAAAATTACGTCTTAGAAACTAAATCAGAGTTTTCAATGTGTAGTGCTAAGATTAAGCTATGATACCAAGTAATGCAAGGTTATACGTGTTCATTGGATCATCTCATAGCTATGAGAAATATTAGATTTAGGCTTGATTAGGTGATGTTTAACACTGAAGGTCGCTATTAACTCCATTCCATCATTTTGTTTCACACACCAAACATTTAATAGTTTAAAAATTTGTATATTTAGGCATCAAAGACACCACTGAATTGGGACTGGTGAAGTGATCCAATCGTTTACCATGACAAGAAGTCAGCTTGGTTTAGACGTCAAAAATTATTATCTATATGACTATATACAATATAAAAATATAGATATTTTTCAAAGCTCTGATCACTTAATTTTTCTCTGTAGTTATTARTTCATCCTTGGTAAACTACAAAAGGAACACCTTTTCAGCAATGAATTTTATTTCTGCTGGGTTTATTGAGTATTAAGTTGTTTTGGAAAATCGGGATTAAAGTCACCTCATTAAAATGACGATTGATCATTTGTCATGATAATGGTGCCATATGATATTGGTGACTTTTACCAAACTGCTGTTTTCCAGGTATTTCCCCTAATTAGAGGGTACTATAACAATATTTGTTGAACTCTGCTTGTTATATCAAATCTTTCAAACTACATTGCCTGTAGTGCTCATGTTAGCCAAAAAACCAAATGTTGTTGAAAATCTGTATTTGCCCACATCCCCAAATTCCAATTTAGGGGGRAAAAAAAAGAAAAAAAAAAAGTTGCCATGCATATAAATTTAACCAATAATTTTTTTTTTCATATGGTGAAAAGTGTGAGTTAAAATGCACTTGCAGATGCATATCTACACAAAGGGCTTGCATGGATATCGCTTTATATTTCTTATTATATAGTGATAGTTCTTCCACACACAACTGCTCATGAATTTTAAAGTTTTATTTTTTAATATCTGCCAATTGCACTAGGGAGGTAGGAAGAAACAGAATGAAGCTGAGTTGATTAAATTATTTATCCCTACTGCTGAAGTAAGTTTGAAGGCTCATTGAATGTATCTGATTTCTTGGCTCCTCTTTCTCCCCTTCCCCCCTCAATTCTTCCTGGTTATTTCATCCATATCATCCTGCCAGCAACAATAAATTCACTTTTTTTTCAAGTAAGAAAACTAAAGACAGATATTTGTGCTGGGTTTGCTATATGTGTCACATTTTATAAAATAGGCAGCATCTTTTGTGTGTGTGTGATAGAAGTTGACGGTACCTTCAATTTTCTGTATTCTAATTTTGTAGTTTACTTTTTGCCTCTGCTTTCAAATTTAGGAACAAATGAAAAGTTCAGATGTAAGTTACTATAATGTTTGCAATATTTCAATTTTAATAAATTGATACACTTCATTGCTAAGACCTGTGGGTATCAAGTTCTGCATATTTTGGTACACAAGCAGTTTTCCTCTGTTGTGAACAGTTTTCTGCAAATTTTTTAAATTTTTTTTTAGAAATTATGACGTAGTTCCTTTTACAGTGCACAATTGGCATTCATTAGTGTTAAACATAATGCGTATGTATTTGCTTTCTGTTAAAAATTAAAGAAAAACATGAAGAGAATTTGCATTAGTGTTGTACTTGGTCATCCTAGGTCATACAGATGAACTGTTAATGCTTTAAATTCCTCTAATCTGCAATCTGTTAAGGGAAAAAACAGTAATTGATTTGTTTTCTCTAAAGTGTTGTGTCTCAAAAGTAAACATGGAGCTTGCACAACTATGATTTTGGCTAGAACTGAAGAAACGTGTAAGCAGGAAAAAAAATGCCTTGAATTATTCATTTGGTTCACTTATCCATCAGCTTCTCCAAATCCAGACATTCCTTATAGTACAGCATTTTATTTAAGTAGTCCAACATTTGGTTTGTTTTGGTTTTTTTTAAAAGATCTGTAGCTTGGAGAATGTTCTTTTTCTGCTGAACTGCTAGAGGAGTGCGGAATCAGTGGGGATTAGTGCCTTTTAATCTGCTGCATCTGTAGTGGGCCATCCAACACTGCAGAACTCTCATTTACTTCCTATTGCTGTATATGATTAAGTGGCTGAAAATATTGCATGTTGCACTTGAAGATAAAGCTGTATGTGTTGGATGAGCAGCTTCTGAAGATTTCATGTCTAAACTAATCTTTCCCCTCAGTAACTTTAGCCCTGGAATACGAGAGAGGACTAGAGTGTTAGAAAATGTAAGTTGAAATTGAAGTATGGGAGCATTTGAAATACATTACATAAATTATGGCATCACACAATATGCTATGTCTTAGGAGTAACTCAGTATCTTATTAACCCAGTCAAAATGGGAGGGTGGTATGTTGTGAACATACTTAATTTTGTGGCTGGTGTTTTTCTGTAAGCTGGTTTCATACTGAACTATCAAACTAAACTACATCGTCCTGTCAGTGGCTGCTGAAGATACTGAAATTAGCAGAAGACATGGCTTAACRCATTTGAACATTGGCCAATAGGAAGTTATAAGTAAGCACCTTTTTTTGGTATACATTTGATCATATTATGTATTTATTGCTAATTTTCATGCTGCCAACACTTTGGACATCTTAAATCTCTCCAACTCAAAATGAAATTTACCATCTCTCTTTGCAATTACACAAGTATGGTAAATTACCTGTGCAACTCATTTCATCTTGATTAAGCTATGGAAGGACATACCTAACATATTTCAATGCAGACTTCTAGTTTTAATGTAGTGTATAGCTCTCCACTATTTTCTTTCCAAATAACAGTGAAGGGAGGAGTTGAGTGAGTTGGTTGTAAGTGATTAATATGTTTCGTTGGACCTTATGACGGCCCTGATCCTTCAAATGGCTGCCCATGCACTTCTCTGCGAGCCTAAAAGCACCAGTGACATCATGGGCAGGACCAGGGCCAAAGAACTTGGAGGTTAACATTTGAGGAGGATGAGATACAGTGAGCCTCTAAAATATCTAATGTATCAAATGCATGCATTGGTGAGGAAATATATTTTTAGCTCAAATATATATGCTTCTGTCAAGCAGCACTTCCCTATTAATTTCATTGTGCTTTAGCCATAGTGTTAAAAAATCTTCTTGAGAAAGGACATTGCTGTTTTGTCCATATTTTAACAACATGCTCTCACAAAAATGCCCCTCCCCCCCAATACACTCTAAAACCTTTCTGAGGCGAGTGAGGTTATTCAGAGAAACAGATGAAAGATTATGCTTTCAGAATCTCCGTTTTTTCATCTATTTTCACATATTCAGGACTATTTCTAAACTCCCTAAAGCTACAGAGAATTTTAGCAGTCTTAAATAAAAGCAACCCTTTTACTAAGAGTACTTATTGTTCCTAAAAATATCCTAATTATAACTGTAATAGAAATATGTCAACCAACTTATTATTTAAGGAAGAAGAGGTGAGATCTTAGGAAAAAGATGATACTTAGATCTTTTGGCCTTTAAAATATTTTCCCAGAACTTTTTTTTTTTTTTAATGGTGGAACATTGTCGTTGTAGAGCACAATATTTTATCTAGGGGAAATTTGGGCCTCCTATTAAGGGCAGCAAATCACTCCGGTTGTCTTCTTACTTGAATTTGAAAATTTAACCTACATCACCTACTGTCCTTCCTACTTTCCCCTGCCAGCTTTTAGGCCAGCTCTAGGACAGAATATAAAGATCCTTTGTGGCATAGTGCTGATGTCCTTGAAATGAGAAAGGCTATAGAAGTAACATGTAGTCTTGTAGTTTCATAAATATCCAATCAAACTGTTGAAAGAAAGATATCAGCTTGTGGAAATATCTGTTTATCTGAAAGGAATATTACTATCAATTTTTCTTGATAGTTGAAATAGATTTTACCTTTTAGAAAGTTATCATTTATAATATATTAGTGCCATTGAAAAGAAGATAAAAATTTACAGTGTACCTGCTAGGGAAGTGACAGTGGAGTCTCTTAAGACTCCTTAGTTTTAGATGAGGCAAAGGAGATACCTTTATGACTTCACATTTATGAATCTTATTTATTTACTGGTTTAGTTGATACAAAATAATTATTTTGTAAAATTAAGGGAAACTTTCAGGGGAAAAATTGTGGGGTTTTACTTTTTTTTTTTAAATCAATACTGATTGTAATGGGGTTATGCAGTGTGTGCAGGCCTACTGAGGGAGAAGTTACTGTGATCAACATGGTTCTATCTTATTTTCAGTAAGTATTTTACCAATTCTATTTCTTGTTTTCCTCTGCAAATTATTTCCAGGAATAAACTGGGTTCAATTTTCACTTTTTTTTTTAATAACTTAATCAAAAGGAACAGTTAATAACTGCAGAATTCTTACTAGCCCTCTGAAGCACAGATGAATATATAGCATTTGCCAGGCTGTGCTGTAATGCTTGCCATTTTCACCTACACTTCAAGACATTGCTTCTTTAAAGTGGTAAAAAATGACAGCAGGTATGTTGGACAAGTTTTCTCATTATATTCTGTGAGTACATTCATTATGTATTATTAGTCCTTAATTGTAAAGATGAAATAATATAACCATTTATCTTTGCAAGCCCATTATTTATAATTATACATTAGAAAACTGCAAGCATCTACATGAATGTTTTCTTCTGTATGTATATTCAGATTTTGACATAGAGGATGAAAAGAAACTTTTTAGGCTAAATCTGTGGCTAAACTAATCCACCCTTTGTAGGCAAACTGTATCTCAACATGGTAAAAAAAGTCCTCTCTATCCCCACCCCCCAAAATTCAGTTCTTCATTTGTTTTGTTCACCACGCTGCATTAACACAGTTTTCCCTTGTGTGCATCTGCCAGTGTACAATTTAGCCACGGGCATCTGTAGACCTTGTGGTGATCAGTATTGCAGGCAAAAGCCATATGTGTTTAAATAAAAAAAAAAATCTCTTTATTTCATTTGCTGTTTTAACTGGATGGATAACTTCTGTGCCTCAAGACAGAGGAAGAGAAAATACAGAAATAATTAATTGCTTCTATTCTTGAGGCAGTTTCATTTTCCCTCTCCAATATGGAATGCTTGTCAGCCTCCCTGATAAATGACTGCATGTATTTGCATAGATTTTACATTAACACAAAAATTAGTTTTATTTGTGAAAAACTATTTTACATAATAATGCAACATCTAGCATTATAGATTATGTTTCCAAACTTGAGAGACTGTGGAGAAATGAGGGTTTTTTCATCTTTGCTTTTTAAATTTTATTTAGTTTGTGTTAGTTGGTTGTTTTGCTAGGGTTTGTTTGTTTGTTTGTTTGTTTCATGTCAAGGTATGTTAATTTTTTTCTTTTGTATTTTGTTTTTGTAAAAACAACCAAGTCAGGATCTCTTAATGTTTATAAACCATTTATTCAACCTTTCATAGATTGAATTATTGATGGTGGTATGAGAACAACTTCTTTCATAGGATTCTAACCCATTCAATTTATTAAATACACACTTAAATATGAATGCATTTACAAAATGTTGTGGAATTGTTTTGAAAAAAAAATCAAATTTAATTATTAAATACACTATGAGAATATACTTTGTTTCTAAAGCTGCTATTAAAATATTGCTCCATCAGGTATTCTTTCAGAGCGTTAATATACTGCATAAGCTTGTATGCCAGTGTAGGACTAWTTTTTTTCCCTATATCTAATAACCTGTCTGTTTTAAGCAATTAGGCACTCCTATAGCTTGGAGTGACAGTACTATACCTGTAGTTAAAAACTGTGTTTTATTCACTATTTGTCATGTCCATGAATAAAATCTACAAATCAATCAGTCTCAAATATCTCTTAAGGAAAATATACTGCCCTAATTTTAAGCCAACTGTAGTTATTTTCAAGTGACATGAATTGGATATTTGCTCACAATAAACCAGGTGTCTTGCTGTCTAAAGGCAACTGCTAATTGTATATCAGCCAGTTCTCCATGATGAAAAAAATACAGATGCATTCACTGCTGTTATTTCATGCTCTATAATAATAAGAAAATATTGCTCCTTATGAAACATGCTATACTTGATGGCAACTTAAGGCAAAAGAGTGCCTTTGCCTCTTCTTAAATCTGGGACACCCTAGGTGCCAGCTGTCACTGCTCAGCTAATGATGACAAATGCCCCTCTCTATGCAGATTGCAGAGCTTGCAGGCTGCTATGAAAGGCAGTCAGATTACCTTTCTTCAGATAGTAACTTAACCTTTTAAACTCAAGTGTCAGAATGAAATTATTAGCTGGGATAGTTTCAATATCTGTTTCTTTAAAAGGGGAAAAAAATGATAAGAAGGCAGTGACTTCAAATAATACCATAGCACTCATATTCACAAATCGTTTTTGCATCTCTGATCTTTTAAAAATAGGAAGTTGCTGCCACTGTGCTTGTGAGCACTCTATGGAGTTTGYTGGTGTTGAATGCATGAATGCTGAAGCTGACCTCTCCGCTGCACTACGCAGAAATGGGGCCAAGTGGGACAAATTCTGTGCTTGCTTACACCCACACAGTGTTACTGATGCACAGATCTGACAGATCACAGGTTAATGGATGCTATTTGTAATAGACCTTAATTGATCTTAGGTATTGTGGATATACTCACCTCTCTCTGTAGCAGTTCATGTTACCACTCTAAGTCTGTGAACTTCAGCTAGATTCCACTCTGTAAAAGTAACTGGGTATCTATTTTTGTGGGTAGGAGTGGTTTCACAGAACTCAGTGTTGCATGGTTAATATTGCTAATTTAAATATACTCTACAGTCAGAGGTTTGGAGTTGCTTCCTGGGTTGTCTTGAAAGTAGCTAACAGATGTGTAGATGTTACATAGTTCTTTACAGCAAGTCAGAAATGTAACACAGTGCAAGTACTGAATATGCCACCCAGAGGCGTAGGGTACTGTTTGAATGTGCGCACATACATCTGTCCACGTTTTTCTGTGAGTCTATTTCCATGTGTTTATACACTTGAATGTAAAAGTGAATAGGCATAGGCGCAGTCATGTCAGTATGTGTACACATGCACTATCCTATACATGTAACATCCAAACAATATGTATTTCCATGTTTATATTGAAATGCTGACATATATGAGCATGTTTAACTAGAATATTATATTTGCCATTAAATCCGTCTGTGCAGTGAATTGTATATGATTATCAGTTTCCCTTTGAGCTAGAGCCTATTTTTATTGCAGTAAACAAGTACTTGTACCAGTATTTTCAGGAACACATCTCCACAGCAGTGGGCAGTAATAGAAAACTACAGAAAAGATGTGGAAAGACATTTAATGAGATGACTAGGAACATTATGCTATATAGATGGAAAGAGAATAGGAGGAATGTCCCAGACAAAAGAACTTACTATGATTTGCGGAAAGTATGGGATGAAGAAAAAAGTGTACAAATTTACAGAGAAAGTTGAGACCAATGTTGCAATAATTGCAATGTGTTTGATTTGGTGGTAGTCATTAAAGGAAAGGTAATCTGATAAATGAACATAATATTAATTAACATTATCTTCTCCAGAAAATAATGGATTTGATTGTTGGTGTGGGTGTTCTCAAAGTCTTTCAGTCAGCACTTACCTCTTTTGGTAATATGATGTGTGAAAGGGAGCTGGTGGTTAATATTATATTAGAAATATTTAACCTTGAAGTTTGGGGACAAGTGTTTGTTTTTGTCTAAGTATGTTAAATTTAACACCCTGTCTTGTTTTGTTGCACTGTGTTTCTTTTCTGTAAGTCATTATGTTCAAAGTATTTAAAACTATACATTTTATTATTTTTAGCAAGTGTAGCACAGTCTGGGAAATGAAAAAGACAAAGATCTAGTGATTCATCCTCAGCTTTCTCAGCTTGTTGGTTGAATAGGCATCAAATGAAGTCCAATGCCTATACAAAAGAAATGTTCCTTGTTTGGATTTGCCCCATCTGTGTCATCTGGTGGCTTATGCAATAGGAGGTGTTATCACATGAATCCAAATGCACAAGCCAGTTGTTTTATGGACTCTTTCTGTGCTTGGAGGAGTTTATAAGTTGCCCACTCTATTGTGTGTCACTCCCAGATGACACGTGTGCATTCTGCTGAGCATATTTTGGGGGTAATTATAACTAATGAAGCCTGGTACACAGCTTGTTCACAGAGTGATTTATTCTGCTCCTGTCTGATTCCTGAGAGTTCTGTAAAATGGTTATATTGTGCCCTCCACTTTGGACATGTATGGGAGCATGTGGTATTGAGTCCATCAGAGAAAATTTGCTATTCAGTGTATCACAGACTAATTACAAAGATATTGCCTGGCTACATCTGCTAAAAATATAGAGTCAGATTGAAATTATAAATGGGATCTGTAATTTTAGGGACATTGGCTTTTTTTTATGGCTCCTGTTTAGTCATTTACTCTTTCCAGACTTGCAGTAACTCAGATGTACTGCTGTTAAATGGCTCAAAGTTTCTCTAAACCCCATAAGTTAAGGTTGGGTTCTCTTCATACCTTTTAGCAAAGCAGATTTTATTATGCAATCTAAGTTTTGATAGGTGGGGACATTTTGTGGAAAGACGGATTTAAAAGTTGAAAGAAAATACCTTGTAGCTTTGCAGGTTTCATAAAGCAACAACAACAAAAATCCATTACTGAAGCCTGGGTGTCAACCTTTATTTAACCTTAGATCTATCATTCATCCCCTAATTTATCTTGACTTACCAGTCTCTCAGGCAAGTAAATCCACTGATATTAGTGGGACTCATCTACAGTACAAGAAATATTCATACTTTTTTTTTTTTGCCAGGATGATTCTAAAAATCTTTTTTCCAAGATGCTAACATGCCTCTGAAATCACAGAGGAATGGTGTGCACAGAAGCTTCAAAGTTTGTCACTTCATCTACCCGATTCACAGCTATCCAAGGAGGCTGGATGTTTTTATAAGTATCTYGGCATCAGTGTTCAGTAATAATAGTCTTTAGTTATATTTGTCTTCAGTTATATCAATTTCTTCCATTTTCACCCCCAACTTTGTATCTAGATTTGAAAGACTTTTGCATTTCTTTTTCAGTACTTCAACAAAATTTTCTTTCTTTCTTTCTAAAAAAGGAGATGTTAAAAGTTGAAATACTGCTTGTAGGAATGGGAGAAGTGCTAAATACTTATTGTGGTATACATTTAATKAAAAGCATTTTGTTAGGTGGGAAAACAACTGACTAGAAAATGCAGTTCACATCCTTCTTACTGGCTGCATGAGTAGAAAAAATAGTGTTATTGAGAATGAATTGTTTTAATCTGTTTTGTGAAAACAACCTGAGGTGCCTCAAGACAACATTAGCAGCACTGGGGGTGAGAAGTTCTTCTCTAGTTCTGAGGAGTGAATAGTGTAGTGTAACCCACCTTAGCTATCATGTTAGGCAAGAGGGTGTGGTCACTGGCAGATCTGAGGTTTACCTGTGCTGTAAGTTTGTAGTATTGGTAGCAGTTTTCAAAATCAGTAGGATTTTGAATCACTGGAAAAGGAAGAAAAATAGAGTTTCCATCTAATTTTAATCTTGATAACCATGAAGGTAAAAGCGTCAGAAGGTCTGATGATAGTTTCATTTTTTTATTCTAAATTTGTGTGGATTGCAGTATGTACCCAAGATAATAACCGTCAGAAGGTAAAAGTGCTGTTTGTATATGATGAGTGTGACTACCTGTATATAACATATGTGTTGATATACACAATTTGGAAACTGGCTGGTTTGCTGAGAACAAATGTATCATAAAGTAGCAGTTACGTTCCACTTGTTTTAAATATGCAGAATTTGGTTTTGGTCTTTATGCTTTTTTCTGAACTTCCTCCATATACAAAGATTTTGAGAACAATTGTTGCATGCTGTTTTTTTTTTTTTTTTTTTGTAGTGGTATAAAATCTGACCTAGATTTGGCTTCTCTGATGATACAATCATGATAGATTTTGATTTTTGGGATGAAGCACATAAAATCTGGTTGCCATGCTAGATATTGCAAGAGACCTGCTAAATTGTCATCACATACTTATAATTAAAATCCTTAGATAGGATACATATCACAGATGAAAACAAGGATTTTTAAGGTTTTTTGTGTATTTTTTGCTAAAGGACTGTGACAAAGTAAAATGACTGGTATATTAGAAAAGCCATGCCTAAAAATGTTAAGTTATTTTCCTTAGAGAAAGATTGTCATGAATTTAAAGACTAGTTAACTGGAATTATGGGCTTGTGCTATTCAAATATTACAGTTTTCAAGTGTGGTGTTGCTGCTGAGTAATCTTCTTATGTTAAGTCAGAGTACACCTGTTCTATATAATTTTAAACATTTAATAAAATATTTAAGACTTGCGGTTCAAATCAAGCACTAGCTAAAACGGTGACACTAATTACATCAGATGTAGTTGGGTCAGYGAAGCTTACATGTCAGTCACTCTTTTGCACTGACCAAATTTTCAATGCAGGAACTCATGTCCTAGTTGGTCTCTGGAAGAGTTTGTTTCAGAGCAGTGTGGCCTTCCAAAAACTGGGAATTGCAGCTGTAGTTTCATTCTCTGTACTATCTTGCTTTCTTCTGTAAGCAGCATTCATTTTATTYCCATTTTTCTGCTACTTTACATGAATTTTGTGACAGAAATTACTATTTAAGTCACCTTGATTCAAGAAACTTCTTCATGCTATGTCATACTATGGCTAGTGAATATGATGTGCTAATCAGGTATGGGTAGATGAGAACAGTTTTTCATATGAGTATTTAGGAAATAGCAGTAAAGTAGTACTCATTTGTACCTGCAGTGATAACTGGCAAAAATTAGAAACAGGAACCTGAGGTGCTTTTTTGGGCTTTAAATTGTTAATCCCACCAGTGTTAGCAGCRGACTTTTTCCTGGCAAACCATTACCTTCACTTTCCCTGGTAGTCTCCCAGATTTGTGGGGTCTGGCTGCCTAGTTGGACTGTCTGTTTTCTAGAAATTCTGAAAAATCGCTGAGAAATGAATGTTTGCCCTATTCACTGTGTGCTGATCAGTCACACGGTGGACATGCTGGACTACTTGTAAAGCAAATGCTGGCCTGTTTGAGTTTACTAAATGCATAAGGAATTTGAACTCCAACCTAACACTGACCCTGTGGTACTGTATATGTTGTTCAGTCAAAATTACAGTGATTCCATTAAGCCCTCAACTTTTTTACCAATTTAGTGAAGTTTATACAATTCTGTGAAATAGAAGAAATAAACCACAACAAGAAGACAAGCAAAAAACAATTTGTGCCTTGGTTAGGAAAAAAAGTGAATGAGCTGAAGATCAGGGCAAAGAGATTGAAGAATGAATTTGAAATGAAAGACATAAAAACTTTTCAGACAAAATTAATGTAAAAATTTATAGTAAAATTTGTTTCATTGAAGGGACTGGACTAAATAACCAGCATAAAACTCCAGAGGGGGGAATCAGGACAGAGGGCAAAYTAGGGAGGAAGAAGTAGTTCTTTGCTTAAAGAAGTTTGAAATAAAGTAGAAACTGTAGGGCTTTCTTCACATAAATACCATGCTGAGCAGAAATCCCAGCTTTAAAGAGTATCTAGCAGTACACCTAATCACAGTTGGTCCATGTGATAACTCTGATGTGAATATGCTGTAAAATGTCAACATGCTCCAGAATTACTCTTGGCTGTGCTTGAACTGAGCCAGCTTCAATGTAGTTGCTGCTTTTGTGGACAGAAGTCATTGCTTTGTGAAAGCAAATAAGGTAGTTTTCCAAGAGCTGCTTTCAGAGCCCCAGACAGTGACAGCAGTCTCTTCATCATCCTTCCCTGACCTAAAGGTTAACCTGTCCAGAGGCTTGTGAAGTCTATACAGTAAAGRAAAGCTTCTTCTGTGTGGGAAACAATACATCTGAGAAGAGGGGGACAACAGAGAATCCAGAAGTTTGAGGGAACACCTGTAATGAACTTCATGGCAAACCTATAGAAGGGTCAATAATTATATTGACCGGTTGGCTTGTATTTCTTTACCTTCTAAATCAAGTCCTACTGAGAAGGACTGAACAGGACCTTTGTATATGCACAAACTGCTGAACTTGCTTCTTTTGCATGGTGCTGTCATCTTCTCAAATAAATGTTACTACACATGAAACTTATGAGGGCTGCATTCACAGACCTATGTTATTTGTCACTGGTTTTGTTTAACATTTATACAGTGACACACATTTCTAGGTTGCCTTAGAGAAATAAAAATTATGTTATTCTGGCTTCATTTTACTGTCTAATTTTGGCAAATGCAAGAAATTGTGAAAGTAAATAGAAAGGAGACATAGTGGAAAAGGTAAAAAGATCCTAATGAATAGAGATGGCTACTTCATCATGTAGGAGGCGGGTATATCTGTTTTTTTTTAAGTCAGTATAAACTGCCATTTCTAACCAGATAGTGATAGTAGGGAAGAAGTTCTATTTAGGGGTTAGGACTGGGAGAAGCACCAGCTGAAAGACAAAGGTAGAAGGTGTGAGAATTAGATTTACATTTGATGTTCCTTCTGAGGCTGCTGAGAATTTAATCAGAGGTGTTTGAACAAGATGCAGTGGCTAGTACACGAGGGAATATTTCACTTTGCCTATTCCCGGGTGGAGGAGTTGAGGACCAAAGGGTAGGCAAGCAGCAAAGTAACTGAATCAAGCACTAATGGTGTCAAGGTTTCCCAGGAATACACAGTCCAGTGCATGGATACAATACATTCGCCTGCAAAATTTACATGTATATGAGAACATAGGCTAAATCTCCAACCCAAGAAAACYCAATAAAAAGTCTTGGCAATCAAGGGCAGGAAGATGATGGCATTGGTGTAACGTAATAATATGTTATTTTTTAGACATGGCTGCAGTAATGCATCATGTCACCTTGTTGCAATATCAAGTCTGTAGTGATACTTTCTCACTGCTTTTGATGCACACAGATGCACACTGTGGGTCTTCAGCTTTGAGAGGTGGAGCACTAATGTATCTGAGTCTTCCTTTTTTCCTTTTCTGGACCCATTTGTAAAAATTGCCGTTTCAGCCAAATACTACCCTTCTAGTGTGGTGTTTCATTGATACTTGATGGTATGGCAGAAAGTTTGCTYGTATTTTTTCAAGTGTTCAGTGAAAGATTGATTCATCTTTTTAGTCCTACAGACTGCAAAACTGTTCAGAGCTCTTCATAAATGCTAGTCTGATAGCCTACCTAGAATTCCTCAACCCAGAAGCACAGAATCAATTATTTATACTTCTTGTTTAAAGGAAGTGTTCTTAAGAATGAATTTTCTCCCTTCAACAACAAGAGGTATAAGCTTTRAGTACAAGGCCTAAATATCTAAGTACAATAATCAGACATAAGTCCCTGCAAAGACTGAAGTATAAAATTTCTGTATGAAATTCAACTGGAATTTAAAGGGGATGAAATTGTGGCATAAAAACGGACAGATTTTATGATTTTTGTGTGACCTTAATAATAAAAGCTGACTAGTTTTACCGGCTGTATGTGAGCTTAAGCAAAATAATACTTTGCATTCAGGAAGTGGTCAGTTCTGCACAAATACTATTTGTTGTTTCAGGTTTTCTGCTTAGCTGGCTCATAATAAAAGTATGCCAACTCTAGTGGGGGTCTTTGGTGTTGTTTCTGGTTTGGTTTTTTTTACTATATGACTGAAGCCAATGAGATGCAGTGGCTGTAATTCCAGTTATTAAGCCTTTTCCATTATTAATGGTAATCATTAGGTGGTTGTTAATCTGGCCAAAAGGACACGCACAAAAATGGTTTTGTGATAAGAAAGCAGCTTTGTCTCAAATAAGGGGCACTGGATGTAGTGCTCTGCACAGTACATCTCCCAGAAGCTCATAGGATCTGTTTACCTGGTTGAAATTCAAATTGTTTTATTATGGTGTCAATTCTTTGGTTTTGGCAGCACTTCTAGAGTGTCTATACACAAAAGGACTACCACAGTGAATGAATGCTAGTGTTGACACCACCTAACAAGCAGGGATTATGTGTTTACAGAAGAAGTAATATGATAGGTCAAGTATAAGAGGCACTTCTCAAGAGCACTTCACCACATAATGAGTGACTGACTAGAAAGTGCGGAGCTGCCACTCTTTGGCTTCGTTTTGGTGTTGATGCCTGCCTCTCTCCTCCAAAGCCCTCTTGATCATGTTCAGCTGCTCTGTTCTCATGTGGTGAATAATAGTAGAGTAAAGCTGCTTTTCTGTCTCATTTTTCTTGCTAATTTACACATTCAAGCCATTTTTTGTTTGCTATCCTTATTTGCTATTCCCTTTTGTCAAGGCACTGTTCTCTTTTTTGCCTCAGGCCTAGGAACTAATTTGAGCTTCTATAATTACTTCATGTTTTACACCTGTCTGCATATCATGCACCCCTTGTCTCCGTGCTTAAGCTGTATATTTCCTTGGAAGGAGGGAAAAAAAAAAGAAAGAAAGGCTAGTTTTCATATACAAGGAATCCCCAAGTTTCTCCTCTCAGTCTTCCTACAGGAGAAACACAATTAAACTGTTGAGATGTTCTCAGCAATGCAGCTGACCTTTTGGGTTCATGAAGGACAAATGAATGCTGTCTGTTCAGACAGTTTGTGTTAAGACATTGTTGAGCAAAGAGCCCTGAGCTTTGTTCCTCTTGAATGAAGCAATGGTTGTAGTCATTTTAAAATCATTAAGAGCCTGAATGCACGGTATCATTCTACAGTGTTTGCTCTACAGCTGCTCTTCTGCTTTAATAGCAGCTTATTAAATTTGGGTCAAGCACACTCTGAAGAGTATCGCAATGAAGAAACTGTTCAAAAAGTTACCTGTTTAAAAAAAATAGGCAATTGATTAGATTTTTAACTTAAGTGACAGCTGCAATTCATTGCGTGTTCTTTGTGGTGTCCTGCAGCCAGAGTGGAAGCCTTTTGTAATTTGGTCTTCATTTTGTAAAAGCTTTCTTGAATAATCCAGGGTTGCTTTCCACTCTGAGACCGCCTCAATCCAATTAGGAGTTTAACAAGGGTCAAATTAAGGAGACTTTACACTTCATGTTTGCATCATTAGCCATAAGACTGTTTTGTGTGTGCACGACTGTGTGTCGAGGGAGGAGGGGAGGCTGCAAAATGGGGCAGACACAAAGCTGTCATCCACCATGTGGTGCATCCCGCCGCTGAATGAAGGCACAGCAGGCTAGGAACAACATTTCCAGTTGTCTTTTGGGGCTGTCGTCATGTGGATTTCAGCTGGTACATAGCTGTTTGGGGTTACAGGTGCTAGCTAGAGCCGAGGAAGAAGAGCGCATTCTGCGTCTAGTCTTTTCTCTCCTGGTAGTCTATTGTTATCGGACAAATGGCTGGGAAGAGATGAAGTTAGAAATCTCTTGAGCATTCATTATTTTTGATGAGATGACAACTACCCCAGTTCCTTGTTCTCACTATTCATGCTGTTTCCTGTTATTTTTTGAAAACATTTTTTTTTTGCGTGTTAAGTATATGATACAGTGTGAACTTTTTTTTATATCGGTAGTTACCAGGCTTTCGATAATCAGATGTGCGTGTACAAGACTACAAACATTCAATTGTATTTTCCACAATAATGAGTCATCTAAAAATGTTGCCGTTTTACTTATGCAATTTTTAACTACTATTACGTTTTCCTAGTGAATTATTTATAAAAATTTTCAAAAATTAAAGAGAAAGCCATAAGACACTATTTTCTATACAAGACTGTTCTTAATGACAAGAAAAATTCTCCTGCTAGTCAGTGTTTAGACGTGTGGGATATTGCTGGAGAACTGTTGCAGTGTCTCTTTAGCAAATGCTTTGTGCTGCTACATACAAAGTAACGATTTATCTAAAAATAACACTTTCATTGTTCCTCCCCCCCTAAACCCATTAATAGGTACTTTAGTATCATGCGAGTTTTCATAGTTTAATCCCTTTTCAAAAGCTTTTCAGAATRAAGGCTCTAAATGGTCCTCAGTATTAATTTGATGTGACTTCTGTACAATATGGTTTGAAACTCTCAGAAGCACATTTTTACAGCTTACCCCTTTTCACTAGATCAGCGTGTGGAAAATACCAGCTAAATGTTTCATGGAGTCTGTGCTGCAAGCCTTTTTTGTTGTCTTGCAGATGCTATAGCCTTCTAGTAATTTTTATTTAGCACCATCGTTATTAGATAATACTTAAGCCAGATTAAAATCTCTACATAGATTATTGCTCATTGAATATAAATTTTAGGAAATACCCCTTAAAATGTAATTTTTTTAAACATTTTCACCTGTCTCTTGAATTTAATTTGTTCAGAATTTACCTTCAACAGCAATCTGCATAATAAATGGTGATTGCATTTAATGTAGTCTGCTTTTGTAGTCAGTCAGATCTTTGCTTACTTTTAGACAGGAATATGTGACTATAGGGTTTTTGACACCCATAAATACATTTTTAAAATGCTCAGCTCTCAGTGAAATATTAATATGATGTGTCTGATGAAAGTAACAAGAAGTAATCTAAAACTTGTTCTGTCAATCTCTATCAAAATGGGAAAGTATTTTCAGTTTGGATTGCAGTAGGCCCAGTGACTGATCAAATAAAATTCCTGACTATACAATTTTTTTCCATAATGTTTGCCTCCTGTGGTGATTTTAGTTCCTTAAAACCACTGCCTAATTTTGGAATAAGAGAGTTCAAATGGTAACAAATAGGGTGTGGGCATGTATTTTTCTTAGCTTTGTTTTTTTTTTTTTTTTTTTCCTTTGTCACCCCATCTCTTAAGGCTTTTGCATAAATTAGTACCATGAATCAAGTCAATGTGAATTGTATGATAAAAGCTTGCTTGGAGATGTTTGGGCTGTTCTGAGCTCTGGATAGCCAAGAGGATCAGGATAATATGAGATTTCAAATGCCACAGATTTTGGTTCTTTATTTCTTGGTTTCTTTAGTTCAAGAAGAACCCAGTCACTTGAATATAGAAACATTTTTTCCAAGTGCTGCATGCAATGCCTAGGTAAAATAGAGTGTCAAAAGATAGTTTAATATTAAAGAAAGCTTCTGTCACTGATTTATAATATGTTGTCTTACTGACTGACCAATAAGTGTATCTGTTCAGCACATACCAGTTTATTGTTTTCTTAACTTGGTTATYTTCAGAATGGTACTTAATTTAGCAATTTTAGCATCCTGCCTGAAAAGATGTTCTTTACAAAATTTTAACAAGCTCAAATGAAGAATCATAGTGGTTATGAAATAATTACATTATATGAAACCTATTTTATAGTCTGATATTTTGTGCTTGACAGGATGAAAAGTGCTTTATTCAGTCTTCAAAATGAAACTAGTGAACACCTTCATCTCTGCTGAGTAAAAGTCCTGTTTGGCTTCCTGGAACATCCTTTTATTATAGTTTTTCTTATATGCTTTGGAGCATGAGTGATCTGCAGGGAAAAGGAAAAGATTTCAAAGCTGCAATGGCAGAATTCACAGGTTGAAGGAAAAGTGGGTTTATGATTGGTGAACATTACAGTTGTTAGTTCCTATTTATCTTCCAGAAAATGCAATGATAGGAAAAAAAAAATATTAATTTATTGCTTCAGTAGGGTGTTTTACAAATGTACATATGGACACTTTTATGTAAAGAAGGTAAAACCTTTGAACTCTTGGGAAGTTAGCAGAGAATTCCTTAGTATCACAAACCTTCAACCCTCTCCACCATGACTTATATTGCTGTAAGAGAAAAGACAACAGCATGATTTATGCATCCATGTAAGTTTCCAGAAGATCACCCAGTCACCATTTCATGCTGGTGTCACAGAGATCTGAAGATGTGAATGGTAATCAGGCTGTTCAAGCAAAGCCTAAAAATGTCTGTCAGGTTGGAATTTTAGATAAACAGGTTTAGAACTTACATAAAGTCAAGAATTAAATATTTCTTTACAGTAAGTCTGTATTCCATAAATTCAAAAAAGCAATGAAGCTTTAACGGCTTCTAATCTAAACTTTGAGATTTCCTGTATTGGTGTATACATTTTAACTCCTATTCAGTGTTATACAAATGTTTCCCTCATTTTAAAAATTAAATTTTTGACTGTTTCTGTGTTGGTGCAAAACATAATGTCTATCATATCTATATTGAAATACGAAATTATTTTTCTTGTAACAAACTCACCAAATACTTCATTTATTTTGGTTTTCCTTCTTACTTCTAATGTATAAAACTGGCTACTAAACCTAGCTTTGCTGTAAAAATAACTTCATTAGTTAGTTAGTTGATTAGATAGTTATCCAGAGCAGTGTCAAAAGCCAGCTTTATTCCTTTTAGAAGGGCTATCTACACTTTTTGTGTATAATGAATTTAGTTCTATTGAAAGATGCTGGATTGACAGCCCTGAAGACCGAAGTCCTTTCTTTATGCATGAGCAGCAACAGTTCTGCCTTTCCCACACTGCCCTCCTGATATGCTTCACCCGTGACCTGAAGGATCCCCCTTAAGGGTGACAGCTTAGTAGCCTTCATACCCATTCACTCTCCAGTCCTCTGCTGAGAGTGCCAACAAGAATGCCAGGGTGTGGTGCCCTTTTGCTGTGAGCATTTGACAGTTGCCTTTCAGGTTGCAGTGGACATCTCATTTTCCATAGATTATTGAAGAGCAGTCCAAGGATGACAATTCTCAGCCTTTTTGGGGTGATGGCAAAGTAAAGGTCTTTCTAAAGGTAATTAAGGGCAAGACAAGGATTTGGTTCAACTATTGCATGTAGGCCAGTAAATTTAAGTTAAGGTCTCTAGTCCATTACCAATTTCCTGATTGAACTAGTCCTCTAGGACTTTTACAGCACAACTAATGTTTTTCAGACCCTTTTTTTACTCGCTGAAAAGAAAGAATGCTTTCTGCAAGCACAGGTCACAAATAGCTCAATTTTCTTCTGGCTTACAAATGCAAAGCATAACTAATTTGATAGTGGACTGTATGAAGCTTAATTTGACTCAAAGGCCTTGTGGTTTAAATGAGTATGTTTCTGATCTCATTTATGGTAAACTAATTTTAAATTCCATTTGGGTTACGCTAGATACATATGTGGGCCTAAGCACAGGATTTGGTTCCCTGAGTATCTTATGTACTGGATGTAGGTCATTAGTCCTTTCTGAGACATGGGATACAAATCTATATGTACAATTATAATGATAAGATGGTCTARTGCTAGCAGAAACTCTTATACCTTTTTCCTCTGTAATAAGCGTATTTCTGATGTTTTGCATCTGCAATACATTTATGTTGGAAATATGTACATCTGAGCTGGAAGTCAGTTGACCACTTTTGCATGTATTTTGAGAAAAATGTACCAGGAATTTGATTTTATGTTGCTAGTTATTCCAGAAAGTAACACACACGTGTTAAAAATAAAAAAAACCAAACAAACCAGCATTAGAAAAAGAAGAAAAAGAGTAACTGTTGACTTCTGCTAAATGTGCATATTTTCAGTATTCACTGGAGTACTGAAATATTCCAAATTCTGATTATGAATACAAGAGTCTGTGCACGTGAAGACCTCCACATATGAATTTATTTTAGAATCCTTAATGGATAATTTAAATGTTTGCATAAGATAATTCAGTTATATATATATATATACATATGTATACATATATATTAAAGTCATTAAATGAAAACCATGATTCTGTATTTTGGAGTATGATAGCCTACATGGTATACACACCGATACATGCAAAGCCTTCATCATATTGCTAAAGGTTATCCATGGCTCTTGGGGGGGAAAAAGCTTCAATTTCAGCCTGATTAATTTATATTGTCAAAATTTTAGTGTTCTTAATGACCTCTTTTTAAAACAAGACAAAGTTTAAAATAAAATTATTTTAAAATAGTTTAATTGGTCTTTGGAAAATATTTTTAATGCATTTAAAATAATTTAAAACAACAGTCAATCTATTTATGAAAAAGTTATTCAGCTAGAAAAAAACTAAATTAAAAAAATAGAGTCAAAGCAATTATCTCAAGGGTTGTAAGCTCCTGAAAAACACATTTCATTTGAGAGCATCACTTCATAAAGTTGTTTATAATACTGAATTATTTGTTAAAAATATATATAATGATAATACCGTAATGAAATCACAAAGCAGCATTATAGTGATCATAAGTTATTTTTGTCTCCCATGTCCTCGCTGATAAAAAACTGGGGAGGTATCTAGGAGGAAAAAAATTCTCCTCAATTTCTGGACTCTGCATTGCAGGAAGGCAACAAATGAGAAAAAAAGTAGTTTTTAATTTTATATCAAAGAAACCCTTGAGGTGGAAAGTTAGGGAAAGCTGCATTGGTTTGTAGCACACAAAATGTCGCTTGAATTTTGCTGCTCAGTAGTTTGATATACTCATTTGCTGATGCGAAATGACGAGGGCTTAGAAAGCAGGGTTTTGTTTTTTAGCTGTCTGCAGACCTAGTGGGGCCTTACAGAACCCAGTCAGCAGGTCATTAACTCTGGAGAAAACAGCTTGCATTAATATGCTCTAATCCGGTATAATTAGTCAAATTACTGCACGCCGACCGGCTTGTCATTTGTTGTCAGATTTGGCATGCAGGCAGGATCGCCAGGGTCCCTCTGGAATGCCACCCTGGATCAGGGAGAAGGACTTGTTTGTAGTAGTGGATTTCTTGATGAGGAAAGCAAATGGAATCAGCAGCCATGGCTTTACAGAAAAGAAAAGAAAGGGAAAAAAAAAACCCAACAATAAAAAAACTGATTTATTATAATTTTGTTGAAAATAGGTAATTTATGAAATGGGAACCATTCGTGGTTGATACCCACTGTTAGAAATAGGAGCTGTTCAGTTGCCTCTTATAACTTCTATGTATCTAACAAAACTGGAGATCCGCTGTACTATATAAGATTAGCATTCATAAAAAGATTTAAAATAAATAATTACAAGAGGATCAGCTACAAATTACCTAGCACGCTGTGACACAGATTATTGAACTACCAGCGTGTGTGGGTGCTAGTGTGCGTATGTGTGTGCTCGTGCGTGTGCATGTGCCCCTTTTTCCAGTAGGGGAGGAGGTTATTAAACTATAAAAGGGCCATATTAGCATAAATTTACAAGAGCTCTTGTTCTGGCGGCATGATAAAAACCTGTGTTACCTTTGCATTAACACTGAATTGCTTGTTGTGCTTTTGGCAATGACAGATAAGTCAGTGTAATTCCCCATCGCAACGGAAATGATGCTCCAGATTCCAAACGCATCCTGAAGATGTCACTGACAATAATCTTCAAAGAACGGCCAGTGAAAGTGGGCTGTATGTTTGCAGGATGATATACTGCAAATGACAGGAAGAATTATGTGAGTGAAGACGAATCTGTAACATATTATTAAGCAATTTCACGAGAATAACAGGGATAAAAGGATAATGGATGAGGGTGTCATTATTACCTTCATGTAGAGGGAAAGCAAAAGCAAAGGTAGAGAGACAAGATTAATTGAGGAAGGGTGAAGCATTCATTGCTCATCAGCTCTTTTGTACTCTCTGCTCCTGAAATTCCAGACAAAAAAAAAAAATAAAAATTGCTCAGGGCTGCATTTTAATGCAGCTGGCAAGACAGAGCTGAAAACTGACAGGGCACTTTTTAGTCACCTCCCTGCTTCCATAAACACACAACGGCTATTACTCCTGGAGTCTTCCTGTGATCAGAGCAGTAAACTGGTGGGATGTTCTTTTTTTTATCACAGCTACTGCTTTTAATTGTGCTTCTGAGCTCAGCAGTTTTATCTGTCGATGGTGTGGAACTGAACAGGTCGTTCCCTACACATTGTTTGCATTGCACAGTTGCAATGGAAGCAGACTGTACATAATAGATGTCAGCAGAGGGGCTTTTTCTGAGCACAAAGGCAAGCTGGGGTGTCCTGTGACATTAGTGACAACATAAAATTATGTCAAGGCATTGAGGTTTTACAGGTTTTAATATACAAGATGAAGAAACAGGAAGTCATTTGACAATTGTGCAGTCCAACCCTACRGTGTTAACTCAAGTATAATTCCTGTTGAAGTCAAGATTTGCTTACTCAGACACCTATCACTGGGTCAATAATTTCAATTACCATCCTTATTTTCTATACATTCTCTATGTAGCAACTGATTTTAGCAGCAAAATAAAACTGATTCTGTAGCAGCAGAATACAGTTTTTAAAACATACCATTTGCTTTTCAAAATCTTGATATAAAACTACAGTTTTAAAAGCCACTATAATATTGTATAGATAGAGAATATATTCACCTGTTAATGACATTATCTCTAGGTACATTTTAATTTTAAAAAGGAATTTCAAAGACCTGAATAATTAAGAGCACATAGCTGTTGATATTCCGATTATGGATTCTGGGGTTTAAGCCTTCGAAGAGCAAAGTATTGAGCTTCCTTAATTTTCTTTTCTGTGTTTATTTAAGAATAGTGAATTGGAGTAAGCAGTTGTTATTTGTTTTATTTTTCTTAACTGATTAAAATTATTTCAAAGTTTTAACACCAAAAGAAAAGGAAATAAGTTCTCATCTGCTATCTCTTAGGGACCTTTTTGGTGTAAGAGAGAGAGAGAAAAACCTCCAGTTTGATAAGAAAGAAAAAAGGAAGGGGGGGGATATGCCTTGATTGATTGCTGTTTCTAGAAATAAAAATTTGATTCCATAAAGTTGTGTGTTTCTTAGACGGAACTATTCCCATACAGTAAAGGGCATATACAGGATTTCAAATAGAATAGCTAAGGTCAACAACACAGGCCTTCTTACTGGCAGAGTCTGTGCTGAGATAGTGTGGGAGAAGGATTTTTTCTGCTACCTTTTGTGTAATGGGTTAGATTGGGAGGGGAGTGCACTGAACTGTAGTACAAATATCTATGATTGATAAATATGTGTGCGAAAAGTGTGGATAGCAGTTTTGGTCAGCGTTATACTTTGGTACATTAGCACAAAAACATGAGAAGGTTGTTTCAGCAGTGTGAATGTTGTGCTGCCCAGGAATTAAATGATGCTGTAAGGAGCCTCACAGGAGCATAGGACTATTCTGGTTCATTACAAAGATTTTTTCATTAATGTGCAGGATCTTAAGCATAGACCTAGCACAGTATCTATTGTAATAACCTGATTGAACAATGTAACTTGGAAACTGGGTCATCCCACATGCAGAAGACATTTCTGTGCTTAATAGGTCAGATCACATTCCTTTTTGTGTATTTTACTTTTGTGTATTTTAGTGTATAGTACAGTTGCTATATAGAAAAGTCTAAAACGACTGCTATTATCAATAAATAATTATCAGTAGACGATCAGTGATAAAATAACCCTTATGAACTAAGCCATGAAGAATTGTTTTTAGCTTTGCAGGCAAAATGCAAACAAAAACAAATTTGCATATTTATTCTCTCTAGTGTTTCACCTACCAGTGTTTTGAAAATCCTGTACACCTCAATTTTACCATGTCAACATGTGGCATACGCCTCAGGTGGCTTACAGTCACTGGGGACTTTATGCAACCTGGAAAGAATCCAGTTTGACAATGAGATTCTTAGATGAGTTTGCTTGACTCATCATTATAAAAGAAATCCCATTCTTTTATTTACATATTGTTCATACATGGGGTGAACTAAGCAGGGTGGAACCCACTGTCTTTATAGAAAGTTTTGGACAAGTATCTGAACTGATGTGTTCATACTAAACAGAAGATTAATTGCCCAGGGAATTCCCTTGTGCAGGGAACCAGAGGGATGTTCTGACAAGACATAGTGATGCCTTCATTGTGCAGTATCAACCCTCTTCAGAAATACACCTTTCTCTGTATTTACAGAATGCAGCGATACTGTGAAAGATCAGAATATTATGGTTGTCTTTAGTCAATTTCTTTTATTGCTTAATCATTTGAAGAGAGGGATTTGTTCACTTTCACTCTCCCTGTTTTGTTTAGTGCTGCTCCCCCCCATTTTTTAAATTATGTTTCTTCAATCAGAGTCTCATTTAATCCAGAGCTGCTGAAATCAGTGGAAGGATGTGGAGCAACTTCAGTGGGTTTTGGATAAGATGCAGTCTTATAAAATCAAGCAGCTCTGCAATTATCAGCAAACCTTTTTCAGTTCAATGTCCATGAAAACTCTTGTATGTTAGTGGGTTCTGGAGGCATGAATGTACTACTATCCTCATTGAACAGGTCATTTATCATTGAAGAAAATTCAGACAGTTAAAGAACACAAGTTCCATCTGACTTGAATTGTGCTACTATTATGTTATTACTTGTACTACCAGGAGTTTTATTTGAAGTCTTTGTTGAGATAGATAATGTTTCAGTTCAATATTTTAATTTCCCACTCCTTGCCCTCTAGTGGACAAAGGAGCTCATTATTGTCAGATCCCGACACATCTGGGACAGTAATTGCTCATAAGCAGGTTTTTGTTCTTTAAAAAAAGTGGTGTTTTTARGTAAAATATATTTTGGGTTGTTTTACTCTCCAGTTGGGGTCTATTTACTTTGTTTGTACTGAGGCGGGAAARTCCTACTTCCTGGTGTTATTCGCTGTATGCTTCAACAAAATTTGAAAAGTTTTAGGAGTATTTTGCTCAGTCTCATAAATAAAGATCTCAGCAGGATCAGAGAGACTCTTCCCATATTCTAAATTTTTAACAATAAGTTTGAAAAGTAATTTTTGTGGATTCATTCCACTATAAAAGGCAAAACGTATTTGAAGTGTTTGGGTTTTTGTAGAACTAGTTGACATTATCCATTGTGAAAAWTTTATAGTTTTTCATAAATATTAAAAATACCCAAAGTTTTCCTACTGGCAGTGAAAGCTGTTCCAATAACAACCAATTGATTTTTAAAAAGCTCTTCCAAGAATAATGKTTTTTTTAAAAAATACAGCTTGACTTCCTTATTCTCCATGGTAAATATGCTATGATGTAACGATGCAGGGGACTCATGTCAGAGTTTTTTACAATTGCATTGGAATGTTGGAATGGCCAAAGGGAAGGTAACTGATTCCATTCACTGAGGGATTTCACAAATTATTGTGGCCTTGTTTTGTTTATGTTTCAGAGTCTTTTAAATGAATCATACCATGGGCACTTAAGGATAATTGGTTAATACCAAGCAGGAGAAATGCATGTATTATTTCTCCTCCTGATGCAAAAAGGCTTTTCTTCTCAGTGGTTCCTTATACATAGGGGAAATTTTCTTTCATGGAACAAGCAAGTAAGGTCACTCTACAGGTTCCTGATAGTGGGCACCTGTGTGTCAAAGCAAGTTTAGACTTTMTGAAGTACTTCCAGATTCTACTTCAAACTTCCAAAGGTAACAGCTGTTAAGAGCACTCAGCATTTTTGAAAACAAATCAAAAAGCAGCATTAATATTTATAGTATTTAATGTGTCTTACTTAGATACTGCTTCTGGAATGGCAGTATAAAAAATTATAATGTATTTTCTGTAGTGTTAAATTTTAAAATTCTTTCTAGTAATTTGTGTAAAATGGATTGCTCTGTCAGCAATGCTGACACAGCTCATTCCATTAATTTGGTGGAATGGCATAAAAATAAATGTAGGAAAAAATTTCTTCCAGTGCAGGCTTCCTCTCCGTAATTCTGCTATATCTTCTTTTTWCCTAATGATTTTTGGCAGAAGAGGAAGGCAAGTGATTGTGGAAATGTTACATTGCTCTACATTTTGGAAATGTGTCCTCAGCCTTTTCTTAGCTTCCTGCTCTACCTTCAAAGGAGAAACACATTTTTTAGCTAAYTTTTGAGAGTAGAAAGTGAAAAAATTGGAAATACACAGAGGAAATAATAGTTTTTCAGGTGGATTGTATGGTTTTGGCATGTACAAAAATGCTCTACTACTACTACATTCAAACAGGATATATAGATTTAAATTACTTTTGTGTGCTTGACAGAGATAGCTAGAAGTGAATATAACATTATCATAAGATGTGGTGATTAACATTAACTTTGGATAGAAGAATGTTGGGTGCTTATAATGATAGAAAAAAAGGTTAATATTTTAAAGTGGGGCTAAAGGTTGACAGGAGAAAAATTGAGTTAGTTTGCGAAAAAGAAATTTGTTTCTTTAAGTGAAAATTGGGGTCAAGAGGCCAGAACTCTCTGCTTCAACATGAATGAAATAAATTAAATAATACCASCATAAAGCAGCAATGTATAAGCTAATGATTAAATGGTACATGGTGGTTTTGAGAAAGATACTGTCTGTGAGAAAAAAAAAATCTGTAGGARTGCTCTTTCAAATCAGCAGGTTTGTTTTGTTTATTTGTTTCCCTTGTTTTAAAATAGGACATCTTTTTTTTTTCAGTTGGACGGTTTAAAATTTATTCAGTACCTTTAATTATTAACAAAGGTATGCTGATTTTCAGAGAAATTTAGTTTTAATAGTTTCATTCTGTCCAGCAGAAATTTCTGGCATCTCGTATGGGTGTGCTTTTCTGTAGCACTTCATGGCCTAACTGGTGTGAGAGATTAGATGATATTTTGCCATCCCAAATCAACAAGAGTTGACTGTGTTTCTTTGGTCCCTGTATATGTGAATAAAGATAAGATATAACATCAATCTGTAACTAGTCATATACCAAAATACACCAAATACAGGAGATAGGAAATCAATCAGTGTCATTTCCCTTCATGTCAATCTATGCCTTTGACAGGCAGATCTGTGCAGCTTGTTTACTATCATCATGTCCAGAATGGCTTACCATTCTTTCTCTAATAATAGGCATATTTTTCTCCATTCTCTTTTACAAGTTATTAAAAATAAAAATTCCTGCACATGTTATTTCCTGCTCTGTGAAGGATTTTTCCTGTCTAGGTAGCTATGTATCAAAATTCTAACAGTTTTCCTGGCAGCACTTGCTTTTACTGTCACACTTCTCAGATTTTTTAAGAGGGGTAGGGGATTTTAGGTTCAATTATATTTACATTTTTATCTATGTTCCTTGCAGAAGTGCATTTATACCTAGACTGGTCACAGAAGACATTTCCATTTGTGTGTATGCAGCAACCCTCTTCTGTTAGACTTTTTTCTCTCAAGYCTGCAGATTGATTATGAATAATGGTCAGCTCTGCTATATATCCTTCTGTATGAGTTTGCAGATTGAGTCCCTAATGGGGTGKTTTAGGCTTTGCTGGAAGGTTGAGAATCACCACTTCTCCCTGGCATTGTCAGTGGCATCTTCATCTGGCATCAACTTCTTTTTTCTTTGTATCAGCWTTAGCTTTAGTCTTTAAATTGTGAAAGAGATTACTCCTTTTTTTTTTTTCCAGGAATGTAAGGTGATGTCTAGTTGAATACCTAATACCTCAAAATGGAAAAAAAAAGTCTTATTAGTGCTCAGGTTAAAAAAAAAAAAAAGTTAATGAATCTTACTGATTTGGCCATCTCATTCATAGAGAAACGTCAGGATGGCAGTGCCTTCAGCCAGTATATATTTGGCAGCTGAATCTAGATATTACCCTTCTGTCTGGGGTCATAGTTTGTCTTAAAAGAGTTATGTATGAATTTTCTCTAAATTGTAGCAGAGGGTCATGAATTAGTGTCTAAATGTAGGCTTGACAAGATTATTATAGTCTGTATTTCATGCCAGAWACAAAGATGAATAGAGATAGCAAGCTTTTAAACAGACTTTCTGACATCTATAATGTCAGCAGAGAGTGAAAGAATGGCAGGATGTAATAACAAATCTTCATTTTTTATTGTTTTATAGGGATTAAATGGACCTATGCTCATTCATAATTTCTTCCTAAAATAATTACTAAGTACTACATGAATCACTCATTTTCCATTCTAGTTCACTTTCAAATAATGCAAATTGTTTGCTAAGATATACATACACTAAGACACATAGACCAAAAGATAAATATACTATGATTTACATTTAGGAGTAGATAGGATACATGTAGTTAATACTTTGCATTTTCATTTTAGCTGATGTTTATTTTTGAAGTAAATTTGTGTCTAGACCTAATAAATTTTTTAATGCCTTTTGGGGGAAGTACTTTTTTCAAGTTATTTAAATAATAATTTTCAGCCTCTCTTAAAATGGATTTACTGAATATTAGATTTCTGTAGCAGAGATCTATGATAGCAATTTTTGATTATTAAATTTTTGRAGCGGAAATCTGTGTTGGCAATTTTTGAATGAGAAAGATAGGATGCCTACCAGTACACTACTGCCTGTTCATTATAGCCCTTTTGAAGATATATGTTTGAGGTTTTCCTTTTTTGTTTATTCACAGTCTGTGTGCAAATAGGAGAGAACCAACTGTGTTGAGGCCAAGGGCTCTAATGCTTTTGTTTAAATTTTTATTCTTATAAATGAATATTCATTCCCATTTYAGGAGTACAAATAGTCTTACCATTTGTACTTTGTCACTTTTTGCCGAAATGAAAATACAAACCATGGAGTGATGGCTATGAAGAGATATAATGTTCAGTGAGCCCAATTGTTTTGAAATAATAAAAACACATTCCATAATTTACACATTTTCTTAAATATAGCTCCACCAATGGTTGCCGAGAGATTTATGTCTATATACATGTTGGAAAAGASTGAATAAATGTAGCAAAAACAAATCCAGGTGCCACAAATACCATCYCATTTTTGCTTTTTCTTGTAACTGCTGGTGCTAACACTGTCTGTGTTGATCTTTATGTTAAAAGACAGAAACAGTTCCACTAAAGGAAACCAGCAAGCAGTGCTAGCAGCTTTAAAAAGTGTTCCCTGCACCCACTCCCCTGCCTCGTGCCAAAATAGGTTTGTAATTAAAACAAAAAGCATTGTTTCGATCCTATTTTGGTTTTCCTTTCTTTTAATTTTTTCCCCCCTTTTTCTTTTTCCTTGAGCCCATCCTGTCAGGCTGCAAGCGTGAAAGTTATTTTCTGGTGGTGTGATTAGATTGGGGCTGAACTCTCCAGCTGGCAGGCCTGTCTGTGACTGGCGGCGGCCTGTCCCCAGTGCTTGTCATCTCCTGACATGCCTGACAGGATGGGGACAGCAGCCCCAGACAGGTTCATTAGATGGTGTTTTCTACAGCTGGGCTAAAAATAAAAAAAAAAGAAAAGAAAAAAATAAAGTGGGGAAAAAAAAATAAAAAGGCCATGCTTTGTCAAGGCCTAAGCTGTGGGGGCCCTTCTTGTTGGTTTAAACCAAGGCCTTGTTTTGACAAATTCTGATCTGTGCGGTTTTTAGATTTTCTGACACATTTTTGTTTTCTTCCCCTTTGGCCTGCGCTCTTTGCACTCTGCCTTGTTGCTGCTTCAAAATCCTAACGCTGCCTTCCCGGGAGAGCAGGAGAATGCTTGTGGAGGGCTTGGAAGAAAAATAGAGCACTACAGCGATACAGCAATAAGTGTTCATTTCCATGGTGATCAGCCCAATGGCACAAAAAACAACCTTGGGACTCTCAATAAGCCAATTACAAGAAAGGTTAAGGGGTTTATAGTGCCAGAAACATGCCATCTACATGAGAAAATAGTATCATTACCAGCAATCTATGCTGTTAAATACATTGCTGTCTGGTGCTGCCAGAAACATAAGCTGTTTATGTTATTTTGGGAGTTTTGGAAGCTGCTAGAGTTTTCCAATGGTATTGTGAGGCTTTGGTGCAGTACATCAAAAATCTACATGGTTAGATTATGAAACAGTTAAAACCAGTAATGATCTGAAAGCATTACACGTATTGGATGTCACAGTGTTAACCAGATGGGTTCAGACTTTGAATTTCCTACAGATTCTTATCAGATTTTCACTTTAGATTTTTATCATAAAGACAAAGGATTTGTACATCATGTATAATTTAAGRATCTTCTATAAAATTTTTGAATATAAAAAGATAATACCTTGGGGCTTTTTTCTACTGCAGTTATAAAATGCAATTTGATGCCTTTATTTTATGAATTAGTGGCTGTATATTGAGTCCAGGGTTATCTGCTGTTTTTCTTAGGTGTGTCATTTAATTCTGGATATTTTAGATAGCTACAACATGCTGGAATGTAAAACACTACTAGCTACTGGGGGAAAAAAGGAAAATATTTACTATTTTGCTTACTTTGCCCTTCTCCTTAGGAGTGAGGAGAGCTTTTATGTTTTTTTTTGCATTTAGCTGCTTGCAGTGTGAGCACTGCGGTTGCAAATCAAGCCCTTCATTCACAGAAATCCTACCACTTACCTTTCCTTTGTATTGTTAGTTACTGCTGCTTTAGTTCATGGTCTCTATGACAACTGTTTAAATTGGGATGGGCAACTGTCATCTGGAGTATTACTGAAAGAAAAGTGTTAGTGAGCACACAGTTCCATAGATAGAGCATTTCAATATAATCCAATTTTAATTGAGCTCCAGAGACTTTGATGTGCTGCCGAAGGTTGGGAGAGAGCTATTCCAGGGAGAAATTAAAGCAGCCCGGCAAGGCTTCACTACTTCAGACTGTCACCATTTTAAATAAGCATTAGCATCAGACTTAACCTTCCCCTATGAAAGATCTCACTTTTTTCCCCTAGGTTTTTTTTTTCTTCAGTACATATAAAGGCAAAGACACTTTCATCTTTTTATATACATTTCTATATTCCCTTGATTAAGTTTGAAAAGCATGTACTGGACCTGAGATGCATCTGAGGCTGTCTATTGGACCTTGTATTACAGTTCATAGAAAGAAGTCAAAGCAGAGTGGGGATTATTTTGCAACAGTCAAATGGCATGCATTGGATTTTCTCTCTAWGACTGCTCTCTAAGAGTACTCTCTAAGAGTAACTCATCATTATGCTACAAAGTTGAGTGGGGACTTACTTTAGCTTGGTTTCATCATTAATTCCCTTTAATGTAAATAAAGAAAAGAAAATATTTTACTGTAGATTCTCAGACTGATAAAATGAGGTTCCTTCTATAGCTGGCTTTGTGTCCACTGTCTGAGTTTCTTTGTGGTGGTTGTATGGTTTGTTTCATGCGTAACAGGCAAAAATTGTTATATAACAGTTAGAATAACAATTTTCAGACTTTGTTTTTGCACAGTGAGGSGATTAGAAGGTGACTGTAAACTTCTGAACTGTTAAATTAAAATGTTTACTTCATTTAATTAAACTGTTACAATCCTTCTGTACCATTTTCTTTTTCTCTTACAAATGTATATACTTATAAAAAAATTCCAAAAAGAAGGAAATTCATAATAATATGGTAAAACTGTGTATTTTCCAATATATTAATTTACATCAGACAGCATTTCATGTTTGAGAGCTAAGACACTTTTTTACATGACTAATTTTCCTGGCTTTGAATTCACCCTTCCCTGGACTTTATTTATTTATTTATTTTTATTTTTCATTTATCTTTATATCTGACTTCCTTGGCTTTCAGTGAAAGTGAAGGAAATTTGTGAGATGCTGAGATCACTTCCTGGACAATCTCAGTACTCTCAGCTTCTGCTTCAAGCAGTGGCATTTGGCATACTCAGTTGCAAGAAAAGGATGCATCTTGGGATATTGAGTTTATTAAAGATAGATTGTTACATAGGGTACTTGTATTCTTTAAAAGAAATGTGATATGCATTAAATCCAGAGTTAATGGCAGTAGAAATAGAAGTAATCACAGTACAGGCAGTAATCTCTCTATACAAGTTGATAGTGTTTATTTTCCTCTAAAGTTATTCGCCTGTTTCCCACAGGAAAGAAAAAAAAAGGTAAGAATCTAGTTTAATAGAAAAATTTGAATAGTTGGCAGTTGTAATCARTTAAAAAAATGGAAATATCTAATCTCTTTCTGAAGCTTGAGTTGAATCCCATTTTATTATTTTTAATTAAATAAAAGTTAAGAAGCAATTAATTGAGGCTATATGAGAGAACCCTTTTTGACTGAGATTGGCTCACTTTTTCATAGTCACATAGTACCCAGAAGTCCATAAAATTTAAATACCTTCTGTGTCGGAGCAGCTTGTAGTAGATAAAAAACTGAGGCACATTCATACAAAGTACCTCTACATGCTGACAGGTGTTGCAGTAATTTCATACTGGGAACCTGGAGTTCACCACAGGAAAGCCTGTGAGTATGCCCAAATTTATGACATGCAGGTTTGCATTCCACTTGGCTAGAAATCCAAAGAGGAGGGAGCTGTATATCAAATCTGCTTTGTGCAGACATTGGAAGGCTAAATGTGTTCCCCAGAATACACTTTTAGTAGCCAGCTGAGTAGTTATTTTATTATTTTCCTAGTTTTCATGAAGATTTTTTGTGTAGAAGTAGACCCCACCAAATATTTTAATTATCAATAAATTTGACATTTAAATAGTTGAAATTAAAAAAGTTGATGGTTAGGTATGGGAAAAGGGACATAGAATATACAGAATCTGGCTCCAACTGGCAATTGGAGCCAGACTTACACTTTTATTTTGTATGTATATTCTGTATACAGAATATAYATACAAAATAAAAGTGTAAATCTGGCTCCAATTATTGAAATAAATATAAAAATAATTTATGGAGTTTATATACACAGCTTACATTTGATACATGTCAATATTTGTAGTTTTATATATTCTGTGGAGTTATTTACCAGTGCTTAGTTACAGTATCTGATAAAAATATGTTCTCTAAAGCAAGTATGGAATACATAAATACTTTTTCTCTATAATGGGTAAACTAATTAAATTAGTATTGAGTTACTGCAGGCAGTTTGCAAAAACTCCAAGTTAAAATTTTCAGAAGAAACTTTGCTATTCTTTCCTTGCAAGACTTAGTAATATTAGTTAACATTATGTATATAATAATGAAAATTACAACAGAATTTTGGTTGCTATTGGAGCTCTGGGTTAGGTTTTTCCCAGTGCTATAATTTCTTGTCTTTTCCAGAAGTGCAAAACAAACTCATCTTAAGCACTCTTTAGTTGGGTAAATAAAGGATCAGTTGATATTGCAATATATTGTGAAGAGGAAGATACTTTGATGTTCACCATTATTCACAGGCTGCATAATTGTACTTTGGGGCCTTAGAAGTTGRCATAACATAAAATAGCCCTGAATCTACTCTAAATTCAGACTCCAAGCAAACTGATTTCCAGGAGTCACTGGTACTCCATACCCAACCCTTCATGGCACCGTTGTGTCTAGATACAATCCTGGGCCCTGTGCTTTGGGATGACGCAGGCCTGACCAGGCCCACTATGGTCCCTTCCAACCCAACTGATTCTGTGATTCTTTGAGCTGTGGAATTTTGAATTTCTTGAGGATTTTGCTTGACTGTTGCAAACTGTATGGCAGAAATTTTGGGGATTGTGAGGATGTTGTAGATGTACAATATATATCACTGAAAAAACTGATTTTTTTTTTTTGCACATAAAAATTAATTTTAAATCTATTGCTAAAATTTCAGGGGTAGAATTTGCTCTGATTATATTCCTAAATATTGAGACTAATGAAAAAGCTTTTGTATATGAAGTTGAAAACAAAATATTACTGGCTTTTGATCAATCTTATATAGGAAGAGATATTAGGAACATAAAAAAAAATTAAGCCTGGTAGTAGAATAAAATTGTATTCTATTGACTTGTATAGATCTTCAGTCATGTGCATTCTACACTGAATAAATCAGCTGGGAAACTGTTAAAATACAAGATGCTTCCACATATCTCCTGTACGACATTAAGTTGCATGTCTATAAAAAGAGGAACATGCAACTGTCTTTCTACCTTCATTTTGTAGGAAATGTGTAATGTTTAACAAAACCCAACATTTACACATTTTCTGAGACCAGTTATAATGCCTTCAGTTATTATAATGTTAAGAATTTGTGATATGGTACATTTGAGTATTTATGCATTTTTTTRTTGCATTACACTTTTGAATAAATATGTGCAAGTACTGAGGAAAATAAGCATTGAATCAAAACATGAAGAGAACTTTATGATGGCTTTATTCTTGGGAAAGAACACATCACATGTTTAGGGATACCGCACGTTCCTTATTCCTCATGCTATTTCTCTGGTTTTTTTGCTTCTGSTGCACCTTTTCTCAGCTAAAGCTCTCACAAATTCTGTGAAATACACCAATAATACAAGTTTAATAAAGCTGCATTTTTTGTCAAAGAACTATTTTTTGAATAAATATCGTGCTTTGGTTTCAACTTACAAGCATCTCGTAACACTGTGTTCTCCCTGAATTTTTAGGTATTAAAAGTCCTTTCTTTCAATTGCCTTACTTTTGTTGTGGCGAATGGACCRTTTAAGAAAAAAAGCAACTCTCTGTTTTTATTCCTCAAAAAAAAGTCTGGTTTTGCTCAGATCATAGCAATTTTATGTCTTTTTTGGCATGCCCACTAAACTGTAATTTGTGTGGTTCTAATTGAATTAATTTGATTGCATTTCACTGCTGGGGCAGAATTGCTCAGAGCAATTTGAGTCTGAGATCACCACTCCCCAGTCTGGATTATCTTTGAGCACGAAATGTAGAGTGAGAATGGAAACATAGTTCTGTTAACATTTCTCACTAGATTTGAGTCTGACGTCCCATTGTTGCCAAAGTCAACAAAAAATCATTTTAAGCCTTGTGAGGTAAGTGACACAATCTGCTTCAATCCTGTGGCTACCAGAACTACTTGTGAGATTTTGCCCCATTATTTGTTTCTTCAACCTCTGTGTTTGGAGTTGGGCTGTGCTCTATATGGCTTTATGTGGCACTAGAATATATTTGCCTTCTACTTTTCCACATGATGGTGATGGCCCCAGCTAGCACCATCAGCTTTATTCATGGTTTTATAGTTCTTAAATCAGTGGAGCCTCTGCTTAAAACAATAATTGCTSAATATGTTTGAAAGTAGAGCCTAAAAAAGGCCTCTGCCTACCTTTTCTATGGTGATAATGTCTAAATCCTCTACCTCTTCCCCATGCTGTTCTTCCCAAGAATGTCAGCTGGCATTTCAGGAATTGCCTAAATTGACAATCTATTTTTATTTTGCATAGAAAGAAAGCTGCAAAGGCACAGAGATCAAAATTAATGATAAAATAATTATTATTCAGAGTTTTATTTGCACTTATATTTGAAACTATGCACTGGTGTTTCAGAAGTGCAGTATTAGAAATGGTCCATTTAGAATACATAAATATCAGAGTAGGGTTTGGTTTTTTGCTCTAATTACTTTGCTGGAACTACTCCTTAAAAAAATCCCAATATCCTTTCCGTTCCTTGCCTAAAACACAAAATCATAATGTGCAAAACTATTTCACTTATGAAAAGAGAAAAATGGCCTGCAAGTGGACCAACTTCAAATAATTTTTCAGATGATTGCAAATGAATGTGGGAATAACGGTATCTGTTGCTTTAAGCTGAGTGGGCATTGTTTTAATGGATAACAAAGTGGATATGCTGACCAGAGAAATCAAATTTAGAAAAGGTTTGGATGAACAGGACCTCATGTTTCAAGACAAGGGGCCTCTTGAAAGCTTAAAAAAACATTGGAAGTAGAAGTATAAGCTGAGAATATTTGGCAAGGAAATAAAGTCCAAAACCACAAAAATAATATCTGCATTTTTTAGATCCCTGAAGAGGAGGAGAAAAATGAAAGAGGAGTGCCAATATTTATTTTTAAAAAAAGGTCCTAGAAAAGATTTTAAAACTGATGTGAGTTGAGAAATTATAATGGCACATAATACTGAGCTCATCCTGTACAGCATAACATTACAAGAGCTACTTGAAGGAAAGTTTTTAAGGCTTACAAATAAAGAAACATTTTACACAGAAGCATTTTATTAAGAAGGGGAAAAGAGAACTTAATGTAGAGAGAAAGTGAGAACATTTTACTAGACCAAAATGTGCAAAGAAAAAATGAAAACAGTATTTTGCTGAGATTTTATAAGTATTTTATATCATTATGGGAATTGAGGCCAAAAAGTTGTTCTTAAAGTTGCCTAAATGTTTAAAAAAGTAGTCAGTAGTCAATGAAGCCCTAGGATATTAAATTCATTTGAATTGTCCTTTCTGTCTATTTACATTCTCTGATTCCCATTTTAATAAAGCAAAATACAAGGCGTTTCATTATTTGAACTTACCTGATTTTGAATTTTCTTAATAAATATAAGTTCTTTTTACACTTATCTATCTTGACATGATATATCCCTTGTTGTAGTGTACACTTATTTTTCCTACTAAATATAAAAGTTGATCATACCCAGTACTTCATCAAACATTTTGAAATTATAAAATGCTTACTCAGTGTGGTATTTCATAAACCCTTGGAGTGGGATTCCATGCCATCAATGTCTGTCATCTCAATCTGTATTTAGAGTACATGAAGCAATCATGCAGTCTGCCATATACCTATAGTTAACTCTGTCTTGTTAAATTGTTCTGGAGAAGAAAGTTTGCTGTGTGTTCATAGGAGCCATTTGTCTTAACTCATGAGGACCTGCATTCAGAATTTCACATTTTCCTTGCTGCAAATTGCAATGCTAGATGACTTTTGAAAAAGGGAAATCCAAATCTCTGACAGGACAGAATGATTTTCAGTAATCAATTCCACGCATTTCTAACCTCTGAAAGCATACAGTGAGGCCAAGCTATTTTCTAAATACCTATTTTGTGCATGGGCCAGGTGTGTAACCACACTTCTGTGGCTGGCTGTAGATGGCACTCTGATGAAATGACCAAACMCTGTAATTCATTTTTGTGGAAGTTCTCTCTGTTTTCTCCACCATGGAGGGTGCTCAGCAAAGGGCCCCAGGGCTTGTGAAAGGACTAGAGAACATTTCTTGTGGGAAACAGCTGAGGGAGCTGGGGGTGTTTAGCCTAGAGAAAAAGAGGCTCAGGGGGCACCTCACCACTCTCTACAGCTCCCTGAAAGGAGAGTGCAGTGAGGTGTGGATCAGTCTTTCCTACCATGCCTGCAGTAAGAGGACCAAAGGAAATATCCTTAAACTGAGACAAGGGAAATTAAAATTAGGTATTAGGAGAAGTTTTTTCATGGTTTTTTCACTGCTCATCAAACAAACCCACAATAAGACAAATGTATTACCTGTTAATGATACATGCGTTTTGCACTAGATATAAACAAAGCTTGAAAAATGTTACAAGTATCAATCAACAGTTTCATTGAGAAATCAGGTTAGAATTAAAACATCCTGAATTAGAAATGTGGCTTCAAAAGACAAATGATGAACTTCCACTGAAAACAGTGGATTCAATTCACATACATAGTCATTAATGAATTAACCCAAATAGCTATTTTAAAAGAAGGAAATATGTAAAAATTCTTTGCAACAGACAGCAAAAGTAATCCTTCTTACTAAAAGGTTAGTGACTGAGAATAAATAGGATTGTACAGGCTGTTTTCCTTGATTTCTTTATAGCACCTGATTTTGTGATTACTTCAATTCCAGAGAAGATAATCAAAAGAAAAGGGCCAGAATATCCTTTTGCATGCTGTGTCTGGTGCTATGAGATACCAAAAAAACAGTATAAAGCAGCAAAAMTGAGCCTCAGTACTTAAGTATTCCTTCTGTGGAGATAATCTACCAGGGATTCAAGCAAAATGGACACTAGTRTTTCAAGTCTTCTGGTTAGTGGAGAATTCCAGCTGTTAATTAACAATTCATTATCAATAATTGAATATCTACTGAATAATGTTTATGATTAAAAATGTATTGATTCTTAATTGAAAGGGAAAAAAAGATCTTGATTACATCAGAAATAAAATTAAAATAGTGGAGCCTTCATATCTGATCCAAATAGGAAAGCACTTGGGTAATGGTGCTGTTTCTCCTCTTTAGAACTTTCCATCTGCATCCCATGCTGCTTTACTAACCTTATCTAAATAAGTGTCACCAACAGATGTATTTCCAGAGAAGAGAATCTTGAGTTTTAGAGACTTCTCATTCCCTTGTTAGGTGAGAGCTTCATCTTGCTGCAATCAATTCTAGCAAATTTATATCTTTAAAACATACACAAATTCCTAAGTGAAAAGGTTTTACAARGAGAAATGAGTTTTAAATCAAACAGCTGCAGCTGATACTAAGTTTGAATTAGTTCAAATGTGGATATTGGCTGGTTGTTTTTATTTTAATAAAAACAGCTTTTCTAAGATGTATCTAGAATTCTGGGCTTACTCATGATTTTTCAACTATTACAACATGCCTAGGCAGGAAGCYTTCATGAATGTTTTTAGGAGGAAAACTCATAAAACTATCAGAATAAGGAGTACTGACTTTAAGTATAAACAACCAAGTGTTGGAACTCATGGAAATTTTACTTTCAGATAACTTAGTAACATAATTTCTGTGTATTAACATAGTGAAATGGTTTTATGAATGATATTTTTATGAATAATGAAAAATACAATTCATAAAGTGTGTAAAATATGTAAAATAGATAGGACTTCATTCGTGTCCTATGAGAAAATGAAAAGGTAAAAATCATTCTGGAAGAAAAAAAGGTATATAAGGCTTTTAAAGGGTTCAAATTCAGAAAAATAAAGTTACTTTGAATTGGCTGTTATAGCAGCAATAAGAAAGAATCCTGCTACAATGTCAGTAATATCTGCTGTAAATTGTAGATACCTAATAATGGGAGGTTTAATGCATCACAAGAAAATGGTGTAAGATGAATGTTATGGAGGATGGCAAAAATGGGTAGTACATCTTGGACAGGAAAACGTTACAACAGAAATACTGAAATAATTCAGATAATTTGATAATGGCAAGATAATCTGATAGTTGTAGGACTAATAGACAGTTAAGAAGAGTGTAATTGAGGGCATTAATTGAATTATAGACTCCTTTATTTCCTCTGATTTCCTATTCCATTCTACTGTTTTACTGGAGTGCTACCATGTGTCATTCATTTAATAGTGGGTTGAATGTACCTCTGTGTAGTTGCAATTGCTTTATGCTTAATTAAAAAAGAGAAGGAAGTAAAAGGCAAGCAGTGTATGACTGGTAGGCAGTGCGCTTTTAGTGTTGACCTGTAATAACTATTCTGTGCTATATATCAATACATCATAAATGTATTATTGTGAATCCTCTAATATGTTAATATGTAGAATATAGTTAATAATAAACATTTCTCTTTACAAAAAAACAACTAGAAACGTTTTTGATACAAAAAGTGGTTTCCTGAAGTATCATGATTTGTCAAGGAGCTAATTTTTGGGCAAATTTGCTGTCTGCTGTAGATCTGGTTACAGCTACACGTATGTCAAACTCCTCCCTCTGAGACACTGTTCTCATATTTTTGCTTTTTAAACGTGAGTAGTTTCCTCAGACTTTCTTCTCTTAAACTTAAAAACCTGTGTATTTACAAAAATTGTGTATCAGATAGCAGCAGAATACATTCAAAGAAGGAGAGTGCTTCAATCTTCGGAATCATTGTTCTTATCCACCTGAATTTCACATACATCATACCAGCGGTATCCTAGCATCTGATCTCAATGAAAGAAAATCAAGGAAAATTTTGTTTATTTAGTTTATCAAAGAGAAGGCTAAGCAGTAAGTGGATCCAGTCTGTAATTACCAACACAAGGAGAAGTTACCAGATACTAGAAAGCTCACAGACAAAAGTGTCACAAGATCTATCAGAGTTCAAAGGAAAAATAAGGTGCAGATTTTTAACCATTGCAACAATTTAGTGTATGAGGTAGCAGTCCACAGCTGACCTGTGACTGAGTAGAGGGAGTCCATGGTCTTTTGCACATGTCTGAGTGACCTCCAAAGAAGCAAGCTCCTTCCCTTCTTCCAAGCTGTGTTTAACTGGTGTGGAAAGCTGAGGTGAATGAAAGCGTCATCAGCCACAATGTTGGTCTAAGAGTTCTGTCTGTAACTTACCCTCATGTAAACAGTACAGGGTGAATGCTGTGTTCCTCTWACTGGTCTCTGTCAAGGACAGAACTAACTCTGAATGTGCCGAAGCACTTTTTTGTTGTTTCTGTTATTAACATCCTCTCTGAAATAGACTCATCGTGGTTATGAGAAAAAGGCTGGACACCAAGTGCACAAACTGAAATTAGCTTTTTCATGTAAGGAGACATGCTACTAACTTGAAGCCGTATCAGTGAAAAGATTGAAGAAATACAATTCCCATTTCCTCAAGCATGAAGGATCACTGACAGCAGCAGCATATGGTCTCCCTAACAGTTTCCTGTTCAGAAGCTGGGTGAGGTCATGATTAGGGAAAGTAAAGACCTCAGAGGAGTGAGTAAAGCACTGAGAGCTGGTGTATGACAGCTTTTGTGTATCTGATGGAGAGCACAGAAATTCAGTCTCTTCAGTCCGAAATGTTCCTTTAGGGAAGGTGTTCACGAYATTTCTTTGTTTCACTGAGGCTGCAATTCTCTCAGTGGCTGCAGCCCAGGTAAAGGCACCGTGTACAGAGACTGGGAAATGCAGATGGGTGTGGTGAGGATCCCCATCCCAAACAAGTGACTTCTCCTAGGAGCGCCATGGCAGAGCCCACCTGAGCAGAGGTGCAGGGCTGAAGGCAGCCTGCCAGCTGATCAAAATGATTGGAAAAGAATTGTTCTACAGTGCATAATACAACCTAATAAAAATGACATATAATTAAATTGTGTCTTTTTTGTCTATTTTTTGAACATCCAAAACACTGAAAGAAAAGTGAAAAAAGATTATTTGATATTAATATCTAGTCTTGTATTAATGCACTCAGT
This sequence comes from Cardinalis cardinalis, assembly GCA_014549065.1. Lineage (NCBI taxonomy): Eukaryota > Metazoa > Chordata > Aves > Passeriformes > Cardinalidae > Cardinalis > Cardinalis cardinalis. Next base: position 531,809 of record JACDOX010000046.1, on the reverse strand, counting down.
TGAGAAAATTTAAAACAGGAAAAGCAGTACTAATTTTAAACTATTTTATTTTAAAATATTTTCACATTAAATTTAAAATGCAAAATTAAAACTGTAAAATTTTGTCCATGGTTTAGAATATTTGAGGTATCTAACTTCAGAAAAATTATTATGGTGACATACTGGTTTTGCTAACTTTTGTACTTATTAATAGAATGGGAGGACTTGTAATTTATGACCCTGAAGTGGATGTGAATAGCAAGTTATATCATTTTGGTTGTTCTTTTGCACAAGGCATCCTCAGAAGTAAATCTGGTATCTGATAGATAACTGACAACTGTGTCATGCACACTGTTGGGAGAAGTTAAGCATAATTGCAAGTGTGTCTGTTTCCCTGTATTTGTTTGTAGAGTTTGAGTTTTTGGTGTTTTTGAGGAAATTAGTTTGATGTAACATATGAGAAATAGATCTTAGGAGTATCAGGTTACACTGATTACTGATATTCTTCTAACAGCAGGTACTCCTTTTTTTGCATTTCTTAAAAACATCCGAGTTCATTTTAAGTCACTGGTTTTAAGTGTTAAAGGGACACGATTAACTTGATTGATGGGTAAAATTTCCTCTGTTCTTATATAATATTTTATCAAAAAATTCCTGCTAATAACTCTCACCTTGACTTTCGTTAAAGGTCCTTGCATATACWGAAGGCCTTCATGGAAAATGGATGTTCAGCGAGATTCGAGCTGTTTTTTCAAGACGTTATCTTCTCCAGAACACAGCTTTGGAAGTGTTTATGGCAAACAGAAGTAGGTCATAATTTGTATTTGTTGCATAAAATTGTGCTAGCTGTTCTTTTGTGTTTTATTTATTAATCTTAAAATGAAAATTCTGTGCTTCCTCTGATAAAGTGTTTATGTCTGTTCTATAATGCTTCCTCTTGTATGTGCTCAGTGCAAATTTTATTAAAATCAATCATATAAATCAATCTCACTGCTTTCTGTGCAGCAGTGAGATTTATTTACAGAACCAGATCATTGCAATTGGTAAATTCATCAAATGTTGGATAGGAAATTTGCTTTTTCAATTGTCTCACCCTTCTTCTYAGTTGTCTGTAAATATTTTAGTGGAACATATAAAAGGATAGTTCCTTTYGTAATTATAAAAGGAATTAAAGTTAAAAGCTACCAGAGCAATAAATGGATCCATTCAGTTTTCTATATCTRCTACTCTGAACCACAATTCACTGGCTGGTGAGGTGAGTAGTAGTCTTTTACCCTCAGGATCTCTGATATAAATTTTGATTTCAGCTGGAGAGGGAATTGAACAATTCCTTGTTCCTGGCTGTTTTAAGGCACTGGTTAGAAGAGCAAATGCCGCACCAGCTAATGAACAGCTTCTCAGCCTTATAAGAGATTTTATGGGTTAATTGTAAAATGTTGTTCCTCTGAAGTAAACAACACTCAGGTCTTCTGCAAAATGGGAGACTTAATGCTAAAATGTTAACCAGCTAATTATACATAGGTGTGAAGAATGTCAGGAATTTCTGCTGTACCTTGGATCCCCAGGAGGATAAAAGTGGAACTGACTTCTCTTCCCAAATAAAAACCTGAGCATTTTAAAATGCATGCAGGTGAAGAAACAGACCGCTGTAAATGTCTTACTGGTATATATTTTCCTTTCTTCCTTTAGCTTCTGTTATGTTTAATTTTCCTGACCAAGCAACAGTGAAAAAAGTTGTGTACAGCTTACCACGTGTTGGAGTAGGAACCAGCTATGGTTTGCCACAAGCCAGGTAATTTCATTAACATGGTTTTTATATTTTGTGTTTGTTGTATTATACAGTTAGTAGTTTTTAAATATCAGTGCTAAAACATTATTCGTGTCAACTCTAGATTTTCTTTTTCTTTAGATTAGTATGAGAAACATTACCCTTTACTTACTATATGGCCTGTTAGTATATGGAATAGAAGTAAAAGAAGTAAAAGATAAAAAAGTAAAAGAAGTAAATTATATAATTAGATTTTTTTCCTTTTCAATTACAGGAAATAAGCACCTTCCATTGAAAATACTTACTCTCTTCAAAGTCTGGTTTTAAAAATGTATAATCAAAAATGTTCATCCTTGCTGTGACTTTTATGCAGGACATGTAGTTTTTGTGTTTGCTGAATGTAAATTATTTTATATATATGAATGTGTGGGATTTTACTTCATTTCTTATCAGCATAGTGGCTATTTTGCAATTTTCAAATTTCTTCCTTTCATTAGTATAGTGCATTCTTCTTCTTCTCTTTCCAAAATTGAGGAGCACGTATATTTTTGAAAGAACAATTAAGGTTGAGTTTTAGAGATTTTCACATACTATGGACAGCTACAGTTTTTATTCCCTCATCAACATCAAATCAGCCTATGGCCAGAAATAAGGCTTCAAATTGTCAGATCTTATATYATAAAAGTATTCCTGTTTCAGGGAGAGGTGAGATGATCTTCATGTGTATTTCACTGTGTTAGAGTGGAGACATTTTTTGTTTGTTTTTCAGTTCAGGATTAACTTTTGGTCAAAATGAGACAGAAATAAAGAAATATGAAGGAGCGAGGAAACAGCATGATATTAACAAAATATGGTGCTTTAGGCTCAGACCCCCATTTGACTTGATTTGGCCAAAAAGCTAATGACTTAGTCATCAGTGTAGTGTCTGGGATATGTCTTTCTCCAAGTCATTTCCTACAAACTGAAAYTTCACATTGTCCTTGTTTTATCCCAGTGCAAAATGTGGAAATACTCTGAAGTGTCAAAGCATTTGTAGAATTGGAGGACTGTTTCATTCCCAGATGAACATCATTCCCTGTCATGAGCCCAAAAGTCTCATGATACCTAAGGCTTGATCTCCKGAATGTGTTGAAGTCTTTAGGCAAACTGCCAAGTTTCTCAAGTTTTCAGTGAGATCAAGGCGAAGTTGGGGCATTTATTTGGAAGGCGCATCTTGTTAATATTTGCATTGTTCTTCCATATACTAAAGTTAAAGGAAATGCTGTCTCTAAATGGAAAGTAATAGCATTCTTTTCTGAAATAGAAATGGCCACATGTTCTAGCACAAACAAAATGCAAATTTCTCAATCAGAATTTCATATTTGCAGTGACATTTTTTACTTTTGAAATTCATATCCTTTGTGCATTATTCAGTGAATAATTGTCTGAAAAAGTTTGTTGATATATAATTATTTAGAAAAGTTTCAGCTTCAATATAATATGCACTTATTTCCATACCTTTTTGATTAAAGTTCAATTTGAAACAAAAATGGGCTTGCTAGCCTTCAGAATATATCTGGCATATGGTAGTGAAGTTATTTTTCTTTCTTTTTTTTTTTCTTGTGTAATCAGTGTATGATTTATGCATAATAAAAACTCCATAATCATGGTTCTTTTCTTTTTTCCCCCTGTCTACATACCCTTATTGTCTTCACTAGGATCACAGTGGAATAACTAAGGGGAAATCTGGCTCTATAACTGCTCTGTAGTCAATCTTTTGTTGATGTTAGAAATAGTTTTCCTTCCTGTGAATATGTTGGCTCTGGAATGCTAATTTTTAAAATTACGCTTATTTGCATAACTAAAATAAGGTGAAATTATGCTGTGTAACCAAAAGGAGCTGCTATACTGAGTGAAACATTACCTTTTTTTATGATTACAGTTTTCCAGATTAAGTCGTACCTTAAAATATCCTTACAAAAGAAGATCTTTCTGGTTGTTTTGCTTAAGTTCTTTAGTTCTATTTCTGCAAGTAATATTTCCTCTCTGATACTACTCTGATAAATGTCACCTAGAGTTAATTACAGTATCATAAAGGCTTACACTCATGATGGAAACATTCCAAAGAAGTAAATTACTTTTAATGCAACACATGGCTTTTAARTGTATTTCTGTTTTCCTGATGAAATCCTGGAATTAAGAAAAGTGAAAGCAAGTAGAAGTAAATAGAAATATTTATGATCTAATAGCTCAAAGGATTAGAAGCATGTGAACCTTTATGACTTTCTAAGACTCTACAGACCTGCTGTTCAGAGCAAGTCTTCAGTTTGCCTCTGCTGCCTTTCCAAACAGCTTGTTTAATGCTCTGATTCAACAGAGTTCAAGCCTGTGCTTAATGTTACAAAGAAGTAATTACATCCTTAAAATCAGTCACATGTTGAAGACTTCAGTCTGATTTAGTAATCAAATTAGTCTGCCTTTGATAAATGCATTTTCACTGTTCCTGAAACATGTTGCATTGATTGTAGTTTCCTTATGACCTTGCCAAATTATACAACTGGGCAAACAATGCTGTGTCTTTTCATTTCTGTGGCTCCATATGATTCTACATAGGTAGAATAATATCCACTTTTTTAGCATGGTATTATCAGACTACTTTTTATGGTTCTAACCCCTCAGGTGTTAGAGGGAACACACACATTACTGATGTCTTTTTATTGAGGGCAACATCACAGCCCAGCTGTGAGCTGCCCAATGGTTTACTAGTGTACTGAGATCAAAGAATTGGTAAAAGATACAGTATCTTTGCCCCTAAAGATACTGACACCTTCCCCTGAAATTCTATGGGCTATTAATGCATTAGAGAAAACAGTGGCTTTAGTTGATAAAATCAAGACTTTTTTTTTTTCTGAAAAAAAACATGTATTTTGGCTGTTAGAGTAACTATATTCAGCATCAGCTCAGTTCTGCCATGTCAGCAGCCTGCTGATGGATCTCCAGATCTTACAGCTGGTTGCAGAGGTGGAGTTTTGTGAAGGGAGAGTGATATAAAAACTAAGATTTTATGCCATCAAAGTATAAAACCCTTCTTAGAACTTTGACTTATATGAATGTTGATGAGTTTTTTGCCTTTCCTTGGGAAATAACTTTCCCAAGTCTTTGGTTTTTTTTCTCTGAACAGAAGCAACACAATACATGACATCATGCAGGTGTAAGATATCTAAATATTTTTTGTATGAGATTGCATTGTATCTAACTAAATTAAAAGCGACTGTGAAAGGAAGTGTGTCATATTCCACATATGGAATATATAACATCCCTTCCTTCACCAAAGTGGCCTGAATTGTTTTCTAAATAAATTTAAATGTATAAAAATTGAAAAATTGGATCATTCTGTTGTACATCAGAGTCTTCTGCAGTTCCCATTTTGAGTAGATATTTCGTGGTTCTCTAGAAGCAAAGGAAGCACATTCATTTGTGCATCTTCATATTGGTGATGGCATGTTGCAGAAAGAAATGGTTTGATCAAAGTTGGGTGGTTTTAGCAAAACAGAAAACAGTGGGTCTTCCTGTGTTAGCTGAAACAAGCAGGTGTGGAACCAATTTATTGTGCATAATTTCTTCCAGTCTCTGTTGAAAAAAATGTGAATCTTTCAAACATGGTAGATAAGGAGTAAATAAGGATGTTTTTAGTRTATTTTGATTTTCTGTAGAGTTCACTCAAATCAGGCATTCAAATGCCAAGTCCAGCACTTGACAGTTTATAGATTTTTGAGACTCCCTAGGAGATTGTGAATGGTGTGAAAGCAGCTACTAAGCTGATACRTAAATGTTGTTTTGTCATGGGAGGAACAGAAAGTCTGTGACATAAATGCTTTGTAAATTTAATGATCTCTTTAGTATTTTTATTTTCTCTGTTTATTAATTTGCATGTAGCATTAGTCAGAATTTACTGGAAAATATATGTCTTTGAGAGTTGTACTGTAAGAATACTTGTTATTCTATGAAATGCAATATTAAGTATGATTATGTTTGGATATTTCTTTAGATAAATTGTTTCATAAGCATTTAATAGAAACAACTTTAAAATATTTTGCATTGTCTCCTGTGTACTAGTAAAGTACATTTATGTTTGGTATCTATAGTCTACCATAAAATAAGGCTAGCCAAGCTGGCAAGACCTAATGTATTTACCCCCTGTTATTTGGGTAAATACCCYTGCATGGTCATTTTTGTAGCCCAGTTTTGGAAGCTGAAATATGGCAGCCATTGTCAACTTACACACTGGCAATTAGGCAAATAATTGTAATAACTGTAATACACTCCAGTCACATGCCAATACTCACTCATCCTTTCTCTGGAAAAAGAGTTTAGTRCATCTCCAGGAGTATGTGCATGTATCTTTAGAAGTAGACGGTTCACATTTTTGTAAACACTGGCCAGTTTGACRCCTTGTATATTACTAAGTTTTAAGATACTCAGCTTCCAGAGTCTAGAAATAACACACAATGTGCCCAGGGTGCAACTGAAAGCTGAAGAATTGGGTGTCCCTATTTAGTCTTGATAAGCTGTGTAAATACTGCCACATACATTCTTCAAATTCATTGAATTCAGACTACCCATTAGGAATTGTCTTTTTTATTGTTGATGTTCTTAACAAGTATAAACATTTCTCTATTTTTACACATTTCTAAGACCTAAATTTCTTCTTAAAAAGGTATCTGAGGAGATAAAAGAAAATAAATTAATTTTCTTTTTAAAGATTTCCTTGTCTTTCTCCTTTTTTTAAGGCAAGAGCTATTTTCTCTAGAAATGAATTTTGAACAATGAGACTGCTTCTGCCTATTGCAGATTTTTTTCATTAATGCATTAGTCTAGACTGACTCTGGTCTCCTATGTTTTACCARCCAGGGACAGTACATACAGTAGTTAATTTAAGACTTGCTGCATGGTATTTGTTTATTGTGATGTTGCCAAATTGAATGTAGAAGAGTTGAGGTTTTCTGCTTTTCTCTTCCTTGGCAAGTAGTTTCTCCCTTATCCACCCATGTAAGTTTCAAAACATATGTGGAAAATGAGTATCATAGCCTCTCCTGCTCCTCTTCCAAATTTGAATGAAATGCAATTTAGAAGTCATTATGAAGAGACAGGCAGATGAGCATGTGAGCAGATAACTGAGTAAAATTTGTTTCTTTCTGAAACCAGGCTGTAAATAGAAATCTTCAGGTTTACTGAGATATAGGAAARAATCATGGGTAGTTGACCGTAGTGGATGTGCACAAATTGTGTAATAAATATAGTCAGTCTGTGTGATGGAAGTGTATGTCACTTTAATCTATCACTCACTCACATTAATGAATTTATCTCAATATACCTCTTTGAAACAGGGACATGGTATTCCTCTTTTATTCCTTCTGGACAAACCTGGCACCAGGAGGTCTGCAGTTTCTTTTAATCCCAGTCTTTTAACCAGATTCAGAATAAAATAAACCACAAAATGTAATATTCTGATTTATTGYAATGCTGTAGTAGAGATAAAATAAAATATAGTTCCTAATTTTAGATATTTCTGAAATAAGGGTAATAGTGTCTTTTGACTTCATTAAATGAAATAGAAAAGCCTCTGAGACAATCTGAAATTAATCACACTAAAAATGTTGCCCTACATCTTAACATTTAATGAGACTCTTAAAAAATCATTCTTTAAATGCATTTCCTAGGAGAATCTCTCTGGCCACACCCCGACAACTTTATAAATCCTCCAACATGACTCAGCGCTGGCAGAGACGGGAGATATCCAACTTTGAATACTTGATGTTCCTCAATACTATAGCAGGTAAGGCTTCTGGCTCTTTAATGCCTCCTAATATGTTTATGTTTGTCAAAGTCTTGAGCAACGTGACTTGATAGAATACATTTATCCCACTAGAATTCAGCTGCAGCTTTGTGATATATTCTGAAACACACACACATTACATTTTATCGGAAAATGCACAACCTATCATGGAGATTTTAGATTCTTGTATTGCTGTGAAGGCTGTTCCTTGCTCCCCTTCTGCCATTTCCTCTGCTGACAGCTTTGTCTGAAGCTTTATTAGAGTCAACAAACCATTGCCAGAGAGTGTCTGGAAATAATAATGGGAAAATGTAATTTCGCTACTTCATCATTCTCAGCAACAGCAACTAGACAGCAGAATAACAACAGTATTCTGCCTAGTACAGACGTCACCTGGATTGTGGTATGATTAGATTACAGCATCTTTTCTCATTTAGTTCTTTGAGATGAAATATAATATCAGATTAGGTATTTAAAATGAGAAATAACTGCCATAGACATCCGTTTGTTATTGGCAAAAGAAGAGCTTTTCTGGCAATTGTCATTAATTAAACATTCAGGAAGATATTATTCCTTTCACCTTTCCCTTTTCTATGTGTTAACTCCAGTGTTAATTTTAAATGTAAAAAGCAGCAGTTTTCTACACCATATACAGAGATTTCCAGGAGGTTGTCTACTATTATGATTCCTGCCTGTAGCACACATGCTGCTTATGAACCTGCCTGTGGAGAGCCTCATACAGACATTTCACTTCAGTGAGCTTTAATTTGAAACCCAAATTAAATTCCACCAGGCATCACTTTGTACTCCAGTGTTACAACTCTCATTTTTACTTGGTCCTGACTCTTATGCTCGAGGTTATCCTCAGGCCAGACATAAGACACATGTAAGTGTGAAACCCAAAGGTAGCACTCGTTATGCTGACCAGTCTGGGGACAGTCACTGCACTCTTCCCAGTAGGGCAGTGGCAGAATTCAGGAGCTGTCAAATTCGCTTGCTTTGAACCCTCAGGCTTTGGCCTCTGTGCTTAGATGGTAGTCACTGTCCATGCATCGAGCCTCACGGATGTTAATAAATGTGTCATCAACTTATCCCAGTGTGATACAGAAGTGTTACCRCTGAACAGTTGGAAATCTGAGGTCATGTTTACCTTGTGCAGTGGAGCAAAAAGCAGAATCCCTGAAAATACTGGAGATCAGGGCTGGAAAGTCCATATGGTGAAGTCCAGTGCAAGTCACCAGCTTGGTTCCCAAGCATTTTACTGYGGTCCCGCAGATCTCTGCTGGAGGAAGGAGCCCTGCCGAGTGTTTATTGCCTCTGGTGCAGTGCCAGAATGCCTCTATCCTGCTTCTGGACACTGGCCTGTCTCCAGCTGCTCCGTGCCTCTCAAGCATCCGCTGCACTTCTAGTGATGAGGAAATGCAGGCAGACCCTTGCTGGCTCCCTGGCCGCCTCACCTGAACTTGGAGGATTTACTGGAGAACTGGAAAGTTAGCCTAGGTCCCCCTCAGTCTTTGTCCAATACATTACCAATAGAACTGTCCTTTGCTGGTAATTTCCTTTTTATGTATTCAATTCTTCTGTAAGCAGTGAATTTAAGCTCTTTAAATGAGAGTAGACAAGAAATAAGGCATTTTTATATATATTTTCTTTTAATTTTTAATCAGTTTAAAACTCTAAGGTCATTATTTCTTAGGTACCTCACCAAAGTATTCAAACCTGGAAGACAGCATTATGTCTGAAGTCAATTAGAAATTGCAGTAACACACTAAAATATCTCAGTTAACAWGACTCAGCCTGAGCAGATTCCCTCAGAGTATCTCAAAGGTCTCAAGAAAAATATTTTTTGACCTGTTTTTTGATACTAGTACTACTGGGCAATTTTTATAGCTGGGCACTTGGGGTGATTGCATGAGACAGGATTCTCTTAAGGTCATTTAGCATCATTCATCTGCCTTATAACAGAATGGCTTGATATTAGCATTCCAGGTTCTACCTGCTATGGCCAAGGTTTGAAGGATTACTGACTATTTGTTATGTTTGGTGTGTGTCCATGAGTTTCTGTCCTATTTGAAAAAAATTGTTTGGTCACTATCCCTAGAAGTCTCTCTCTCTGACTCAAGGCATTTAATTTCTAGCAGATTTATTGGTATCACTCTCTTACAGATAACTCGCATTTGTTCATGTAATCTCATTATTGCATAGGTTAATTGCATAGGATGCCTTGCTCATTTCACATCATTGTCTACCATCTCAAAATCTTTCAGCAGTATGTGATTTAAAAGAAAATTAGAATAAAATTTATCCTTGGTAGCTGAACTTGCCAATGACACACAAAAAACCTTTTCTGAAAATAACACCAGAGAATGAAAGCTGACTGAAACCCAACAGGCAATTCTATACATGACAATAAGATCTTTATTCTAGTTTGGAACAAAACCCAAAGTTTTCCAACTTTTTGACASAAGTAAAAAATCCCCTCAAGTTATTTTTTGGAAGATCAACCAGGTTTTTTAGTTTTAATGAAGTCTGCACTTCATCTAGAAAGCTCAGTTGCAAAAACTCCTGAGGAACTTGGTGGTATTTGATAAGAATCTCCTCATAAATTTCCTGGCAAGGCAGAAACCCACCCACAATAGAGTGCACATGAGCTCGAAGGCTGGTCACTGGGGAGAAAGTTTCGAAGAAGAAATATGTGTTAGAAAGTCTCACATCCCCAAGCTGATCCTGGCTCCACCATTGCATGGCCTTGTACCACCAGGGGCTGAGATCTGGGAAACTGCAGGGTTGGGAGCTGTGAGGCAGTCTGAGTGACACCACTGCTTTAACAGCTTTGCCTGCATTTCTGTAAGTCTTTTTGAAAGGTGTTCCTCAAAAATATTTCCCTTACAACAAATAGGTGTTTTCTGGTGATGCACTAAAAAATTAAAAACTCTACCAAGAAGTACAGTCCTAGAAGTGAAGAACCTCTACTACTTGTTGCCCTGGTTTTGATAACTGCCCAAGTACACCTGTATTAAACAGACAAAAAATCTTATATGTACTGTAGAAAGGACCCTCAGCAGTCAGAAGAAAATACAGGATTTTCTATTTTGTAGACAAAAATAGAGTGTTGAATATACTTGTGACCTCCTTTCCTAAGTAAAGATGTACTTTCTTTTCTTTCTTCTTGGAAATCCAGTTTCCAATTACAGTCCTAATTATACTATTTTGTAATGAGATTCCATAAGAAATCTCTCCTTATAAGTTACAACTTCTCTGCCAGTAATTGTTAGTGAAGCAGCAATGACCTAGTTTTGGTATATAACTGTTTATTTAAGCAGCATCTTATTCTCTAATGGTATTATTGTTTTCAGCTATTGAGAAATATATCCATCCTCTTTTTTTTATTCATGTTGCCATTAAGCTCCTACTGGCTTATTCAGCAAATCTGAGCTGTAGCTTAGTCAGAAACATGGGGGTTTGACACTTAAGAATTGTGGATTATCTGCTGGTAAGTGGGTGATAAGTAAGGTCACTTCACTGTTTTCTCATCCAAATAGGGGTCCACTAACAAAGTGATTTAGCACATCTTTTGACCATTCTTTGGAGCTTTCTTTTTTTTCTTCCAATAGTGCTTAATCAGTCTCTAGCCCTCTACAAAAGAGTAAGAAAGCGCTCATGTTTCTTTGTTATCCTTCTCTGAAGTTACACAAGAAGCAGTCGCCTTGGAAGAGGGATATTCAGAAGTGAGGGTTCTGACACCAGCTTATTTCTCCCATTGCGACATCATGCAGCCAGGTCCTTTCCCACAAGTCCTTTGCCTCTTTATTAATACTGTTAATTACGCAGACTGGTTAGCCTCTGTACAACAGAATCGCTGAAATAAATACATTAATCTCTTCTTAAATCTCTCCCTGGTTTGCTGGTATGTCTGTCCTGAGAAGCATGGTCCCTGGCTGTCCTATAGGTCCTTAATATTTGAAGTATCCTCTTGAAAAAAAAATCCATCATTCTATGACATTTTCTTTAATTCTTACATCATCCTATTATTCCCTTGAAACATCGCATGCTTCATGTTTAGATTAATTGTTTCTGCTGTKATCTGTGCTCACAGATCTTATATGCTTAATAACTTTCTACTTCATCTCTCAAAGATCTCTATTTCTAGATCATTTCCTATCCAATCCTATGTGTGATTGCTGGCACTTGCATTGGCCTGATGTCTCACTGCAATTTCAGTTCAAAATCTCTCTCCATCTTCAAAGTTCTAAAGCCTTGTTTCAACCTGTCTCTCTGGCCCTCTAGTCAGCTATTTTCTCACCTCCCTCTTCTGTTTCCAAGCTCTTCACCTCTTTCTTGCCCTCTTTTCTGGCTCGAGCATATTTCATCATGTTTACAGCTCTGGGCTTTCCTCCCAAAGGTAAACACTGCACTTTGCTACTTATCAATCAGTCTCAGTGTTACACTCTCCATGGCCCTGGTTTTTGTCCTGGCTCTGGAGACATAAGCCTTCCTGGTCACCTCCCCCCTCCTCCCTCTACCTGCTTCATTCTCAGGGATCCTTTTGTTTTTGCTGTGATTATACTATTTGTCCTCTCTKCGTGGGACCAGCATATATGTCAACTGAACCCTCTGAGTGATAAAGGAAGCAAGTAATTTTTACTATTCTCAATTAAAAGATTATTAAAAAAGAGCACTTAAAAGTAATCCCACTACAGCAAAAGGTATCAAGAGGAGTGGGAACAAGAAGTTGTTTTTTTAATATCATTGCAGTGCTCACTGTTTTAGCTAGAACTCTAGATTTCAAATCCATTTCTCAGTATTTAACTAATTTCTGCTTTTTGATTTCAAATTGCAGTACATTAAATGTGTGCTTGCATTTGTATTTATTGGAATTTTAATTGTTTTAAATCCTACATGCCACTGCTTTTAAAAGAAATGAAGAATAATTGCATCCATAAGTTTTGTGAGTAATTTCTTCTAGTGGAAAGGGATTATTTTTAAAGGTTTATGGAAAAAAAATGACATCCTCAATTAGGTAATAAATTCAGATGAACTTCTTCCACCTCACCTTTTTTTTTTTTGCCTGTTTAGCATTTTCCACTTTTTTACTCTGTGATGTACAAGCCCTCACTGGTTAATTATGTATATATTTAGCTACTGCATGTGTTGGGCTTATTATTGTCATCTAATTAGATGTAACTCGAACTACTTACTTCTAGAAAAATCATTAAAAATTCTTTCCTAATGACCTAGAGATGACAAAATGTCTGTAAAGTGTGAAGAAGCAGACAAGCACAGGAACAGYGCTCTTAAAGAGTGTTAATCCAGATGCTGCAATCATCTAATTAAACAATATTTTGCTGTCATTAACATTTTCACCAAGGAATTGCAGTTATAATTTCTTTGTCAGCTGTCTCTAGCTCGCTTTACCTTAGAAACTAAAGTGCCATATAAAAACATTAAATTGGATGGTTTAATTAAAAAGTTTTTTTTTTTTTAATGAAGAAACATATCCAGTATTTCTGAGATCTCATTTACTATGCCTCATTTTTATTGTTCAAGTAGATTAGTGTCACAGGGCTTGCGATATTTAATATTCAGCCTTTAATATTAATCTCTGTAAGCCTACTTGAGGGGAAATCTGAAGGTTCTGAAAAGGTGTAGGGACTACCAATAGTCATACAGGTTTATGTTCTATATTTATTTAGCTAAAGAAAGGACCAAATAATTCTTGTTGGAAGCAGCAGACAATTGATGAGATGGCTAAGTATATTCATCTGCTGACTTTTCTCTGAAAATAATCAATTGTGAAGCAAGAACAGATCAAGACAGCATTTCTAATAAAGTGAAGCCACTAATATTTATGCATGTTTAGAATTAGGGATTTGTAATCCCATTATAGGCCTAGATCACTGTCCTCCACTCAGATAAGTACAGATGTGTGGTCTTACCTTGTAGGTTTGGTCTCCTTTCGCAATTTAAATTAGGTTTATCTTCTCGAGTCAGCTTTATTTGTTGATATTAAGGAGGAAATTGTTGAGTTGAAAAAAATAAATCCCTAACTTTTTTATTAAACAAATTAAGAGCTATTCTTAGTAGTTATTATCTTCATAAATAAAGCATGTYTTATAAAAATGGAAGAAGAAGAGAAGAGAATATTTTAGGTTTTTTCACAAGTCTTATATTTACCAAATACAAAATCTTGAAAGCTTCATTATTTGCAACTTATCCTGCCTAAGCTGAGAGAGAAGCTGCAATAATTTCTCACTGTGAGGTAAAAAAGAGGAGTTACTGCAGGGTTCTGACATGGAGCTAATGTCACTTGATAATTTCTTCATGTGTCTATACTATAAGTAACCCCTCAGCAAAAGAGCCAGCAAGGCTCAGGATTGCTCTTTCCTTTTCCTTTTTCCTATGATTTTCCCGCATGGAATGGGAACATACAGTCAAAATCTTGTTGACTGAATATTGACATTGAATTGATATGAAATTAATGAAATAAGTATCAAAATTAAATGAAACCACAATATAAAAAATCTCAATTTCAAAAYAAATCATAATTTTGTATGACTCTACATTTCCTTTCAAAATTTTGCAAAAGGATGTTCTCACTTCTTAAATACTTCTCTAAAATGGTTACAGCTGAAGATTTTTATTACTGTGAGCTCTTTTCCATACAAGTTTTGATTCTGCAGAGTCTTCATTTTTGCTTATGCTTTGTAATAGACTGCAGTCCTCTCAGTCATTCTCTTCCTAGATCTCAAAGTTCTTTTAATCTGCTCTCTGCATAAGCACAAATGTCTTTCTATTGTGAAAGCTTTTGCATGCTCTTCTACTAACTTAAAGATTTTGATGGTGAGAAAAATATTTATTGTATGAAGTGATAGTTTTATAGAGGCCTTATTTTAAAGCACTCTAAATTTAACAAACTCAAAAAACTTTACAAGTCATATACAATTAAACCCTTGCCAAAGAAGAAAATAATATTCTGATTTGAAGGATGTAGAAAATTGGGCAGATTTTTCTTCCTTCAAAACATATAGATCCCCCTCCCAAAAGTCTAAAAGAATAAATATTCTAGCAGAGCATACCTTTCCTTTTCCTCCCTTACAAGGATAAATTCTGGCATACTTCTTGATATAGTTGTTTGACACATTCTTGTTCTGTCCAAGAGTTGTATGCATTCATTCATTTGTTCATTCGTTCATTCATGGTTGATTTTAAAGAAGAAGTGGTTTTGTTTCTATCCATCTTTATTTGTGTATGTAGTGCAGAGCACTGGAATTGCTTGTTTGACAAAGTGATATTTGCACCTTAATTTTTTTTTTTGCATTCTTGTGAACATCTATGTTTCCAGAGTGTAAAAATGAGGACACACAATTATTAAGAATATGCTCTTCTCCTGTATTCAGTGAAACTATGTACAAAATAAAAACATGCTTTTTGTTCATCAGCTTCTGTTGAAAAAATAAGGTGTTTGTAGAGCAGTGAAAGTTTCATTAAAGCAGAACTGATTTTTTGTGGAGAATTGCAACTGCTACTCAGAACAAGGAAGCCTGTGTTTTCCTGTGCCGGGTGTTGTACCCCAGGAATCTGTCCAGAATCTGGAAGGAAGCAGTTAGTGAGACAGGGTTGTAAATCTGCTGCAGGACTGGGAATTGTTAACCTGGATTATTTCAGTCTGCTAATTATAAATACACACGCACATATATTTATGACCTAGTTTTTTTTTTTAAGACTTATGTTGCATATTGTGTGCTTGTCACTATAGCAATAGGATGAACAGTTCTGTACTAAGAAATTTAATTTGTCTTATCACCGAAATGTTAGATTCTGCTAAATACTAGAGAATACAAAAATTAACAGTCTTTCCTAAACATGCTTTTCTTTGTGATGAATTMATAATTTTTAGTTCATTGCAGTTGGAGATTGTTCTCTTGAAATCGTATCTATACATGGTTTTTTGCACATTTGAGCTGCTGGGATGASAGCAGTGTTTCTTTCATGATTGAAGAGAATGGCCTTGGGTAGTCAGCTCCGTCTTTTACATGAGAGAACTGTTTTTTTTAATTTTAAATGTGATTAAAAAATAATGTTACCACAAACATGACTTTCATCACTTTGATTCCACAGTTGCCATGAAATCTCACCATTTCTTCAGTGAAGAACCGTAGGGAATGATGGATTAGCATGGACTATCTAGGATAGACCTAGATTTGCAAACCTCGAATTTATCCCCTTGCTGTTTGGAGTCTCATTTTATCTTTGCCAGCTATGATACTTCATGAAGTTTACTAGGAAATAATAGTCTAGTTCTTTTGAATTTCTACATTCATGTTTAAAAATATCTTAATGGAAATAAAAAAGAAAGTCTTTATTGGCATATAGTGCATTTGAGTTGATCTTAAAAGATACTGTGCTTTTTTATATTATTTCAGTTTGTGTGTTGACTTCTGGTTCAAGATAAGTGCACCTAAATGGCTGCTTTTGTCTGGAAGATTTATACCTGGCTCTGTCAAAGTGGTGGGAACTGGGAACATGTGATGCAAGAAATGTAACACTACATTTTTTTCTAGCTGGACAAGTGGACACTGTTTCCTAATTCTTAAAACTTTATTTTTCAATAGGACGAACGTACAATGATCTGAACCAATACCCTGTATTTCCGTGGGTTTTAACAAACTATGAGTCTGAAGAGTTAGATCTGACCCTTCCAGGAAACTTCAGAGATCTATCAAAGGTATGCTTTATTCTTGTTAAAGAACAGTAAGCCAGCCCTTTTAGAAAAACATTTTGTTTTATATTTATAGTCTGGTTAAGTAAGGTCTTTATCGTAAACTCATAAAAGTCTGAAATAGACGTTTCTATTTTAGAACTATTTTATACTGAATCTCTATATTATGCTGCTTCCATGTCCCTGACTTATCTGGTTCCAAATCTGCAACTCCTCTGTACCTTCTGACTTATGGAACAGGAGTGCATCAGACCACTTAATCTCACCAATTATGCCTCTTTGTTTATAAAAGCTGATCCTTTGGAAGTAAAAAGCTTGGACTAATATTTCACTGTATTTTGCAGTGACTAGAATAGTAATATAGTATCAGCATCTTATTTTGATTTAGTTAGTAAAGGGATATTTTTTATTTTAGATCCTGGAGTATCTGATCCTTATTGTTATTTGTTGGGGTTTTTTCTGTCCAAGCTGATTTGGGCACTTAATGCTTTACAATAAAAAAAAATTCCTAGTGTTTTTCTTTCTCTAATGGCAGCACATTGTGATCAATACCCAGCTCTGGTACTCTGGTTGTAYTAACAGACTGCAAAGAAGGTCTGTTCTGGCCAAGCATAGCAGAAACATATGGAGAGGCTCTACTTTTGGCCAGCTAAAATAAAGACAATTAAAAAAGAGTCTCGAAACTGGGCTGTGGGAAGTACCATTCCATTAAGAAGGTGTATTCACTCTCTTGCCAGTGAAGGTGGCAAGATAGTGCATAGTYCTGCAACATCCCCAGTGTGAGATTTCTGTAGTCTGGTGCGTCAGCTTTCTTGCACCCTTACCACAGCTCCTCAGCCAAAAGGGGGAAGTTGCTTGTACAAATTGAGTGAGGCTCAAAACCACAGGAAGCTGTCACTCATTACCTTTAGGAGTGAGACTGGAGAGGAGAAAATGACCCCCAAGGCCTGTTCTGCAGTCCTGTGCTGCAGACCCCACATTCCCTTCTGCTGCTGGGCAGACATGAGTGTTTCTGGGGTTTATGCTTTAAGTCTGGATTTCTTTCCTCCTCTCCCTGCAAGCACACATCCTGGGGAGCAGTGGAGACATCCTGCCCTGGATATTTGACAGTTTCATCTCTGCTGGAAAGAGTGTGCTTGCAGTACCTCCAGATGTGTTGTAACCATTCCTGGAAGCCTGCTTTTGTAAGACGTCCAAAATAATTTGAGTAGGACTTGAATTCATAATAGTGGATAGAGACACCTAAGCTTACACTCCTTTTATTTCTTGGACAAATMAAAAAATAAATAAGCAAATAAACTCAGAATTTACAGTACATTCACAGTATGCCTCAAAAGGAAATAAATTGCTTGATACTTCCGTTAGGTTATGTAAAACTTCTGACCTTTCACAGTATTATAGGTATGTTTCACAAATGTGTTTTTCAGTTCTGTAACACCATTGAAATCTGTGCCAAGAACAATAAAAGATCCACAGACATGACTTAAAAAAAGACCTGTGATCATTTTACATTGGCTTGTTCCCTAGCATGTATAAAAGTAGTGCTGGTTTAGAGTTGTTCAGAAAGATAAACCTTTCATTAAGGTGCTTACACTTTTCAAAATCTCTCAAACTCACTTTCTGGACGTATTAATAGCACTGGATATGGTGAAGTGCAACAAGATTAGACAGTGCCTCATGAGTCCTTCTCTAGGTATTTAGTTTGGTTCAATCCAAATTTTTATAGCGATCTACTAAAATATGTAACTGCTAGAGGAAGTAGTGTGATAGCTGAATAGATGTGTTTTCCTCATGAGTTAGTAAAGACTCATTATAGAATTAGTGCATGTATAGCTTATTAAGTATCATTGTGCTGTTATTAGTGCTCTCCTCAAAAGGAAATGTAAAATCAAGTCCATGACTATTTATTTTTCATCAAGAATCCATGCAATGCGCATATTTTCTTGCCAGTTTGAAAACTTACCAAAAGCTATCAGTGGTTTCCTCTGGAAAAACTAGGGTTATGACCACTGAAAAGCCTACACAGAACTAGTCAATGAAAATGACCTTTTTTTTCTGGCAATATCTGGGCTCCATTTATCCCATGGATGTATGAGAAAACACATGTGAAATCTGTAAAGTGTTGTGGAATACCTCAGGATAAAAGGGTTGTAATTGTCAATTTTTTGCAGTGCTCATTATGAAAATATTTRATAGATTTCATTTCACCAAGGTTTTAAAAGAAAAAGTAGGTTAATTATTTATTTTAAAATGCAGTGGTCGTTTAGTATGGAATGTTTGATTTGGGTTGTTCAGCRTTACTTTCATACTGCTTCAATTTTTGCATTATCTGTAAAAATCTTAAAAATTCTAATGTCTCTGAGGTATTACCTTCTCAATTCTGTTTTCATTTTTGATATTGTCCTGTATCTGTGAGTCCCTTCTTTTTTTTCTCTTTGAGGTGAATCCTCAGTAGCCTGGTGCTTAAAAGCAGGAGTTAGTAATTTATTGTAAACATTAAAAGCGATTGCGCTAGCAAGACTCAGCCAGACCTCTGGGACAGGCCCCCTCAGTATCCTTTCCATGAGGAGCAACTTCTGTCAGATTTTGCCCTGCAATGGAGACATGTTCCTGCAGATCTGATGGCAGATCAGAACCTCCAGCTAAACTGTTGATGGATAAAATCTCCTTAGTCAGTTCCGGACCTTCTGTCTCCCTGTAAATTTTGCCCTTCTTAGTTTCACAAAGCCTCTGTCCTTGCTATTTAGCAATGAATAGTCCTCAAAAAATCTATTGCAATTATTTAGAATTTTAACAATATTGCATATATGGTAAAAGCCCACAAAAGCAATGAAATTTAAAGAGAAGTCACCTACCATGCTTTGTTTTCTTGGTTTAAAATAGTTTCTGTAGTTAAATGTAGGTGCTAAATCTAGCTTTTAAAAAATATTTTGTGTATTCTTGCTCAAAGTTCATACAACACTCCAGTGTCAGTTCTGATAATTAACTACACAATTTTTCAAATTTTTTGTTTGGCTTCCAGGCTTTCTGTATAAAATATAATACCCCACCTTTGTGATATCACAACTCCTAGGTGAACATGCATATCAAATGCAATTCATATGATTTTTGGAGATGAAATTAGGGGTATTTGTCCTACTTARGATGTCAGTAATGTAGTAAAACATGGGTTTTTGCACTTAGTCCAAACTTAAATATTTACATTCATGCAAAGCCATCTTGAACATGTAGCTTGTCCTTTCCTTCCATTCCATTTCATTCTGGTTTTATGTGGCACTCCTTATTGTGGTATTTTTACATCCAGATGTTACTTGTTCTCTCAGAACAATTATGTTTAAATATTAGTCTGAAAATTCCTCTTTCCTTTTTCTTTTATGTGTTTGGAAATTCTGTTCTAAAAGCTTTTTGTTTTTTTTTTCTTTTTACGTACAGTTATAGATTTAAAACCAGGGTTCATGGGCATGGAATGTGCCAGAGCAGTGGGATATATTGGACCTCTCATTTGATTAGACAGTGTAGGTTCAAGTTTTATTCATTACATATACAAGGTTAAAGGTTATATTTATTGTTTGACAGGATCAAAAGCTAATGAAAGAGGCTGTCATAGATACATAGATTATCTTTTCTGTATCAAACCATCAGGTGATCTGCTTATTTTCTTCTTTGTTGAGATTTCCTTTTGAAGAATACTTAGGATATTAAACATTAGTCCAGGAAACATGTACACAGCTCTTACTATAAAGTGATTTTTTGTGAGATTCAAGTCACTTAAAATGTGGTATGGTTTGTTTGTATAAAATTGTATGAGTTTTACTCCTAAATTATAGTGCATGTATGGTTTTGACATGCTGCATTGTCCCTGCTCATTAAAGTGTAAACGGGAATTTCTCCTCATTTACTTCCAGTCATACATCCTGTTAAATAAAATGATTTCTTCACCGGGCAAAGTAATACTAATATTGACATGTGTATGAAACATCACACACCCATTCATTGAGTGGAAAAAATTATGTTTTGTTAATATAGAAGGTGTTTGACTGATGGGTGGTGATAAGCATAATCATTTTCCTTATTACTGTGCAATTTCAAGAAAAGGAAGTGATAAAGCCCCAAGGCTTCTAAATGTAATAATGTAAATGAACACATCCAAGTGTGGATGTTTCAAGGCAACCACACTTAATACTTCCAAAAATGTATATGCTGTGGAATGGAGTTTATGGGCTTATTAAGAACTCTTAGTTGGAAAAATGAAAGAATTTTCTGTAAAATTAAACTTCTCTCTTTATCATATGCAACTCTTCCATCAGCAGAAAAACTACACATAATTAAAACCACACAATTATAAATGTGTTTTTCTTAAATAAACAGTTCATTTACTGMGTGAAACTCTGGTACTATGAATCTGTGAATGCTCTTATATTTGATATTGTTGATATCTGCTTTTCATATTAAGATTCTGAAGAAAAATCTGTTTACTAATTTGGATGTAATTGCAATTTATTTTTAAGTTTAAAGTATTGTCCTAAGACATCCTATTTATAGGTTGTTTTTCAGTGGATGTTTTTTAATAAACAGCAAGCAGTCAGGAAAAGCTCAGTCAGTTTTCAGCTGGAGCCAAAAAAGCCAGGATCAATATACCTTCGTACTGGGCTACAATTTTGTACAGTACCTCACAAAAAAAAAAAAAAAATCCAAACCAAAAACAAACAAAAAACCCCAACAGATAAAGTATCTGCTGCATGAATTAGAGTCAAGTTAAGCAGAATATTTCAGTGGCTAGATAAATGGGATGCTACATTCAGTTCTGCTGTCATGAGAGAATGTAGTTCTATTTGGCAAACAAATAGATTTTACATGAACTAGCATAACACATGCAGYGGATGTAAACACTAGATAACAGGTGTATTGACAATATATATTGACTTGTTCAAAGGCCAGATATCTAAAGAGATTAGCCAGGTAAAAAAGGAAAGGCTTAGTAGTGTGTTTTCAATGTTACAGTAGATACTTGCCTTATTTTTAAATGGAAGAAAGAAACATAAAATAAACTGAAGCATGAAGTTTTAGTACATCAAAACTGAAGTGGCTGAATAGGCATTGTCATACAGTGACCTGTTCTGTTYGTTTGGAGTAAAGAATATCTTATGAAACCGTTATGTGGGAAGTTAATTCTATTTAATATGAGTTCTTACAGAGAGAATTTTGCAATAAAAAGACAAATTATGTCTTTTTATTTGGAAAAAGCATTTTATAAAACATTATGAAAAGAATTTTTAAAATAATGCTCAGACCAATTTATTTTATTCAAATTCCGCTTCTGTCTTTGTCTTATTGTTAAGATATGGAATGAGACAGATTGAGTTTTGCCTTTGTATTGTTTGGGCAAGACATTTTAATCAGTACGCACACCAACAGAATCTCAGTTAAATGGAAATAATATTATTTTCTTCCATTATGTAAAGTTACACAGGTTGATCCATAAATAAAATTTAACTGCGTTTTATAGCCATGATATTAGATTAAAACTGAGTTAGTTGACCTTCTGGGCTGAGAATGGTATAGTAAAGCCATGAAAAGTTACCAAAATTCCATAAATCCTACATATTTCACAAGAAACATGAGAAACTACTATGACTGTAGAACTTGTTATCTAATAGGACCTGCACCTCATCAGAGTAGAATTGGGTTAGCTGCTATTTTATGCAACTGAGATTTAAGGTGTTTACAGAAATATTTTGTCTTTACTGAAGGATGATCTCATACCATTACCCTGGTTAACCAGCATTTCCCCACATGGATGTTAAAATAACACTAAAGAAGCCAGGGGCAGACCTTGCAGAATTTACTCCCTGCTATTTTATTTATGGAGGGTTTTTTTTGCTTTCAGAAAGTGCCTGGTCTTTTTGGTATACAGAAGAAAGAAAGAGAGATTTGAGCGCTTCCATTAGCATTTTCAATGTGCATGGTTTCCTGAATCTGGAGAGATGTCCTTGACATTAATGTGCAGAGAGGTGGTTCACATCAGTGTCTCCACGACTGCACAGAGAAGGGAGATCAGGTGTTTCTTGTATTTCTTCACCAGAGACCAGAGATAACTTATGTAAGGCTGAAGTAGAAGCTGCAGAGTTGTGTAAGCACGGGCAGCTCCCAGCTCTCCTCCCCAGGCAGTGCTGCATGGAGACACTTGTGCCACTTCTGGGATCTCAGTTGTCTCTGCACAAACAGGGCCATGTTTGCACCCTACCCCCTCTAGGGCAGCTYGGGGACTTCCAGCTCACCTTCCTATTGCAAACTAGAGACATACCTAAACAGCCTCCTCATGGACACTATATGGGCTTGTGGAATGAGAGAAATTAACCCATGTCTCCCAAATCCCAGGCTGTCAGACAGATTGCTAGTTCATCCAATTCAGGATCTACCCTGAGAAGTTGAGTTGAGACTTAATAGCTGAAGACAAGCTCTTCCTCCCTCCCTCCCTCCCTCTCTCTCAGGAAAGGACCCCAAAAATGATTCTTCACAGAGATTTTCCCATGAAAATAGCAGTGTCATGCAAGAGCAGAAATTACTCTTATTGGTTTTTCACTTAAAGATTCCATTTTATTCAGATGATGTTTTGTGCATTTCAGGATTTTTCTAAAGTAATTGAAAGGGGAAAAAAAACCATAATAACTCTGAAAAGAATATTGTATGATGGTAATCCAGAATACAGATTTTCAGGTTTATCATTTAGTACAATTAATAGTATATGTTCTGAAGATAGATTATTTTAGGTCCTTGTACAAGCATTTTGATATGAAAATGGGAGTGCATGATCTTACATCATTATACCTTTTATCTTTTAAATTGAAGTAACACCTCTCATTGAACAACCTAGAAAACATGATGATATGTTTGCATTAGTATTTTATGACTTTAAAAATTGTCAAATTGTTGAGAGAAATAACCTTTTTATTAAATACAACAATATTATATTTAAAATGTTATTTAAAGGTACTGATTAAAACACCATTAAAATTTTGCTAGTCTATAGAATAAAATGCCTCATAATTATTTTGAGCATAAGTTATGCCTAACAGGCCTTGTTACTATGGTTAATTTACAGTGAATAATGAAAACACATAATTTATTTGATGGAAGACTTCTAATCAGCATCAACTGTGTTTGGAAAGGCCAGGAGTTTTCTGTATTTTCAGTCTTGTGTTAATCATCATATTCATTCTCYACTGTGCCTTCAAACCTATATGTACAATAATATGGTGACAGATGATGTCTCTGTCTTCCATAGCCTCAGAATTCACTGCAGCATAGGATAAGATGCACCTTTGTAGTGGAGGGAAGAGATATTCTCAGGGTGTTTCTCCATTACCAAATACAATCTCACCAATTTGTCTGCTATTTTGTGTTCCCTTCTCAGAGGGGGTGAACGTTTCATTTCAACAGACTACAGTGTGAATTACTGCTTTAGCTCTTGAAATGTGCAGTTGGGACTGGAATTTTTTCTGCCAGAGAAGTGGATGCACAGTACCTTGATGAGGGTGGTGTCAGCAGTTTCCATCCAGTCCCCAAAGCAGACCAAAGCCTGATATAATTTAGCAAAATGCACATATATCTGCACAGTTTGTTAGTCTAATGGGAAAAGAATGTCTCTTTCAAGGAGCTGTTGAACAACCATTTTTATGTAATGATAACTTAAAGGCTATAATACTGCCAGTGTGTTTCCTGACACTGGCAGGATATCTAAAAAAACCAAGTATAACAAAAATGCATATATTTATTTTTTTCTATTGCCAGTATTTGAGAAAAGAGCCTGGAAAGTGTTAGGGAATGGCTCATACTTCTCTTCCAAGAATGTTTTGTGAAGTCTTTAGTGCAGTCTGCACCAGATAATACCAATCCTTTGGGATTACTCAATCATTTTACACATATGAGAAAACTATAAACATCTCCATGACACAGCAAAGTATTAAGCATCCAGAGTGCTAAAAGTGAAAAATACTGAAATCATAATGTTTTAAAATGTAAAGGTTAGAACAGCTATTTCAAAACAAGCTCTAAATGAGAAAATATCATGTTCTATGTCAGCCATYTCAAAAAACACAGCAGTGCTGAAAGAATAAAATACTTGCAGCTTTAAATTTTTAGTTACATATCTAGYGTAGTGAAACACAGAGATTTGACCTACTGATATTTCCTTTCCAAATTACTTTGGATTTTAATTCGGTAGAAAAATTGTGCAGTGCAATAAAATGTGAAAATACTGGTAGCATTTGGTCAAACSCCTTGCCTATATATATATTTTAATACCCTTAATAATATCAATTCTAATTAAACTTTGATTAATGCAAATAAAATAGTAATTTCAAATAAATTTACAATAAGCTTAAACAATTATTTGGTGTGGAAGTATGCTCTCCTCTAAGTATTAAACTCTGGGTGTTTGGTTAATTTTACTGTAAAAGCYAAAACCTGTATTTTCTTTGTCCAAGTAGCTTTTGTATCATACAGTAACAAATACTTTTTGCAAAAGCTTCTGAGATAAAGAGGGTTGAAAAATCATAAAAAGCTTGTATTCCTCAAGTARTCACATCAAAACCAATAGTTCCTACTACTGCCTTACATCTCTTTTGTTTTTCACCTTATTTGTATAGATTGTCCTTTAAATTTGCTCAGAATGGACTTTGAATTTGTGAATAATTTCCACATTCTATTGTTTTCAAGTACAAAGCTCGTTTGCTTTGTTCRGTAAAACGTGGCTTTGTTCCGTCAGAAAGTACACCGAGTCCTGAGGACTATGCATGGTTTTTAAGTATTTCTGCTTAGGATCACCAGACACCATCAGCAGTTCCGTGTGAGATCTTTTCATCATGAACCACGCATTACAAAGTATCCTGTGCGAGCAAAAGTCAGTTTTCATTAGCTGTGTGATTATGGTGAATGACAGCAACAGAAATATTAGTTTGGCCTCAATGCATTTTAAATGCAGTTTTAGAAGTCTATTTCCAGAAGAATGTTACTGAACTAATTSGGAAACAATTTATACTTCAAGAAGGTCCTGAAAGTTTGCAGATGTGGATCACTTATATTTGTCAGTTAAAATAAGGAAACTCATAAGACTTTTAGTACACAAAGCCTTTGAAAATAAATTCTAAGCTTACAGCAATCTCAGGGGTTACTACAGCATGGAAGACATTTGGTTGCAGAGTCTCCTGTGCAGTGAATCTTAATGCAGAATTAACTTATGCCATTTCAGACAGCTGATAATATATTTGACCTCTTATCACTTTGCAGCCTATTGGTGCTTTGAACCCAAAGAGAGCTGTCTTCTATGCAGAACGGTATGAGACATGGGAAGATGATCAGACTCCACCTTATCATTATAACACCCACTACTCTACATCGACTTCTACCTTGGCTTGGCTTGTTCGTATTGTAAGTATTTCTGGATCCTGGTTTTCATTAATATCTTTATTTGCAGCATCTCTTCTGTCACCACTGTTTTATTTTTTTTTTTTAATGAAAGCACCTTTCTATTTAAATCTCATTGTTCTTCCCTACCTTAAAATCTCAGAAATTCTCTTGATATACTCATTTGTAGTGATCAAGGGGTCCTTCCTAACCAAACAATCCAAAATGAATTTAAACATAAAATTGTGGTGGTATTAGGATGTATACAATGAGAAAAATGCATCTAAAATGAAATCCACCCCCAAAAAAATATCTCAAGACAGAAATCTGATACTGCTYATATTCATTTATTATTTTCAGCTAGGGACAGATCCATACAACATCAAAAAAAAAAGCCTTTTGTAAGAACATTAAGCTGTCATGTTTAGAGGGGAATTATATAACCAGTTTTATATTAAAGCAACATTGAATAATATTTAAGTAAATGAACTATGCTTATAAACTAATGAACATCTCTACAGTTTTCAGAAATGTAGAAATGTGGACTCTAACTTCAAACTGTTATGTCACTACTGAAAACCTCATGCTTCTATGACCAAAACCACTTCTAAGGAAAGGGACCAAACTTCAAAGATAGAATGATTCTGAATTCAGTCTATGTGTTGTCACAATTATTGACAGAATAAAGAGTGTTGATGTGACACTGAAGGTTTCACAGAGAAACCTGAATTAATGAAAACTTGGGTGACTGTGTAATTACTTAAGTTAAAGTACACCCTGCCAATAAAAATCTGTTGCGTAAGGTGTATTCTAAGCATGTTTTGCATACAACAAAGCAAAACAGAGCCACACAAAGCTTGAAAATCATGTTTTCACTCATCTCAGCTTCCCTTAGACATGTTCATTTTTTTCTGCTCAAAAGGGAATTCATGTGTCTGTGAGTTCAGGGTATACTTCTTATACCATGGGAAACTAAGTGTTGATTGCACTCCTGTGTTGGGTGACCACTGCATTTCTTTTAAATGTTGCTAAATTATTCATCTTCTGAATACATTTTATGGTACACTTGGTTGCCTTAAAGTAGATTAAAACCAGTAGTTTTATTTGGATGTTTGTCTTAATTTTGGTTGCTGTATACCAAAAGATCCCCTCTTGCTAGTCAGCAAATTCTCAGCGCTGAAAGTCTGGTTACAGACTGAATGTACAACACACCAAAGAGTATTCATTTGCTGTTATTAGGTTAATTCAATGTCATTTTTACTACTGTCCTTTGTGTAATACTGTAGATGCTCTTGCTATCTTTGTGTTCTCACCTAAAAGAGCAAGAGAACAAAGTCTTTGTCTTGATGGCCTTGCAATATAGACCTTACAAATTACATTTGTTAGAGCAAACAATATATGTGAGGATAGAACGCAGAAGTGGAAACTACTGATACCCAAAGAAGAGGTTGCCAATGAAAAGGTGAAAACAACAGATAACTTAAATATAGGGACACTACTAAACAGGTATTTTAAAGATTATTTAAATATGATTGACCAGCAAAGAAAAGCAATCTCAAATGGAAGTAGACAACAGAAGAGAAAGAAGAAATCCTGGGAAATTTGAACCTCAGAAAAGGAAAAAAATATAAGAATATGATAAGACTGGATAGGACAGCACATGGAAAGCCTAAATAGATATTTGAAAATAAGTATGTATAGAGGAAAAGATTATGGCAATGAAGATTAAAAAGTCATAGTGACCTGTAGAGAGTTATTTTTGTTACARAATAAAGGATGAAATATCCTAAGGGACAAGATTGTGCCAGTGAAATTGATGGATAAGGCTAGGTCAGATTTCTTTAAGTTAAAGTAGTATTTCTTGCTTGTGAATTTCTTGAGCTAGAGCTTTGAAGAAGACTCTGTAAGAAAAGGTAAATTACAGTCTAGTCCAGAAAGAGGAAGGTGACATTAAGAGATGCAGAGTTTCACACAGAAAAATGCTTTCAGTATTTTGAAAGGCTGGAGGAGAGTGATGGGAAAAGATATGTTACTGTAGAGATTTTGGTAGAAAGTGACAACAAACTGAGAGTGAAGGACAGGAGTACAAACTAAAACCAYGGGAGAAGACTGAAACCAAAGAAGGGAAAAGGAAAAGCAAAAGAAATAGAAAAAAGCAAGGAAACAAATGAAAAATATAYGAAAAGAAGTAAATTGGAAATGAGAGTTTAGATAGAAGCAGAATGAAACAGTATGTTGTAATGGAGAAACTGCCTGCCTAGACCTTAGTATTGTAGGAAGCAGTATTTGCTGTAGGTAAGGAAGTTTCAGCCACTCTGAAGTGTATATGTATTTATATATATATATATAGACAGAGAGAGAGAGAGAATTGTGTAATTGCCACAAAACCTTAAAGATTATTTTAAGTGTTGCTTTTCAGCTTTGACAGATGCAATCTGGTTTCTGTCAGTTGTCTTCAAAACATTGCTTTTTATATCATATTTTTGAGTCAATTCTGTGATAATCTGTTCCCTACTGCCTTATATTTCCCTCAGTTGCTTTCCCTTATCTGATATACTGTGGTGGGTTGACTCTGCCTAGATGCCAGCTACTCACTAAAACTGCTCTACTACTCCCCTCTTCAGCTGGGCAGGAGAGAGAAAAAGGAAGGAGAGACTCGTGGGTTGAGATAAGGGCAGGGTGAGATCCCTCACCAGTTACCATCATGGGCAAAACAGACTCAGCTTGGGAAATTAGTTTCAATTATTACCAATCAAATGAGAGTAGGATAATGATAAAATAAAGTCAAATCTTAAAACCACCTTCCTCCCAACCCCTCCCTTCTTCTCTGGACTTAACTCCTAAATTCTCTCTCTCCTCTCCCCACCGACACAGGGGAATGGGAATGGGGGCTGTGCTCAGTTCATCACACTTGTCTCAGTCACTCCTATCTCCTCAGAAGACTCCACACTCCTCCCCTGCTCCAACATGGGGTCCCTCCCATGTGAGACAGTCCTTCATGAACTTCTCTAAAGTGAGTCCTTCCCACAGGCTGCAGCGCTTCATGAGCTGCTCCAGYGTGGGTCCCTCCCGCAGGGTGCCGTTCCTCAGGAACAGACTGCAACAGTGGGTGCTCCGTGGGCTTGCACATCCTGCCAACAAACCTGCTCCCACATGGACTCCAGTCTCCATGAAGCACAGGTCCCTGCCAGGAGGCTATTCCAACATGGCTTCCAGGGGCTTGGGACCTTCCTCAGGCATCCACCTGCTGTGGCATGGATTCCTCCAGGGCTGCAGGAAGAGCTGTACTCCCCTCTGGACCTCCATGGTCTGTAGGGGCACAGATGCCCCACCATGGGCTGGAGGGAATCTCTGCTCCAGAGCCTGGAGCACCTCCTGGCCTTCCTCCTGCACTGACTTTGCTGTCTGCAGAGCTATTCCTCTCACATATTCCCATGGCTCTCTCTAGTGTTCTTGTGCAGTTTTTCCCTGGGCCTTCTTAAGTCTGTTATCATAAAAGCACTTTGCTATAACTCACAGGCTTAGCCGTGGTCAGCTGCAGATCCACCTTGGAGCCAGCTGGCATTGACACTATTGGATATGGCAAAAGCTTCTCACAGAAGCCACCCCTGTAGCCTTCCCCACTACCAAAACTTTGCCACACAAACCCAATACATGTATCAGGCTTGTTTTTTAAAAGACACTGTATGTCTTAGCCTCTGTTCTGTCCTGTATAGTTAATTCTGGTATCTCTGCCTTTGTTTCACCATTAATACATGTTCTGTTGTATGTATTTTTGTGGAAATGAAATTGAATAATCATAGTTTATCACTAAGTGACCTTACCACCTGAAGACTCATTTTCTTCATGTGCATTTCATCTGGAAAAGTGATTATTTAAGTTTCAGGAGATGGAATAGTTTAAACCAAGAATGCCACTTCACAATGCCATATAGTCCAGTGACTTGACCTGAAAAGTAAACAGAAGGAAAAAGAAAAATAGAAGAATGAATTCTGGCTTGAATCACGTAGAATGTGAATATCAGCATTGGTTTCAGATTTTTAGGAGAAATAGGATAGAGTTATGGTACAATTGAATGTTATCAATAATTGCTACTGAAGAAGTTATATTTGTGTAAATCAGTTGCATCTTCATGGAAACAGTGACCAGTGTTTGAGAGCATGATTCTGTAATCTGGTAGTCAAGATATTTGTAGAGAATAATTGTCTTCCAGTTGCTGTTGCAATGAGTGCATATTTGTACAAGGTAGAAGAAATTCTGGATCTATATGAGTTAGATAGGATTGAGTTAAAACCAGTTTTTAGTGAGATTTCAAAGATGAGGAGGACTTAGTGTCATATAGTAAACAGAAGAGAATTTAGCTCTTTTTGTTAGACTTTATCAGGAATATCACAGATATRTCAGGCAAAAAGTATGTGTCACTCTGACAAACCATTACGTACTCTGTCTCTCTCTCCTCTTACAAATGGCTGTAAGGACATTTCTGTGTGACATAGGATGTCTTAGAATGACCACATCCCTTCCTCCTCCCTCCTTTGCTCCCACCATAAATTATTCAAGTGAGTCTGGGTACTGCTAAAAGGGAAGGGTAGGAGAGAAGTATTATTGAATGGAAAAATTTGTTGCTCTCACAGCTCAAGCTTGTGTTCAATGTAATCAAGTCCCCCACGAATTTCTCTCCTTGTTGGCAGTGAACAAGGCATGAATTTTATTCAGAATATTAGGGATGAGTGAGATGGAGTATTAATGAAAACATTGTGTTGCTTTATAGCTTTCACAGCAATGAAACCTTTACATGAAATGACAGTAATCGGTGTCATAGAATAACAGTATTTAAATTAGTATATAGAATTCAGATATGAATTATATTTGTATAAGCACTTGACTTCCCAGAGAATGAAAATTACCTTAAAATTATGTTAGAGGTCTGAGATAAAGGAAGTGAAAGCTCTGAATTTCTGCTAAGGATTAAAAATCCAAAAAGATAGGCACAACAGGCCATGGCAGGATAGCATAATAGGGCACCCTGTAGTGCTCAGCTACTAAAAGTTTAATCCTTGATTATGAATTTTATTGCTTTTGTGTATTTGTCTCAGATGCTTAAAATAATGTTGTCATGGAAGTTTGGATTAATATTTTTACATAATTTATTGTAATTACATCATTTTTCTGGTTTCTGCTTCTTTTAAATCCATCAACTGCTTCTGATTGCAGAACCTCTGCAATGATCCACAGTCTGCTCCACAATAATATTTACAAAAATTACATATATCATAAAGAAAAGAGTGATGGGTAGGAGTTGTTAGAAGACAGAATTATTTGTGCTCAGATCAAGAACATATAACGTTTTTCAGTCAGTGCAAGCTAGAAAACAGCATAATTCTTATTGCAAATATATACAGATAATTGGGAGAAGGTATTAATTTAAAAGCAAAATAATTCTAATATTGAAAAGTGTAAATTTAATAAAATTAAAATATTAACATAATTTTAAATAATAAATTAATATAATCCAATTTCTGAATATAATGTTTTCCATTTTGTACTTCAGGGTCTGAATCTTACACATTTTCATTAATATTTTACATTGAATTCACTGTATGGAGCACTGAAAAATCTGGATGGATAAAAACTTATTTTCTGTCAATATTTCACTTCATTGTGGTAGTYTATACTATTCACCAAGTTCAGCCACAGTTAAAATTTGATATTCTATTTAAATTATGAAACTCTTCCATACCACACAGCCTTTCAATATTCACAAGTGCAAATAAAGCCAATGTGCAATGATATTTAGGGTCCTCCAACAAGAAATTATATTGTGATGATTTTGAATTATTTAACACATATTAGTATTCTCTGATTGAAATAAATGCTCAGAAAAAATATATTTATGAGATATTAGTCTTTTGAATGTGTCTATTAAAAAMTAATTTCCCATGTTTTAAGAGGAAAAAAATTGATTAGAGTTTTTTCTTCTTTGTACAAAAGTAGCCTGTGTTGACTGCTGTGCATGATAGAAAAAATTAACTGGGAAAACATGTTGAATAAAAGTGGAGAAACAATGGTCTTTGGGAGTCAGAATTCCATCTTTTATTTTCCTTTTTTTTTKATATTTTCACTATTTTTGCATCCATGTTTTCCTTATTTTAATTTCTCTTAAGGACTATGTAAACATAAATTTCTTCATATGTTTTTCATCTGAGGTAATTTTCACACAATGTGTATATTGTGGCATAATTCCTTCAAATATTCTTTATTAGTGGAGGAGTTCCCTGACTTGTTCAAAAATTTTGTAGAAAGAAACAGAGAATGTTTAGATTAACATTCAAAAAATAGATGAGTAATACTGTAATAAAAATTGTGATCTGGTGATCATGAACTGCTTTGATCAACAAAATTTTCAAATGATCAGGATATGAAAGGAAGTAAGTTTGGGTATGAATTAATGAAAGAGACTTTCTTAAAAACATTCCCCATGAGACTTGGCAAAATGAAGGAATGAACATCCATCCCTGTAGGCGCACTGCCAACTGTTGAAAAAGAGAGCTAATGGAGTAGTGGTGAAAATCCAGGTTTCTGCCAATAATCTCAGTATTCAGGTTCTACTGTCAAATTAARGATTTGGTCCCCTGTTAACCCCTTCCCTGCAGAGGAGTGTAGTGACATAAAAATGGGTTATCCAGACTGTCTAGTACCTGAGCTCTTCCTCCCCAAAAGTTGGTAGYTGTTTCCATTTAATATAAACTGGGATATGGTTTCAGATAGAATTAGCAAAAGTAAATTATATTTATTATTTTTATTATTTTTTATTGTTATTAAATATTTAATCTCTGTACCTCTGCCCCAAAGTAAAGATAAAGCTGCATATCCTGGAACCACAGTCTACCTCATAACAACCTTAGAGCCATTYGTCTCACCTTGAGGCAAAGTGGAACCTACTGAACTCTTTTCAATTAAATGAAAACACAAAAAAGATTTAGAGATAGGATTTTTTTAAAGATTTTTACGGACCAATATGCAAGGAGTATACAAAGCCCAGTTATATAAATAACACAGAATGTGTTTGTGGTGGTTGCAGTAAAGGAGGCAGTCATTGTGAACTGTAACTAGCCTACATATGTCTGATGGTAATTAGTCTTATGGTATAGAACTCAGGATTTGTTTGTGCAAAATTTGTTAGTGCCAAGAAATAKACTCAGATGTTCAGTGCAGAAACCCATGCATACATACAACTGTGAGGTGCCATGTTTTTCTTTAATTCTGCCTTTATGAAGTATTTTGATCTGCAATASACTTTTGGATTTTGACAGAAACCTGCTGCATGAGTCCTTGTACTGTTTTCTTAATCTGTCATAATTTCATTAACTACAGGAGCCCTTTACAACATTCTTTCTAAATGCAAATGATGGCAAGTTTGACCACCCAGATCGAACCTTCTCTTCAGTGGCCAGGTCCTGGAGGAACAGCCAAAGAGATACCTCAGATGTGAAGGTAACATTGATGTTAAATAAATGGATTAATATGCAATTTCATTATGGTATTTTTGTTTATGTAAACATAAAGAAGGTGCTGTATTATATTTTATATTTATCTATGTCTCATTTCTTTATAYTCAGCACACTAGGTATAGCATAAATAAATAGATGTTGATAAAGTTTATTGTTCTAACACAAACAATCAAAGATTCTTTGAAGTTGAGCGGACAAAACATGGGATTTTTTTTAGAGAAAAACAACCTAACTGATCTAATTTAGATCAGATAATCAGGAGATGGAGAAAAGCTCAATAAATTGTTCTTTCCTGCTGTTAACTCAATATTTGGCCCACTCCATAAAACACAGCAGGAATTGGATTTGACCTTAAAGTGTCATATTGTTATAGCTTGCCTAGCTCTGGGTTTGCATTGCCTGAGGCAATTAATAAAGCATTAATGACAAGACCCATTTAAAATGTTGGCTTTTCTGTACAGCTTTAGCTTTTACTTGAMTGTGCCTGGGGATATTATGCAACAATACACATTAGATTAAAACAACTTCTACACTATATACAGAAACAGCCAGAGAGCACAGTGATTTTACTGCTGTTATTCCTTACCTTTGTATTTACCTTGTTAAATATAAAGGGTTATTGTTCATAGACATGGGATCTTATCAAAARGAAACAAAAATCTAGAAATATTTTGAATAATATGGTCCCTTCTTGATTCTCATTTTCTAGTAATAAATTAGGTAAAGGCTTCACTATAAAAATTGCTCTTAAAAAAAAAAACCAACACATTTTTTACAGTGAATATATTTCTCTTCTATTTATATGCTACCATTCATACTAGGAAATTGTCATATTGCCATTATATTTTTATTTATACTTTTTAAATTTTTTATTTATTTGTCTTGGCAGAGAAAAAAAAAGAAAAAAAAATGTAGTTTGTTGATTTATTTTTATTCCAGATCTTCTGTTTGCATWAGTATTCMAACACTCTCAGAAGGGACAAATCAWATTGTTGTTATTTAATTACTAGTTAGAATAACTAATTGCAAATTGTATGGTCATCCTAAGATATGGGAGAAAATGCWTTTTAAAGAAATCAACCTGAACCTCCTACAAACCATTTTATGTTTATTCATGCTCATCTGGAAGTCAATAGTTTTTTAAGTACCATCATTCTTACCCTTGTCAGAAAAACAGGAAATTTCCAAATTTGGAAGCAATTTGAGGTAATATCTACTATATCTGATATATCTTCAAAGTGCTGACATTTTGATTTTTACTTTTCAATGAAATCTGTTTTTCCTGTAATTCCACTAGAATATCTGGGATAGTGACTTCCTAGGAGTGGGGCCCAAACAAAGGATAAGAGCCTTAAACTGAGAAACAAGGGAAGACAGTTGGAAGTGACTGTAATCTTCTTGTCTGGTTTTAGTACACAGGAGGAGGGCAGTTAAATACATCAAGGCATTGCAAAAGATAAAGGGATATCTGTGGACAGACGGAGAGATGGTATTCAAGTGGGGTATATAATTAGTGAAAGGATTGTTCTTAAACAAGCAACCAAATGAGTTATCAGTAAAACAATTAACTGAAATGTTTGTCTGAAAATACCAGGAGTCTTGTGAACCAAGTGGGATAAATTAAACTGCTGTTGCCAGCCATTGCAAGGATGAAGGAATTAAGGATGGRTAACAGCTGTATTGCAAAACATATTTGTATTAAAAAACCCAACTTACCAAAATAAAACAAATATTAAAAAGATGCTCAGAACCTACCTTCAGAAAAGGAAAGCAAAAGGTGCAGAAATGAAGTAGCTATGTTCTTTAATGCCACTAAAGTAAGAAAGGGAACTGGGGAAAGCAGGTAAAATAGTAAAAATTAAGGGTCAGAATTGCTCTAGGGGAAAGACTGTAAAACAGGGTGTTCCAGAATACATTTGGCAGTCTACTATAGAGCCCCCAAATCAGATTAATACATATATACACATTTCTGTTATGCCATTAGAAAGAGAAATACTACTTGGAGCTAAGTCATTACAGAAAATCTAATATGGGGATAACAGATGAGGTATGTTAGTCAATAAATGTTTTCTCCAGATAATCCCTGACCTGTCCATTCAGGGATACATTAGGGATTAAAGCTGCTGTTTAAAATAAGGGTTTGTTAATTAATGAAGATACAGGGAAGGTGGGTTTAGAAAATAACATTGAATTGATTTATTTTGAATTGATTCAGTTCAAGATGAAAGTAGATGAATAAAAGCTTCAAARAGATTCAAAAATGAACAGATAGAAAATAGAAATAGAAAACAAATAGAAAACATTCATAAATTGTCTAACAAAAAAAAATCCATAGAAATTAGGGGAGATTTAATACCAGCATTCGATATATTGCACTACCAAAATAATTTATTGTATAGTAATACAAAGTCACTACTGGAATAAATCTACTGAGATGCACTTCAATAGCCTAAGCAAAATATGTCAATGCGTTCCTCTTTTGTTTTCAGTTTAAGATGGAAACTAAGATCAACAGGATGGCACAAAGTTTATCATGATACCAAAGGTTTATMCTTAGGGTATAACAACTGGAATGTCTCATGAAATATAATTTTCACCTGAAACGGTCTGATTAGTCATTCATTCAGAGCCATTATGTTCTCAGAGAGCATATGATATTGTTTTTTTCCTTTTTCTTGTCCAGTTTTTAGTATGAATTCTTGTTGGATAAAGCAAATGCTTAGAGCTCTCTTTGCTGGAAACCATCAAGTGTAAGATATACCTAAACTGGAGTTAGCCATAAGAACAAAAAATGTGTTTTAAGAGGCGGATACAGGTAGAAAAATGTGTGTATGTGCAGGGTAATTAATGTCTAAAGTGGAGACATATAAACACTATGAAATATGCAAATACATGAAAAGGAGAAGAATTATCTCTCAAGGAACAAAGAGGGAAGGAACGTCAGAGGARACTGATCAGAGTGCAAAAATGCTTATTTAAGCAAGAGAGTGTGAAAAGTTAGGGTGAAGTTGAAGATTCTCTGAGTGTGAATATCCCCACAAAGTGAAGTAGCAAACTCCTTATTTGTAAACGTATTTTTTTTTTTAGTAGACTGGCAAAGCACTGGCAAGGCCCTTTGATTTACAGAGTCTGTGTTTCTTAGCAATCAATCAAGAATGAGTATAGCAGCTAATTGTTGCTATTGTTTGTTCCTTAAGATCTTAATGAACTTCATTTCTCAATGCCATTACATCAGGGCCAGCTTTTCCCTAAGGCTTTGAAGTTCATTCTGCAAAATGATAGGGAAATGGACTATTATTAATACTACAAATACCTAATTTTTTCAGATTAGTTGTGCTACTGCTTAGAATGCCTTGCAGGCTTTTCAAACACTTTAACCAAGTTTTCAGGGACTTGAAAAGCAGAGAGGTTTGGGGAACTACTAAGAAACCCCCTCAAAATTTCTGGCCATTTTTGTCGCTCTCCTAGGAGCAGCATCCATTGTCTTGCACAACAGAAAAGCTTCAGCTCTGAGAGTGTGAATAATTCGAAAACTAGTGGTCAGATGTCTGGCAACTTCTAGTATTTACCCAGTATTTACTGTTAGAAAGGAGAGAGCGTGCAAAAGAGAAGATGTGTACAGGTTGTGTGTGAGTACAGAATCTGAAGGCGTGCTCTCTGTTAAAGTTTTCTGTTTACTYGTATAGCTTCTTCTGGCTCCACATCTAGCTATACATGGGGGGAAGGGCTTGGCAGTGTGGATTTCCTTGTGATATACATGCCGTAAATTCTTTTCCCATCCTAAAGATTTTTAAAGTCTTTATGGTAAATATTTAGTGCATGGAATAGAGGTTATCCATCAAAGTAGCAAACTTTGAAAACTGTTAAGACTAGCAAGTGTTCATTATTCATGTATTCCTTATCATACATTTGAAATTCATCCGAGCTGCTTTAAGTACATTTATCTCTGATCTTACTAATCTCATTAATTATTATGGCACAGGTTATGAAATAATTTTAAAACAACGTGTGAAATGAATTAATCTGAAGTGCTTCATTGCTGTGTGTTGTAAGATGGCCACAATTTTTGCTCCCAAGTGCTGTATTAAATAATTATATTAAGTATCTTTATTCTTTACTAACAAGGTCTAATTAAAAAAAAAAAAGGGTGTTTTTGGAAAGCAAGATCTGGAGGGTTTTTTACATCAGTCACTGTTTAAGAAAGAGGACTATAAGGTACATTATTTTCAAGTGCTTCAGTAAGTGCTGGAGTAGGTAAATTTTAACTAATTTACTGAGATTTTTAGGTACTGCAGATGCTTTCCACAACTGTTCTTTTACAGCCTCGATGTTGTCTGAAAAAATACATCCAAACCACTTTCACAGAATTCGGCATCAAAATTTAAAAACCAAGTACCTGAAATTTGCAAAAGATTGCATATCTTTTAGGAAGCTACATTTCTGTGTGTCCAGCTCCTTTCCCCCCATGCTTGTGTCCTCCCTGGCATTCTCTGTTTTTCCCTTTCTTTTCCCTCCTTCCCTCTCCCCTTTAAATATGTGTAATCGCTTCTGAGACTGAATTATTTCACACTGAGCTAATAAAAATAGGGCTGTGGCAGTAGCTTAATCAGCCTGAAAACAAGCTGTAATTCTGGCATCTTGAATTGTGGCAAAAAGTAGACCACCTTTGAAAAATGAAGTGTATGATAGATTATTGCTCAAAAAAGGATTAAAGATTTACTTAGACCATGTTGTTCCTTACTCTCAGGTTGTTTTGGTTAATTTTCAAGAAACTTATTCACCTACAGTGGRTGAAACAGAATTAATACAGTATGTGCTGTGTTGGAGTGGTAACACACAAGGGAGAGCCTGGATAACACAGTTTATTTTATTGTGTCTCCCTTTATCAACATCGACCTTCTCTCGAGATAATCAGTACAAGCTGGAGGAAGAATGAACGTTCGCGGGGTGACCTTTGAGGAAGCAAGTCACCCGGAAATGACCATAACTTGGCCAGTCAGCTTGCACATTTTTTCCTTTCTAACCCCCCCTCCCCTCCAGTTTTTTGTAACATTGACTTCCCCAGAACCTCCTGTTCAGACACTAATCTTTCCTAATACCTCTCAAACTTGTTATATTACTTTTTGAATAGTCTGTTTAGAAGTTAAAAAGGTAGCTCTGACAAAATGTCAGTAAAGTGCCTTAGTGTGAAATGGAGGAACTTATGACTGACTCATTGACCCAGTATTAGACTCTTGTGAAATTAATGGATGCCAGGGGATCAACCTTTTGGGAGGAAAAGAAAGAAAGAAAAAGAAATGGAAGCTTTAAAACCTTGAAGTGAATTATACTAGAAAAGTGAAAACGTCTGGGTTGAATTTGATTTCATTGGGAGGCCATAAAATGGCATCCCCTTAGCAAAATATATTAAACAGAAATGTCAGATTTTATGCAAGTGGTGTACAATTATAATAGTGTTATTAGCAGTCCTCTATCACCTGAAGACATATTTTTAAAGTTTAATTTCTCTCTCTTTTAAAGCAGTTTCGATTTGTCACAGGCTTGTAAATTAGAAAATGCGTTTGGGGATGTTTTCTTATATGAAGACACAAGGCATATAATAGTGTTGACTATACCTTGGGGTCTTAGTATAGCTATTAAAATAAACAAGAGATCACATCTACAGACAAGAAATGTCTGTTATAATATTCATTTTGCTTTTTTTTTTATACACCCTTCAGTAGCTTTACTGCRTCGTTCTTCATGTGAGAAGAGCCAAGCTTCTTGGGCGGTTTGAGAGGCAGCTGACTATTAAATGATGGAAAGCTAACCTGTCTTATTAGAAGTGTGAATGAAAGGGGAGCAGAGGAGGTTACCAGCTGATGAAATGTCAAGGACAACTAGACAGAAATTACTGCAAATAGATTTAGATCACAAAAATCGCTATTTTTATTAACTCTTTGAACTCTAGATATTTCTTGTGGTAAGGAATTACCCGTGACAGGTAATGTATTCAGAAAGATTTATTTAGAACCTTCAGTGTCTTTTGGCAAGAGCAATGAAGCCAATAACATTTACTGATTAGTTTCAGTTAATGCAAAATTATAGGTTAGCTGAGTTGCATGCAATAACATATGCATTTAAAATGCTTAATTGGTCTGTGAATATTTTTAAAATTCCAGACTTTTAAAAGTTTGGTTTTCTGTGTGTTTTTTCTTTACATTCSCTCATTTTATGCCTGCTAAATGATGTAACTTGTAGGGAAGCTACAAGTTTATGGGTTTGTTTGTTTTGATATTTTCCTTCATGTCTTGATTTGCACTGGCTGACACAATGTGTGTATTGTAGGAAAAAATATTTTGAGATTTATCTTTCATGAACATTTGTAGCTTGAAACCTAAATTTCTCAAAGTCAYGGTAGCTTCAAACTAGCATTTCTTTGCACAGATCTGGCTTTACACTTACCTTTTACCACTAGTGCCACTGAAGGTGCAGTAGGATTTTTGAGAAACCTCTTATCAACTATTTTGTCTGTCAAGCAGAAAGCAGATTTGGAGACAGAAGGTCCTCTGTGTCCTATCCCTTGACGTAAATACTATCTCTGAGATACATTTTTCCCCTGCTAATTTTTAAGTCTCCTTGTCCCTATCTTCAGGGTGAATTTAACAATGACACTTCTGAAGTATGAAACTGGTGATTTGTAAAAAGCTGTGTTGTATGACAAATTACACTCTGCTCTGAAGTGAATGAAAAATAGCAGATGCTGTCAGAAAAGTATGCAATCTCCATCCCCAATGTAAAGACTACAAAGGTTGACAAAAACATTTATTTTGGCTTCTGTGTGATGAACATGTGACAAAATATGATATGTCCAAAGTATATAAAGAAGTAAATTAAGTTATGGACTGTTTAGCAATAAATCTGCTAGCTGATTTAGGAAGGTTAGAGGAATATTTTGCATTTCTGTAACAAAAACAATGGAGCAATACATCATTATCCTTAATTTAGACTTTTAGGAGCTCGAAGGCAGTAAATCTGGTAAATAATGCTTTTCAAACATGCAATAAACAATGCAAAGAGAAAACAGTAATTTATTCTCAGTATCTGGGATGGATTGATAGCTAGGATGAGGGAAAATTTACTTAGATTGCATAATGAAGGATTCAGGACCGTTATTAGGTAAAACTCTCCAGATGAAGAACACTGAGACCAGTTGATGGAAGAATTGTGGATTGCTCTCACTCAAATCCTAGGACAACAGGGTAGACAGRTATCTTGCAGGATAGCTGTCATAGCTGAACCTCATCTGAATTGGAGGAATAGACACAGTCACCTCTCTGAATAGCACCCTGAAACTGCTATTTTTTTGAGGTGTCTGTTTCCTGTCCATAACAGAAAAGGCACCAAAAGAGCGCCCCTCTCAAGTCATAATCTTTATTAGAATATGAACTGGCACATGCCCATTTGGAAACAAACTAAAAACAAACTCAAGCTGAGAAAAATATTAATAGGTTTTGAAAATAACTCTAGTCCTTGCTAGAGTTATATTTTCCTGCATTCTTTTGTACATTCTTGCAACTTTCAGTGGCTTCTTAGCTAACATGATACTCTCTGGGCCCCAGTTGTCATCTTGTCATCTCCTCTGAGGTTCACTCCTGTCTGCTCCTTTTCCCAGAAAGCTCCTGGGCTCCATCCTTTCTGCCTCACTGTCCTTGCTAATCCTTCCTCTCTCTGCCTCTCCCAGTTTATACTTCTCTTAGTGAAACATGCTCAGGGGCCCTGGGGAAGAGGATATTTGCCCTTCCATGCTCGGCCACTGACTGCCTTTGGCATGAGATAGAAGAGACAGCTTCTTCAATTTCTCTCAGCAGAATAAACAATGTACACATAAAACCAAAATTTTTATCAACCATCTCTAGCTTGGTTATATTTTCTATGCATCTAAGTAGCTAAATACATGAATCTGAAGTTCATACATACAGGGTGCCCCAGGATTTCATACTGGGCCTGTGTTTTAGTATATGCTAATTCATCCTCTAGAAATGAGAATGGGAAATATTTATCTGAGCTATTTTTAAGCGCTGTGGTTTCTTAGTCTAGTAAGTAGTGGAGASGGCAAAATTACAAGAGGAACATCAAATGCTGTGAAAGAAAACTGAATGGTTAATACAAAGTATGGGAAATATGTAAGTATCTGGGAAGGGTCACATGCAACATGGCTCAAGAAAAAATTCAATTCATGCTAAATAGCACTCAAATAAGCAATGTAATTGTAGGCTGCACTAAAAATAACATTGAAGAGAATGCTGAGACTATAACACAGTGGGTTAGTTAATCCTTTTTAAATACTATGTTTAGGTTTTTTTATTTTGACCGGAAAAAAAAAAAAAACAGCCTACCAGGAGATGTTTAACTGAAATGATTAGGATTCTAGGGAGAGTGTTATTTGAAGAGGATTCAGAAGTCTGGCACTGGTTAACTTCCAGAGCACACGAATARGACAGCTCAAACTAAACATACACAACACAATAAATCTTATAAAGAAAGTTAATCACATACTTTTGCTTATTCTATTTATGTTTTCTGCTATTCCAGACAAGGGAACATTAAATTACCCTGAAAGCAAAGAGCAGCAAAGATAAACTTACTAAATAGAAATACCTTTAAAAATACTCAGTGACTTAAATCCATTTGTTTCAAGATACCCCCACAGCCAAAAGGTTAGTAGAATTCAGTTAAACACTAGATGTGTCTCTGGGTAGCACAAATCTTTCAGGTATGTGTAGATGTAAAAGTCCACAGTTACATGCTATGACATTTAAAACTGAAAAAGGAAATTTAACAAATAACTTTTCTTTAATGGAATTGAAGGACTTGGTTGCTGTGACATTGAAGGTTAGTATGCCACCACATTGAATAAAAATTGATAGTATTTGCAACCAGTGCTATGTGCTTCAAGGCTTTTATACAAGATAGAAACAAACTTTGCTAACTTTTTCCTTAATAAATTCTGCTTCATTTGAATATTGAATTTAATATTAAATTTTGACTTTTTGATATTTCTGAGCCCCTTATGAATTTTTCCCTTTTTTTAAGGCAATGCTCGTAGTTTGTCAGTGATTTGTGTGSTAGTATATGTTGGGTTGTGAGTCCTGGGTTAGTGATTTGTTGAAGTCCTGAGAGATTTCTGTATAGTTTTCTCCAGTTTTGAGGGCCATTCATTCTATTTTGGGCTCCATTAGAGAAAACCAAAGGGCTTTCTTTGGAACCTGAGATTTAGTGAAACATGTTTTGGGGGAAGGGGGGAAGAGTGCTTTTAAGAAATACYCTGAATAAATTAGAGGTGTCTATAATAAAACTTAAGATAGGCAGTAAATGAATCTTTTTTCTTTTAACATTAAAGGATATTCAGGATTTCTCTCATTTTGGCTTTGGTCTGGCTGCTGTTTTATTATGTACTACATCTAATAATTTAATTCTTTCTTTTCTGTTTGGAATTGTAGCTTGTTTCATGATGAGTTATTCAGGTTCAGGCATGTCTACTTGGTTAATATTTTACAGAAGTTAGATACTGAWTGGATTTGCATTTTAGTCTAACCTATATTAGTATATTATGATGTAAAGAAGTAATTAAATTGCCTTCCTAAACATACTTAAAATTGTAACAAATACACTTTTTTAAAAATTACTTTATAAATTTGAAAGGTTGCTTTAACTGCTCTATTCTCTGTGGAATTGCAGATCAGATTTAATTAGATAAGTTTGTGTCTGCAGTGGGGTTTTTTAGCTTCTCATATCTGCAGCCTTTGAAAGGACCACAAAGAGACTCAGATTTCAGGTGCTGTGTCATCAGTTTTTATCATGTTACCCAGCTGAATGCCATAATGCTTTTAACAATGTAATTTGGTGAATTTAATCCTTATCTGGATATTAGAGAAGAGATAGTGAGCTTTAAAGCTTTTTTGGTTTTGCTGTAGTTCAACACTTAATGCTAAAA
Source organism: Cardinalis cardinalis (assembly GCA_014549065.1). NCBI lineage: Eukaryota > Metazoa > Chordata > Aves > Passeriformes > Cardinalidae > Cardinalis > Cardinalis cardinalis. Next base: position 488,636 of record JACDOX010000046.1, on the reverse strand, counting down.
TAACAGGAGCAAACAGCAATATTCATTATGTCAAAATGGATTCCTGTTTAGCTATTGTGGAAATTGGGAAAACTTCACACTCCAAGTTACCTATTGTTTATTATAAGTTKCATTTATTGATCTTTCACTTTTTAATATCTGTCTGAAGGACATTTGTTGTACTGACATTTTTCCCTCTGTCTTTTCTTGAATTTTTCTTATAGTAGAAAAAGATCTTCACCGTGTATTATTTTTCATTGTAATGGTAATCAACTTATCACCTTTTCTTATGCAATTAAAGAATTAAAGAAAGTAAAATCAAGACAGTGTTATATCTGCAATTTTTTCCCTTTTTACATATTTTTGTTAAATAGTAATTTAAAAATCCAATATATTTTCATATTGAAGGCTTAGCATAAATTTTCTTGTAGCTATTATTCCAAAGTAGTCTCCTTTACTCATATGCACTGCCTTGTCTAAAGTTGTGCTTTTCATAAAAACAGACATAGGAAAAACAAAGTCTGAATATTTCATTATGCGGAATACATTTGACTGTAAGTCAAAGAAAGCAGGATGTAAAATTTCTTTAAAAAGCTGCACAGAAACATAAGAAACCCCAGGTATGCTTTAATATGTAGTACAAGAGAGCCTGATTCACAGAGTACAATTTAGCATCTCTGTTAAATGTGAAGTCTCATTGTGTGTTTTCTCCCTGCTAGGAGTTAATTCCAGAATTTTACTACCTACCCGAGATGTTTGTCAACAGTAATGGCTACAATCTAGGAGTCAGGGAAGATGAAATTGTTGTAAACGACGTTGATCTCCCTCCCTGGGCCAAGAAACCTGAAGACTTTGTCCGTATCAACAGGATGGTAAGCTGTACTTTAATTTAGTTTAAGGGGTTCTGTAATTTAGTCAGCTAACCTAGTTCTGTTTTTCATCTCTTTAGAAATAGATTTAGAGAAATAAAAAAAAAAAAGCAAAGAATTTGCATTCTGTCTTGCTTGACAGAACCCTTTATTTTATAGTAGATTTTCCTTCCATGTGCCCAAATTATGGAAAGTTAAATCTAGTTTTCTACTCTCTCATGAAAAAGCATCAGACATGCATGAGCCTGGCAATACAAGATAGCCTGAAAAATTTATGTCTGTTCCTCCTCACCATCTTCTACATCAAAAAATAAAAGAATATTATAAATGCTGATATCTTGCAAGCCATCTTGTAGTTGTTATTCACCTAAAGATATGMACTACCTGTTCATCAAGATGAACTGGAAGTGTAGAAATGTGAACATACGCAAACAACTGCAGTCTTTGAAGAAATTCTGCAAAATAACTACTCTGATGTAAATCATCATGTGCCCTCTAGAATTTAAGCAGTAGAACATTTCTGGTGTATATTTTTCTTTAATTTTGATAGACATTTTATTATTGATAAACTTAATGCATGTGTAGGCTTTTAGCAGTTTTTAGGAACAGCAGAGTATATTCAGATGCTTTGGCCAGCAATACTTCAATTTATTGTATTGTTCTGGAAATATTTCTTCCATAAAATGCATCTTGCTTGTCTTTCTTAAAGAGTCAGTAAGCTGTGGCTTTCCATATGGTTGCAGAACTGTTCAATTTATGCATTATTCCTAATAGTGTTTTTGTGGTAGCATTGCAAATCTAGCAATGAGTTGAATTGTTTGGGGATTTTTTCTGATCAGTTTGGTAACTTAATATTAAGAACTGTCTATTTAAAGAAAATTGTTGTTTGGGAGTTGATAGAAAAAAATAGCTCTATGAAGTTCRGAAGAATAGAATAATATTATAAAACAAAACCTATTCCGAGATGTAGATGATTTAGAAGTGTCCTCCATTTAGAAGAATAAGTGGTTTGACATATGTACAACAGTCTCCTAAGGAAGTGATGTCTCATCACTTGAGACATATGAAATGTACWATGTTTCCAGGAGAAATGTATTTGTCATTGACAGATTAGTCTGTCATTGACAGGAAGAAGCTGAACAACCTTTCTTGGCCAATTTCTCTTATACCAGATATATTGRAAAATTATTTTTGAAAACAAGTAATTGTCTCAGCAGCTGAAAATAAATTCAAGTGCAATTTTACTAGAAAAGAGGGAGGTGTACTGAAAGGATCACTGGAGTCCATTAGAATTCTCAAGTGTGGGATGTGCAGTCACAGGCTGGTGTCTCTGGAGTGCCTGTGTTGCTGCATAGAGCCCTTTTTGGGTTGTAGTTGTGGCTAAAACCAAACTGAGCCCAGGTGTAAGCACTCTGAAGTTGACCTAGAGGGTTAGTTTTGACATCTGAAAGAACCAAAGTGTGATTCCTGGGTGAAAATAGAGAAGCAAGCTGCCACCTATTGGGGGACATAATGAGAGATGCATAGTAAGGACTCCCATYCTTAAATTTTGTACGAATTTTCCTTTTATATTAAATTGTACTTCATTAATATTTTCTTTCCACAATGTTGGAATTATTGCTAGGAGGATAAAAGGTATTATGTGATAGGAGATCACCTGGAAAAAAGCTTAAGCTTTAGTTTATTTAATTTCCCTTGTGCAATTCCTGCTTTTTAGAAAGTAGCATAGCAGCTCTCCACATAAAATTTTTGTGCTGTTGAAGAAAACAGCTGCTTACACAAATTTAGAGTATAGCATTTAGGCCTCCTTAGGGCTATAGGACTTGATAGTGAGATAATGACTGATTCCACATGTATGTAAGTATGCTCAGACTGCCAGGAGACAGACAAACTGATGGTAAGACTAGAGTAGTRTCGCAATTACAGGCTTCAAATAATTGAGTACTTTGCAGTTTCTAAAATTATCACCCATTTGTATCAGACCCTTCCTCTACTGTTTTCCAGCCCTTTCCTCACAGATGTGAGCATTATGCCATTCTTGTGCAGTTTTGCCAGGAGGCGGTTTCTGCATGGCCTTYATTCACCCCATCATCTACTTTTAGCAAGAGCATGATCAGAACTAAATTTCATCTCTACACAGATACGTGCTGTCTTCAAATGAGCAGTCAGGAACCTTGAAAATGATAATAAAGTTAGGAACTGCCTACAAAACAGGAGAAAAAGGCATAGACTTATTTGAATTAGATGCAGAACATAGACTGAAAATCACCTTGGGAGGAAAGAGTAGAAGATAATAWGAAGCAGAAATCTGGAAACAAAAACAGTACCAAAAATAGAGCAGTAGCAAGGTAGGGGTGACAATGAACAGCAATTAGATTAGATAAAATTCTGTAATTCTATATCCACCAGAAATAAGTGTATTTTGATGCCATCTATGGAGAATCATTACATCACAGAGGATGTAAACAGTTGTACCTATCTATGGTCCTTTTGAGACTGCACCTGGAATATTGGATTCACTTCTGGGTGACTAGAAAACAGAAGCATTCACATTTGGATGGAGTTCAGAGGATAAAAGCAAAGTTAATAACTTTGGGAGTTTAAAKAGCATGATATATGCATAATATTTTACAAAGCTTATTATGGAGAGCAAGTAGCTAAAGAAGGATAATCCTTTTCATGAAAATGCAGATAGTATGTATAGTAAGAAGTAATGGAATTACAGTTTCAAAATGTAATAACTTGAATGTGTTATAATTTTTAGAAAAACTTCCTTCTGTAGGGTTTTATTAACACACACAACAAACTGCCAGTACCCCATTTTTCTGGCCACTGGAATGAAACTGGTCAAAGGAACAAATACAAAGGGATTGGAAAGTTTGACATTCCCTACCTAATGTCTGATTCCATTATTTGAACCRGCCAGCAGATGCATTATTCTGTTAGGTCATCCCCAGGCCAGGTTTTGGCTGTTACATTTTTTTCTTACGGAAAAAAATAGCCTGGGTGTGATGCTGATGTGTAAAACACAGCAAGCTTGTGCAAGCCTGGGATTTCTACAGCAACTTAGCAAAGGAAGTAGAGAATATGTTTACAGAAAACTAAGGAATATTTCAAGTAAGCGTTTTCCTGATCCCTTATCTATTAAAATCAGTGGTAGTAATTTCATTTCAGTGGAAAGAATCCTATGTGGTAGTGCATAACATACAGTGGGATCTTTTTTTTCCCTAACTGATGCTGTTTTCTTTTGGTTTTTTGGGGTTTTTTTTGTGCTTTCTGCAGGTATATATTATGTGTAATTTTATGTGGGAGTAAATAAAAATCCTTATATACTTCTAGCACATTTATGAATGTAAGCATTTTCTTTAAATAACAGCAAGAATGCCATCATTTCATCCTGATACATACCAAAGAAAACACAGAATAGCCCAGAAAACATCACAGAGGCACAGTGTCATAAATCAGCACAATTTAACCAATTGGTTAACAAGCTTTACTAAAATTCTATGTAAATGAATAAATAGCAGGCTAGGATTTTTTATTGTATCTTTCGATTGTTCAGGTGGTTGTTTTACACTTCATACTGAACATGGAAGTAGAAGTGGAAGTGGCTTTCCATCAAAAGAGATTCCTTTAAACTTGTGAAAATTAGAYTTATTAAAAAGCCTGGAAAAGACAGTCAAGTTGCTTTCAAGCCCTATTACAGTATCTTCAACATTCGATTTATACATCAGGGATTGTTGTAGCAGTTTTATTTATCCATACAAAGCTAGACTGATTACTGTGGAGTTACTCATGAAACATTAATAAAGCACTATGTTCAATGCTAACATGATTATAGTCTGACCTCAGCAACGGTACAAAGGACAGARGCAGAAAGTGTCCCTGATAACATTACCCTAATGCTGGGCTCATCAATCATAATCTCCCAGTTTACCAGGGGAAAAAAATCCACGCATAAAACCTTCCACAGATGTGCATCTGTAGTCCTACTCAGCCTCTCAGTCCCCACAGACTCAGAGGTCCGAGAGCCAGAAATAGAACAGACCCAGTCAGTAAGTCAAGCATGTTAAATCAAGGCAGGGAACACCACTGTGAAACACTGAAGCACAGCTTTTATAATAAGCATTCTTTAGTTTTGAAACAAAAGATGCAAGATTGTGTAATTCAAAGTTAATTATAATGATATTTTAATTATGGCTTATGCACATATTAAATTACAAATTGCAGTGCCGAAAAAATGTATTCATGATAAATTATATTTTTKAAAGACTAAACCATGTCTTGTTTTTGTTATACATATTTTGTTCCTATTACATAACTGTTACTAAGATTGAATTTTCTTTCTGTCTCTGAAATGATTTATTTGCACTCTTCTGCTGCCAATTGCATTTTTGTACCATTCCCTGGCTATTCAGAAGCATGCATAGTATTTCACAATTAAAAAGCTTCTTGAATAGTCATTAGAAATACYTAGTATGAAATCTCTGTGCTATGAAAATCTGGAAGATCTTTTCCTCTTCCTTGAATTGTGATTCAGCAGCAATTGATATTTCTTTTCTACCAGATAAGCAGTAGATAAGACTAGATTTACTTCCTCGAAAGTCGCTTTGGTTGTATTTTGTGTATTGCCAAGGTTATGCAAGTAAAACTTATTGAGGCAAAAGGAGTTTCAATCTACTTCAGATTTTTTAATTACCTTTAGCAGTGATTTTTTTTTAACTTGCTATACTGCTGAAGAATCTTACTTGTATCATGAAGATGCTTACATATAAAGGATCARTTTCTCTGCAGACATCCCTGAATAACCCAAATCTGTATAAAGTACTTCTTTGTCACTTCTATTAAAATATTACTTTGCTTAAAAGAACATAACTAATCTCAGATAGCARTATTGCCTGAAATACTTGATGAGGATAGTCAAGGATTTCACTTTGATGAGTGCAAGGAATGGTAACTGAGGAAGAGAAATATTTGGTGGAGAGAATCTGCAATCACTGCAGAGGACCATGGATATAAGGGGAAAGGAGAGAAACCCAGCTCACAGGCTGAAATTGCTGATGATCTGGTTTTGAGCAGAGATGTAAAATCAAACTATCTCAGAGTTATTRTAAGAAAATGTCTTTAAATATATTGCATATAATTTAATAGCAAGATGGAAAGCTTTTTGGAGAGACAGACAGCATATGGTTATGGAGGGCAAGGCAGGAACTGCAGAAAGAGAAGGTGCAACCATGGTCCAGTGGCAGCATCAGGGTTTTCCACTTCTCTGGTGACAAAAAATACCTGGATAGATATTTTATAAATCCAGAACTTCTCATGTTTTACACAGCATATAGTCTGTATTACAATAAAAACCACTGCCTCCTACTGACATGCCTGTGAAAAATACCTTTAATATCAAATTAGAATGAGCATAGGGCAAAGTGTGCAGCATTCATAAAGGTCAGAGAAGAGCTATGGTAAGAAGTAATTTGGTTTRTAATAACTTTATTTAGTTTTAAAATCAACTGACTAATACCTCTTTCTATTTTACAACAGCTACAGGTCAGATTTTGGAACATATGTGCATACATTTGCCTGTAAACATGAAAAACCCACAAAATATGTATACACTAGATGTRTAATAATGCTTGCAATTTACCTATTAACAATAAAAATCACTCCACTGGAAACAATACCGTGTTAAACACCTTCCTTAAAGCAGAACTCATGAAAAAAAACTTGACTGGAATTTTGCTATTTGAAAATKAAGCCCTAATAACTGTTCAAACAAGATCATTTTAGGAGTGCTTGAATAAAACTCTGTTTTGTGTACATGTTAGTTATGATAGATAACAAGGTGGATATTGGCTCATTTCTATTTAAGAATCTTTAAAAACTATATTAAAAATTATATAGATATTACATAATTATATCAGCAATAATTATTATTTTTTAATGTTTCTATAGTTCATATTAAAAAATGTTCATAAAATTAAAGCCCTCAAAATAATTTAAATCCAAAGTGCTGATTTTTATGGCCATCACCAGTCTATTTTAAGGATATTATTGTTGTCTTTCTCTGTATGTTTTTCCTACTGTACCTACAAATTATGTTTTATACAGAAAATTCCCTCACCCCTATTCCCTACTGAGCATTGCGTATTCTTGAGAAACCAAGCAATGTACYGTTGACAGTGAGCAGCTCATAAATTTTCAGGAGGCACTTACATGGAGGTGGAGTAGCCTGTGCATTAGTGCAAATTAGAGAGAGGATTCTGCAAGTATCGCATGAGTAGCATTGCAGAAGTACTTGGAAGRAACCAGGTCAGACCTGATACAAGAAGCTTTCCCCGGGCTAAAATAAATCCAGATTATAAAGCCTTGACCCACTGAGGGCGRGGTGGGACTTTGTAGCATTTTGGTGGCCCTTCCTTGAGGGCACCTTTCCTGGTTTTCGTGTCTGGTGCCATACCCCACAGGATGAACATCACACAGCACTCARCTCATCCTGCAGCTGGAGGCTGTGCAGTGCTAAGGCCCATGAAGAGCCCTTCTTCTTCACAGCCCTGGCTCCTCTCTCCACTTTCTGCTCTGGTCCTTTCCCTAAATTCTGCACCAAACCATGCAGCTTCCACTCTTTTGAAATATATAGCTCAAAATAATTATATTCCCTTGCTATAAATTTCCTCAAAGTTTCTTCAAGAAACTATGGTTCTTCCCCGAGGAATTAAGGACCATTATACCTGTAAACACAGTACAATAAATATGTTTAAATAATTGGAGACAAAGACATGCAGCTGTTAAAAAGTAGATAATTTAATAAATTATTAAATAACTATTAATCCATGTGAAATAYAAGTTCTCCAGACCTGCMAGGGTCAGTAAGACCTTCTCTAGAATGAAAAGGTGCTGAGTAAGGGCTGGTCATGCAAGTGGAAACTGCCTTAGGGAAATATAACGTAAGCGTTCAACTCTCTTAAGTCTTTTAACTTGAAAGGTCAAAAAAAGTGCAGTACCCCTCATAAGCAAGACTGATAAATTGGTCACAATGACCACGGCACTCAGGGTACTTTTTACTTGAATCTTCAATGGCAACCTCTCTTCCCACACCTCTTGAGTTACTAGACTGCAAAATGGGGCCTTGGGKAGCAAAGTCCCTCCCACTTTAAGAGATCAAGTTGGTGGCCCCCTGAGGAACCTGAGCATGTGTCTATGGCATCTGATGAGTTGTATCCCAGAGTCCTGAGGTAATGACCTAGTTGTCAAGCCACTCTCCATGAAATGGCAGTCAGGAGAAATCCCYGGTGATTGGAAAAAGGACAACATTGCCCCCATTTTAAAAAAAGGTAGAAAGGAGGGTCCTGGGAACTACTGACCACTTGCCTGGGAAGGCCATAGAATAGATCCTCCTAGAATCTGTGCTAAGACACATGGAGGGCAGGAAGGTGATTCAGGACAGCTAACACAACTTCCCCAASGGAAAGTCCTTCYTGACCAACCAAGTGGCCTTCCATGATGGAGTGACGGCATCAGTGGACAAGGGAAGGGTTACAGGTGTCATCTGTCTGGACTTGCTTTTGCCATGGTCCCTTACTACATCCTTCTCTCTAAACAGGTGAGAGATGGATTTGATGGGTGGACTGTTCAGTAGATAAGGAGTTGATTGGACAGTTGCATCAACTTGGTGACATCAGTGACAAGTGGTGGTCTACCCTGGGACCAGTACTGTTTAATATCTTCAGTGATGACATAGACAGTAGGATYGAGTGCACCCTCAGCAGATTTGCAGATGGTACCAAGATGAGTGGTGTGGTTGACACACCTGAGGGCTGGGATATCATCCAGAGGCACCAGAACAAGTAAAAGAAGCAGCCCATGGGAATCTCATGATTCGCAAGACCAAGTACAAGGTGGTGCATCTGGGTCAGAGCAACCCCCAGTATCCACATAGTGGGGGACAACAGATGGAGAGCAGCCCTGCCAAAATGACTTGGGGATGCTGGTGGATGAGAGACTGGACATGARCCAATAAAGTCTGTTTGCAGGTTGGAAGGCCAACCTCATCCTGGTCTGCATTAAAAGCAGCATGAGCAGCAGGTCAAGGGAGATGTTTCTGCCCTTCTGCTCTGCTCTGCTCTGCTCTGGAGGGCCCCACCTGCAGTCCTGCTTCCAGCTCTGAGATCCTCAGGAAGGACATGGACCTGTTAGAGTGGGTCCACAGGAAGGTAACAAAGACGACCAGGTTCTGGATTATCTCTCCTATGAAGACCGACTGGGACAGCTGGGATTGTCYAGCCTTGAGAAGACTCTGGGGAGACCTTATTGTGATCTTCCGGTACTTAAATGGTCCTATGAGAAAGATGGGGACAAACTTTTGACAGAACTTGTTGAGATATGGCAGTGGGTAATGGCATTAAATGAAAAGAAAATRGATCAGACAAGATATAAAGAAGAAATTTTTTATAGTTTATAGGATGATGAAACACTGGAACAAGTTGCCCAGAGATGTGGTGAATGTCTCATCTCTGGGGGCATTCAAGGTCAGACAGGACAAGGCTCTAAGCAATCTGAAGTAGTTGAAGATGTCTCTGTTCATTGCAGTGGGGTTGCACTAAATGACCTTTTAAGGTCCCTTCTAACTCAAACTGTCCAATGGTTCCAAATTTTTGTGATTCTAACACCAGTGAGAGGATGTTAGATGAGAAAAGTGTAAAATACGCTAATTTAAACCAAGCATCATTTTTTTCAAACATATTGTCTGATCTTTGAGTAATCAAAAGAGCAGTTTTCCTGAAATGCTCTTAATATTCTAGGAAAAATAATGCTAATTTTGACCAAAGAAATACCTGTTTTGTTTGTTAATTACATGTTAATAAACAAATAAAATTATAAWAAATATAGAGAGATCAAAAGAAATTATAAATATGCAGAATTCAGATGCTCAAGAGAACTTTTAGGCTGATTGCTGCAAATGGATTTGAGGTGGATGCTAGAAAGATAACTGGCTTTAAATTCTAAATTCTTAAAAAGCTTTATTACATACAAAAGGAACATTAGAAATTGAGCTTTTAAAAGTAAGGAAATGCTTTATTGGTTGTTGCTGTGGCATGCTTAATTTTATCCTTGCATGCTAGCATCTTGCACTCTAAATGATGTAAAAGTCCTATGGAAAAGATTTTATGGAATGATGTAGTTGCTGATTGTATCATTTTGAACATGCACAGTACGATATAATTAAGGACATGGCATTTTAAAATTATTTGTTGGGAGGCATGATTTGAAACGAAATAGTATTAGTTTAATATTATTTAGTATTCAGCAATGTTAATGCTATTTTAATAATATTGCATTATGCATATKATGGCTTCTGATTTTGAAAAGGAAACAACAAAATTTTGTAAGGTTGCCTGCAAGATTTCTTTATGGCTTTTTATGGTATGCTGAACTTAAGCCCTTGAAAACTGAGCTACATGTCAGCTCTTGAGCCTGAGCCTTCCCATCCATTTTCATCAGAGATAATAGTCACTGGTTTTGGCAGAAAAGTGTCCAGTTTTCCACGAAAGCACAGAGAGTTCTTCTTCCATGAGGAGCATTACAGGGAAAACCTCTGAGGAATGGTTGCATGATGACCCAGGCACGGTTTGCCTTGTCTGAGGCTAGTCCTGCTTGTGGGGTGGTGAGGAGGGGGCTGCCGCCAGTAAACAGGGCATGGCATRGTACTACAGCACCTGATGTTTACTTCTGAAGCAGCCTCCTTCTAATGTAAATGAAAAAAATGAATAATATTTTCCCAAAGTTTATCAGCTTGTAAAATCTGAAGTTTCCTCAGAAACACATGAAGCTCTGTCCTAGCTGGGAAGTGCTCGTGCTGAGTAGCGGCAGTGTGATAAAAACAATGGAGGAATTTCCATTTTAGATTTAAGACTAATTATAACTAGTTTGAAAATTAGTTGGAAGACTGCTTTTTTGAATTCTCTTTCCCATTTCCATATTTTTTTTTTTTTTTGACAAATTACCTAGCCTAATTGAATAGCCCAGRAATTATTAAAATACTTGCAGCTGGGAGAAACTCAGTAGCTGAGAAGAAAATTAGCATGATATAAAGGTAAAGGAAAAAAATACTATCTTTTTGGTGTTTCTCTCAATAGAATAAGTTAACTTTTTTTTATGTTTGAAAGATTTCAAATACATCAAATAAGTCTGAAGAGAAAATGTAGTGATGCCTGCTATGTTTTCTCAGTTACTTCCTAATCCTGAATTTCACTTGCAGGCCCTGGAAAGTGAGTTTGTATCATGTCAGCTTCATCAGTGGATTGACCTTATATTTGGCTACAAGCAACGAGGACCAGAAGCCGTGCGTGCACTCAATGTTTTCCACTACCTAACATATGAAGGCTCTGTGAACCTGGACAGTATCACTGATCCTGTCCTCAGGGAGGTAGGTGCTTACTGTCATTTCATGCTAAAATCTGCTGTCGTGTCACAAGAAATGGTGCTTTTTCCATCTTTCACTGCTGAACAAAATGGATATGTTTGACTTGATTCAGAATTTAGGCCCCAGGTGATTTCAGAAGCAAGTATGAATAAACTAGCAATGAAACAAATKAACCTAATAGATTTAATATTCAGTTATGGTGTAGGAAATTACATTGCAATGCATATTCTTTAATATAGTCTCTGCTATGTTTTATAATTTACTTGTATTAAGTTAACTTAGCAGAACTGAAAAACTGGAAAAAACCTGCATCTGAGTAATACAGAACAAAAATCTAACCTTTACAGTCAGATGATGGTGAAAATGTGTCTAACAAAGAATGTATTTTCTAGAGTGACTGCAGCAAATATTTAAATKATTTTTAATCAAATGAAGTATAATCAAACTGTTATCRAAATAGAAAATGCTTTCTATTTGCTGTGCATTCAAGTACTTATGAATATATGCRTATGAACGAAATATATATATACTTTTGTAATATATACAAGTGAGTGTTTTAAATTGATCAGTAAATTTTAAAAGAAAATTGTTCTAGATATCCGGCTACATTTCCTTCCAGTAACTGTATTTGTTTTCACTAAGACTAATAATTTTCATAATGGTTTTCTAGTACCTACTAATTTACATGATGCTTTTCTAGCAACATTCATTTGTTGGCTAAAACAATTGAAATTTGGTAGAAAGTGTGAGGAAGCAACAGCTGCTAGATGAGTACTGCTGTGATGAAGCTCTACACACAATCTTCCATTCCCCCAGATAGCTGCCATCTGCTGTATGCAAAACAAGAATAATGTACATTGCCAGGCAATGGGGGTTTGTTTGTTTGTTTGTTTGTTTCCAATCTTGCAGAAAGAAATCTACAGATTTTAGAAAGAAGTAGATTCCAGAAAGCATTAATTCAGCTAACTACTGAGTTTTGTCATGTTTTTTTTTTGTTTGTTTGTTTGTTTGTTTCGTTTTTTGTTTGATTTGGTTTTGTTTTGTGTTTTGGGTTGATTTAGGGTTTTGGGATTTTTTTTCTTTGGTTGGTTGGTTGGTTGGGTTTTTTTTTACCAGTGCATTGCTGCATTCTGTTACATTTGGTGATTTTTTATGAGCAGAACTAAAAAACCATTTAGACTCCAGGCTTCCTAAAACTGGATTTTCACTACATGCACTGTAAAGCTTAGATTTTCTAAACAACTAATAWTTTCTTAGTTTTAAGACTGGCCAGAATTGCTTTGACTCCCCCTGCCTCAAATATTTCATGTTGACATCTGTATAATAATTTTCTGAATTTAAAACTTTGAGCATGAGAAGAGTCAGACTCTTCTAGAGGTAAGAAGAAGCAGTGTTTTTTAAAGTATAAGGCAGATGTCCAGCTCCATGAATACTAGGGATTTGCATGGCTTAGGGTCCTGATCGGCATGGGCAGACTCCTATGTCTTGACTTTTAGGGTCTACTCCCACAGGGCAGCTTGTAGGAATGAGGTCTATCTRTCTGTCTAGGCACCTTATCTAACATCTTATGACATGATGAGACTCTTCATCTCTCCTGGCACTCTACTTGCTTGCATATCTTGTCATCAGAAATTCAAGAAAATTCATGGAGACGTTTTTGTTCACTCACTTGTACAWGTAACCCATGCCCTTTAAGTCAATAACATGTAAACATCTTCTTAGGCAATTTACACTGTAAATTTCTAAAAGCACAACTTAATCTTCATTGCAATAAGTTAGATTTGTACATAAATTTCATTGATARCAATAAGAAGGAAAAATTACCAGAAAAAATAAATCCTCCTTATTTTTTTTATGCATAGATAATAAAGTTGTAAGCATCTATTTAAAAATAGTATGCTTTTACTTCCAAGAGATCTCAGGATTGTTGATTTTTGGTTTGTCATAAGAAAGCTAAAAACTACTTTAAATTAATTTTTAATCAGAATTTACAGTACATGTTTAAATATAGATGGATTTAGACTTGCTTTCTGTTTTCCTGGGATTTGTTTATGAAACTAGTGCACATTCTCTGGCCAATAATAAAGCATTTGACATCTTGATGATATAGAGGACCATGTATTTGATGGTCATGTTTCTGTTAACAGTATATATTAGGTAGTTTTTGCTTTTTTTGTTGTTGTTCGATTTGTGCTTGTTTGGGTTTGTTTGACTTTATTCTGGCTTTTGGTAAGTACTCCAGAAAATAAATTAAGAGCAACAAGATATTTTAAAAGCTTCTGAAGACCCCTTGTAAATACAGTGATTAATGATAAGAACACCAGCACCTTTACAATAGTGATAAAAATTGTTTATCATATTCTACAGTGGCAAGTGGTGATATCTGGCATTTTAATTTAGAGACACCGCCAATTAGAATTAATTGCACCCTGCAGTTATCCAGGAAAACGCATTTCTTAGTATCCAAATTCTCTTGATGTTTATTTTGTAAATAAACTAAAATATTGCGGTCCTGTGTCGCAGAAGATGGTGAATGTTCTCAATACATGGCTGTAAAATAAGCCAATCAATACAACCTTATTGGCAGCAGCCATTATCAGGCCAGTGAGCTCAAGTATGGCAGTAACTGTGGCCATAACCAATTTCATATTGAACTGAGTCCCAGGTGAATCTATCCAGTGAAATAAGTCTCCAAGTAAGAAATACCCTCCCATTTAGTCTGAGCTGATTGGAAGACGTAATTTCAAAAGGTGGAAAAAGTGGTCACAGCCTTGTGACCTGTTTATGCTGTACCTTGGCCCTTTCACCCTTTACTTGAGCATCTCACTTAACCACTAAAAAATATGTGAAAAATATCTGTGAAAAATATTAAAGTTACTTCTGTAGTCATCTATGTACAGAAAAATATTCAGCAGTGGAACAACTGATCCCTGCCATTCCTTACATCTTTCTCACATGCTTTGGGAGCTCTCCAAGAAATCTCTACTGTTTAGCATTGGAAAAATRGCCATCCTGTGTTATTGTTCTTTGCAGATCTATTAAATAGCAGATTTTCCATCTGATTTTCTTTCTTCAGTTTCCATATAGAAAATTCCTACTGATAGAAACCATAATACTGGGATAGTGTTAAATTTTAGGTTACTTCAGTCCGTGAAATCACATATATCTGCCCCTGGAATACCTCTTTGGCAACTTAAGATCTGCACTGGATGGGTAAAAGAAAATGGCTTCATTTCAACATAATCAATTTGATTTTTTCAAACAACTTCATAATTTCTGATACCACAAAAAATAATTGGTCTTGATAATTTATCCCAGGTTGATACAAGGGCGACAGGAAAGTCCTGATTTACATGCCCCATGGAATAAAAGTACAAAATTGAATTTCATGGTTTCAATCTTTTATGATTAGAAATTGGTAAATTCTCCAGTTCTATCAGCTGTAATCCTCTCTTAGTCGCATATTGAAAAACGATTTTCATATTGTAATGAGGAGAAAAAAAAAGTGTAACAAAATAAAATAAACATTTTCCAGGCCCAAAATCCTTCTTCTTTTTTTTTTYTTTTTTTTTTTTTTTCTTCAACCCTTTTTAAAGAAAAAGCGGTGAAGTGGAAGCTTAAACTTGAACAGCTTAAGGATATTGATTCATTCTTACTTGACAGGTGGAATAATGGTTGCCGCACTAACCACAGCAATTACAGCATTAAAATGTCAAGAAATTAGAGGTCAGAATAACAGATAATTTTCTTCCTTTTGTCAGATTAAAAATTGACATTCTTTGACAGCACAGGATTTCTGGCTGAGAAAATTATGACAGCTTAACTCATCTTGTATTTGTAAGGCAGTAATTGATAATGAACTTTACCATGACAGTCTTCTCCTGTGGAGAAACATGACAGAACATCCCTGGTACAAAGCCTGTATCTCTTTTTTAATATGTAAACAGTAGTTATATTGGACATTAGATGTTATTTGGAATTGTCTTTACTGTTAGTTTACATCATAATCCAAATCCTTTTCCACTAGACAGACTTGGCTGACTTCAGGGAATTGATGCTGAGAATGCTAATATATAAAGAACARTATAGGAAATATGGTTTATTTATAGTGCTTTGATATTGCAGCTCCACTTCTTTGGTAAATATAGTTCCTCCCCTGGTTTCTCCCAGAATATCTGTAGATTTTAGGAGCTCCTTTCTTCCCCAAACACCTGGAAATGAGGACACTCAAAAATCCATTGACTTCAATTTAGGAACTTGGATAACACAAAGCGTTGTGGCTGAAAGGAAACAACAAAGCCATACTGGTCATTAGAAAATGCAACAGACAAGACAAAATTATTTTTATTTATTACTACATTAATTTAATGCCTTGTAGATGAAACACAAAATAACTAAGTGGACAGCTTAGTGCATAAAAGGCTAATCACATGTAGTACTGAAAACACATCTAACTTGCAGAAAAGTACTATTTGGGGGTTTTAAATTGTTTTGGGTTTTTTTAAATCATAGCCAGATCTTGATTCCTTTTTTTACACTTTCACCTTGTTKGTGATTAGGAATATTTCGAAAAATCATTTCAGCTTTTGGTTTGCTTTGGACTTACTTAACTTTGTATCGTCCTTGTGTTGAGCTGCAAATCCAGCTTAGCAGTGCAATACAATGACTTTCCTGTGAGTGTTGCATCTTCACCATATGCTTGCATCTCCCCAGTCCAGCAGGAATTATTGCAAGGACATAGTAAAGCAAGGCAGTGTGAACCTGGTGGGCTCAGATATTTTTCCCAAGCACCTGAGCATACTTGCAACGCACACAGCAAATTGAAAAATGATTAAAATTGCGAGTGTTTGACAGGCAGTTGCTGTGCCCATAAACTAATCCTAGTAGGATWGTTTTTCTGGCAGCTAACAGAGCATATGGCCCATGCAATATTTATTTCTTTGGTGATGACTTGATATTTAGCATATTTAAATAATTTGAAGAGTCATAATGATGTGGTAGTCTTGCAGTGCTTTTCAGCTACCCTCATTTCTGGGTTATATTTTTCCTCTTATATTTTCTTCTGTTATCTCTTTCTTTGATCTGACAGGAATAACAAAGCATCCCTCTGGATCTGCTATAGTGAAATATGCCCACAGGAAGCAGAGTAGATCACATCAGTTTTCACTTTTTTTTTTTCCTCCTTTCTTTTTTTCCCCCCTCTTCTTGCTGAAACACTTTTTGCTACTACAGAGGGCTGACATGATAGGGCTGTCAAGACTCAGCAAGATAGATATATCTTTAACAAAGGGAGCTGGAGTGCTAGCCCTTCCCTGGTGTCTGAACCTGGCAAATTTATGAGGAAAAAATTAACACACTATTCTAATAGCACTATATAACACTTCCAAGGTAGCACCAGCCCTTGCCACCAAGTGCTTGTTCTTCCTTTCTCTCAGAGTTACTCATATTTATTCTGATTTCATTTTTAACTTGTTAAGATCTTTTTCTTCTGGGAGCTGTTTCTTTGATGTGACAAGAATATCAAAACCACCCCTATGGATCTGCTTGATTGAATTGTACCCACAGCACTGGCCACTTAAATGTTCACTTGTATTTAATTGCCTCCATACAAGGAATGGTCTTTGCTTCCGTACTAGGAGTAGTCCTGTTTAAGCATGAATATGGATAGTGGTGAAATTAGTTGGAAGCTGCATTTGTATCAATCTGCTTTTTTCAAATTTAAGTTAAGGAATTCAAGTAAAAGCTATCATCAAGGTAGAAATTATTTTCCTGCATGCTAAGAGCTCTATTCTCTAAGAAATGTGTATTACATTCTATTGATTTTTGTCAAGAAATCTACTTCGTCTTCATTCCAARTAATGTTTTTCCTTGACACACAGAACAAGGATTTTTTTTTTACAAATTTATACTGGTTTGGGGAAAAAAACTTGACTATTTTTTACTATATTTGGCCTGTGTGTTTTGTTGCATTAAGGGATTATCAACAGAATATTAATGGATTTTTAAAATCGGAACATATATGGATGTAATATAATAATTTGTATGTCTTTCTGGTGAGTTTCTGAGCTCTCTATCCTTCTCTAAATGGAAAAGGGAGAGTTTTAATTTGCTGTCACTTTGTTATAATAACTCCCTGTAGATCAAGAAGCAAAACTCAGGGACTTTTTGAGAGTATGATATTTATTTCTGTAGGTAAAGATTCCTGAAGAAGACACAGAATATAAGAAAAGACCGATTCTATAAAATCAGAGTATCCAATAAGGAATTAATATAAATTGCATGAGATCAGTTACTATATAGTAATTGCCCARTGTGTAGGCTTCTACTTGGATATTAATGTGTGCATTTCCATATGTTTGTTGTTCAGAGAAAAGGGCTTTCAGAAGTTGTTTTCTTCAGAATCACCCAAACATTTTAATTRTGCATCCAATTTAACTATGAAATTACTTTTTGGGAGGATCTACCCTGAATAACACAAGCCATTTATGACAAGAAGTCAAAAATCATATTAGGATCCATAGGATTCCAATTTTAAAATGTCATTCTACCATTGCTTAAAAGAATTATCCACAGTTAAATCAATGCTTGATCATGATATCTCCTGTTAATGAATGTATTACAGATGATAGACAGTATTTCAAAGAATCTGTGATGATCTGAATTCATGACTGTTCCTGGATCATGCTGTTACATGTTTATGGGAATTCAGAACCTTTCTAGAATCAAGAAAAGACACAGTCTCTTAAAGTAAAACAAGTGGCAATTGTTTGTGGGATACAGGTGGGGTTTTTGTCCAAAATTGCCCATTAGAAGGTTTGGGATTTGTTTATTTTTTATTGTATTTGTGATTAAAATACTCTTTATCCAGGCAGAGCTAAGCACTGCCACTCAAAGAGCACCACCAGCTTTACACCGAGCATTCAAATGGAAGAGTAACTTATTAAGCTGATGAGACTTGAATCAGCCTATTTATTACATATTTCAGGTCATTCATTCATCTATACTGCAGTGAGTTTGTAAATAATCCATATTCCAKAAAAATACCTTCTAATACTTCAGCCTACCTGAAGTATTATTTGGAATAAATTGTTTTGCCCATTCTCATCTACATTTAAAATTCCATGTGCATTTCAAACCCTGGAGTCTTACCCAAACTGAGCTTAATGTTTTGCTGATATGCAAAGAACATTAACCACAATTGCTCTCTTTTATTGCAGAAATATATAAAATATAGGTCTTGTGCATGAAAATTTCTTCTTTATTGTCTGGGGGTTTTTTGTTGTTTTTCTCCATATGGATGGCAGGTACCAATTATTGATTTTTAAAATTAGCAACAAACATTTTCACATACACTTAAAAGTAATATTTCATGCAGGGGAGAGTGATATGAAAATAACTGCAGCCAATTGTAACAGAAATAGCTGGAAGGGGCTTCTTTTTTCCTATTAGCACAGATTTCGGTTGTATTATGCTGTCATTACCTCAGCATAAATTAGCCATTATTCAAAACATTTCCCACAGAGTAGTTTATTGGAACAGATATTACTCAGTCTAAGTATCTAGTCATTCACTTAGAAAAATGCAAAGCTGAGCTTTCTAAATGTTTTAAACATATTGATAATGTGCCTCTTTAATGCCATTTTGAAGCCTGTATACAGTATATCTATATTATTGTTTTCAATTTATGTCACGAACAAAGTGAAGTTTTGAAGAATGCGTTCTGGGAAATAACCCAAACAAAATTATTTCTTTATAAACTAAAACCTACAAATAACTGAGAACATTTATTTTGAATGTAACAGTATAACCTTGTTCCAAAACTGAAATTCTAATATACACTGAAACCTGATGAATACTATACACGATGCCTTTCGCTATGTACGTTTTACCTATTCCCCGTCAGTCCTTTTTCAGATGTGAGTTTTGAAGGTTTGCCTGTTCTCTGAAATAGATCTTATGTCCAGCAGTGGATAAATTGAAGGCTGGCAGATGGCTGGACCCTCATCATAAGCACAATTCGGAGTAAAGAGTATGGGCTTTCAAAATCTCAGTGCACCTTCTTAAGGTGGGAACAAGACAGATGATTTGTGATAGAAAGATGGGGGTGAGAGCAAAGAAATAAGCCTGCATTTACTTTCTGTTCAGATGAAAAATGAAGCCACTAATGTTATATTGCCACATTCTTTACTTTGTTTTATTTCATTAACAAGAAAATATTTTGTTCAAGGGGTTTGAGATTTCTTTTTGTCAAAGCAGAAGTAGAACGTGAAGTCGCATTTTTCATTTTCTACAGTTATATGTTTATAAAACAAGAATAAAATACATATACTAGATACTGTGGTTTTCTGAGCCTGTTCTGCTTTCCAAGCATTAAAAATGTCTTCAGTCATCATGTTTTATTTCAATAATAAACCAGAAGAAAAAACATCACAGCTAAAATGCATTCTTTGATGATTAAGTACCCTTTCCTCTTTTATTACAGCCCAGCTTTTAGAAGGCCTGTTCTGCTCTTTACTTCCCTGTTTTTCCTCGTTTTCTTTTTGTGTTTTTCTGAAGGGGAAGTTCTTAATTGTAAAAATAAGTAGAAATAAATATGATATGTATGTTCTACACTGAAACATGTGTAAGTCATTCTTCTGGCAGCAAAGGTCAGTAATTATTTGAGGTATTAATAACATCTATTTTCCACAACAATTGTAGACTTAAACTTTTACCTTCATTTATTTACTTATACATAAAAGATGTCAAGTGTCCCAGCAGTTCAAAGGACTACTTGCTTATGATTATCTGAATTCTTTTCAGCTACTGGCAAAATTGCTGCAGGGTATGAACAATTGMTAATAGAGCCCCTTTCTTTCAAGTTTTGGTTGAACTTCCTCTTGGTGCATTATTTTCTATGTGAGTTTACCAAAAAGATCTCAGAGAGTTCAGGGAAGAGGATCCTAGTGATGAGAGTAGAAGACTGACTTAGGGACAGGATTTCAAGAGCTTGACAGAAAATAAGAGTCAAAGCAGATGTGTGACAGAAAGGCAGGAATATGGAGAGTTGCTCATGCCAATGTATATGGGGATATTTTTAGGTCTGGTGACAGATTAATTAGCACTTACAGGGTCAAATTCGGATATGAAAGTTTAGACATCATTGCAGAAATTTCCAGAGGTCTATAGACTGTAATTTGAGTGTACACATCTCATAAGAGATATTGTAGAAGCCTCATTAAATGGATCATCTTAAACTAGAATGAGCAAGCACTGTGAAAATGGATTTTTAGGAAGAATGTGCAATGTGGGAAGATGGAAAAATTGAGGCTTTTTTCACCTGTATCTTTTATTTTGTTATGTTTTGTTAKGGTAATAGCTTCAAGCATAACAGGGAAACAACTGTGTTCTAAGTAACTGCATTAATCTGTGCCTCCCTTGACTACATTAACTTCCATTCTATGTTACTGTGATTTTTTCTGTTTTAATTCAGGAATATATTTWAAAAAATTTAATTTTGAAAAATTATTGTAGAATTTGGTTTTTTAATTGATTCATTATGGATGAAAATTTTTCCAGACAGCCAGGTCTTTGGAGCCCTTCATTGTTTAAGACCTTGTGTGAGTAGTTGATGCTTTGGTGATTTAAGTAGACCAAAGTCAATAGGTTTAAAATCTGTGGTCAGTAGGTGTCCTGAGCATTTACCATGTATAGAATGCTATACAGCAAGCATAGTTTGCTACAGCTCCTGCAACCAAAACCAGTTGCATGTAATTGACTCCAAGTCACAAAAATTAAATATTGTCCTAAATACTTGCAGTTCTTTATTTATTTCTTATATTGCCAAATTTGTCTGGAGGTGACACAAAATGTGTAGTATTTTTACAGAATAAAATGCAAACATATTTATTTCCTAGAACAAAAGGAGGAGAGTATAGAGGAGGGAAATGTAACTGAAATGGAAGAGTAAGGAAAAAACTTGGGACTTTTTCTTAAAAAAAGTATAAATTCAGTTGATGGACAGAAAAATCATGRAAGAGTTTATTGATTAGTTTTTCTTTTATTGATGTAGTTTTGTTTAAAAAATCATTTCCTCCCAAACTAGGCTGTCATTGCAGAAACTTTACATGCATTTATTGTTTATTTTTTAAAGGTTTAATTGTTAATTTTTAGAGACTCACAATTTAGCTGTTAAAATAAAAAGCATAGTTTAAATCATCTGTAAGCATGCACTGTGAAMACTCTTAGTCACAAAAAAAATTAATTAGAAAAAAATGGATGCAGTTTCAAAGTTTCAGTAAAAACTCCTACTGGTATTACTGTTGCCTCTTTGTGAATAGGATGCCTATGCTTAAAGGACTCTGTGCTCCTCAAAATGACTATTAAAAACATACAGTGTCTTAAAAAAATAAAAGATGAGGAGAACTAATAAATAGAATTAAACCTGATGAGGTCACAAAACAATTTTCTCTTCTGTCTGTACAGAGTAAAATTTTGCAGTGTATAAGAGGCAGTAGACTATTTGGATGACATAAGCATCTCTGAAAACCATGGGAARTAGCCCAATACTACTTCCTTGGCTTCAATCCCAATTACTCCCCAAGGATTTAACAAGTCTAGGGTGCTTGTATTTTATTCTCATCCTGGTTAGCTTTTCCTTTTTTTCTGGCAGCTGTGCGAGAAGCAGCAAGCCAAGCTCTTTCTGCTTCTGTGACCATTCGTGGCTCATGAAATAGACATCCATCTTGAAAGTCAGGGATCCTTCAGAATTATTCAATCCCAGCATTTCCTCAAAAATACCATGKTTTTTTTCACTTGCTGCATTGGCCTGTTGAAAGCTGTGAGTGGAGGTTAGGCTGACTGCTTCTTCTTTCCAGACCAGGCTGTGGAATTCGGACAAAGATGCTCAGTTTGACTGTTTTGTCCAGACTGCATTTTGCTTCACGTATTTTTCCCCAGGAGATCTTCATGAACAGTAGAAGTTTCTTTCTTCTGCCTYAGTGGAGAGGAAAATAACAAGAAATTTTTCACAAGTGCCTTCTCTCTTTTTGTAGCTTCTTTACTCCTGCACAGGATTTGGAGCTTTATTGTTGTAGGACTATGCATGTGTAATACCACTGTCTTCATTTCCACAGAATAACTAGGTTCTGCTTTCAGGTCATCATTCTGGTCAGTATAAATGATCATGGATCAGTGATGTGTGAGTTTAAGATCTTTTTAAAATTATTTTTAAATGCTAGAACCAAAAGCAGTATCAAGTTTTTGTCCAGATTAAAGCCTTGCATGTGCCATAGAGTTTAAGTGGACAGGTCAGGGTGAGAAGTCTCTCTGTCTGAAAAGAAATCATAATGAGGGATGAAGGAAAGAAATGGAATTTCATGCAAATGTGGGCATTTACAGAGCTCCTATCTTCTTGAGGGAGAAAGTAGGATAAGACAAATGAACAATAAAGAGAGGAAAAGAACAGAATAGACATTTGGAGCTTTTGTTGAGGAGGAGGAGGAGGAAGAGAAAGGGTTAGAAAGGCAGTCATTGGGAGCCTTATAGAAATGAGGGAATTACCATAGGAATAGACAGCTCTTGGTGTGGTTAATGGAGAGGAATTATATTTATGGCCTTCCCAAAACTTCATGGGGTGTTTTTAGTCTTGACCTTTGGGACTTCTATTTTAACTAGTGAATTAATTGAGGTATTGCATAGGATACTCTAGTTAGGCATTTCTAAACAAAAACAGTGGCTTTATTTCACGTACTTTTGACTTCTAAAATTTAGCAGACTTCTAAATGTAGTGGATAGTGTATTGAAAAGTACTACTGGCAAGTTTTAGCCTGGCACAGCTGGAACTTCAGTCTTGCTGTAACACAATGACTTTCACATGTGGAAACAATTGTAGCATCCCAGACAGAAGCMGTGGTTTTGTATTTTTTTAAAATGCCTGTAAATTTTAGTGACTGCCAACCAGAGGATGATAATTAGAGTTATCTTTTTTTTTAATTATTATTCTTTTACTTTATCTTTTGTAGAGTTTGAAAATCTGTAGTGGTTCCAGTGAGAAAAGTACCTGTATTTAAAAATTCAGAAGACYTTTTATTTCTTACTCAAGAAAATGTAACAAACTTATCATTGCTTTAGAAATAACCATTACTGGAGGTAGTGCACTTAGAATCCTAGGAGCCTTTTTRAAAAGCAATGTGTGTTTCATGAGTTTCCTCTGTTTAAAAAAATAAAACCCAACAGACAACCATCCCAAAGATCTAAAATTATGAATTAAGATTTCATCATCCTGGTTTGAATTTCATATGCAAAAGAGAAAAATAAATTAGTTAAAGGATGACATAATGGAAACACTTGGCTTAAAATCAAAGACTCCTGAGTAGGAATGACAAGAAATATGTAAAAGCTAAGACTGTACTGGTAGAATTTTTTTTTAAAGAAAAAGACAGATGCTGGCAAGAATAGCTTCTAAAGGAGTGTAAGTAACAAGAAGAGCTTGAGTTTCCTAAAACTTTAAACCAGCACTTCAAACTCAAGAAGAAAGCAACAGTTTGGGCAGATGAACTGAACATCGTGTTCACTCTGAATATGATGTTCAGAGTCAGATTTTGCTAAGGCCTAAGAGTGAGAACTTTTTCTTAGTTACAGGAGTTGTAAAATGGGAGTCACATTGAGGAAATGCATCTGGTTTGGTTTGGTTTGCAAATACAAACTAGGACACATCTGCAATTTTGTATGTTGTAATGCTTTTATTACCATCCTATAAAAGAGTAGCATAAAGGAGTAGTGTCAAAAGGGAAATTCCATGTTGCAGGTGTACATTTTACTAATTTGCAGTGCAGAATCAAGATGTCAAAGAGAGGTTTGTTCCATAGACCTAAACACTAGGTGGAAAAGATCATCTAGACTGGCCTCTCACCCAAGAAATCCCATAGAGCTTTTGCTTATTTAGCTTTTTGAATCTGACCATCTGGGTTGGTGTCTGAAAAATGAAGAGGATATGGAAGCGTTTCCTTTATAGGTAGAGTTTAGGTGATAAGAAATTATTTCAGACAGTCACCTTAAATATTTATAATCCAAAAACAACAGCAATTTTTTTTTATTTCAAAATAAATKAATGAATGTCTTTGGAAAAGATGAAATTGTTTTTTAAATTGAGAGGATTCCTTGTTTCTGAGGTTGATCATTGGATGCTAATTGGGAAATGATTTAAGAGCAATTTTCAATATCTAAAAATAAAAAATCCTGATTGCCTAGGTTTCAAAACCTTAACTATATGTCATTAAGTTACATATTTGATGAATTATTGAATCATGCTATTATATCGCTTAGAAATTAATTTAGCAGTAAAAATTTTTTTAATCTTTGTGCTCAGTGACTTAATGATCAAAGAAAGCAACATTTTGTTTTACAAACTTAATACAGATTTGAAGGAATGATGACAGAACAATGATTTCATTGGCATGACTTCAATGAACACAAGAGTTTCAGTAAATGTTACCAATCTATATGGGACAGAAATAATTACAAACATGAACATAAGAAACACAATGGTTCAACTGAAGACAATAATGGCATGAAATGAGAATAATAAAATGGTTTTTTATGTGGTGGATGACCTCATTAGTTTCTAAAGCTACCTGAGGAGAGACTGGAGAGGGAGATGCTGAGCACTTCCCTCTATATTCAGGGACACATGAAAATGGTTCAAACAGGGAGTCTGTACTTAACATTAGGAAGCTTTTCTTTTCTGAGTACGTGGTCAGCCACTGGAATAGACTTCCTAGAGAGGTGGCCAATGCCTGAGGCCTCTCAGTGTTTAAGAGGCATTTGGATGATGGCATTAACAACATTCTGTATCTTTTGGTCAGCCCTGAAGTGTTCAGGCAGTTGGACAAGATGATTGTTGTAGGTACATTTCAGCTGAAATACTCAAGTCCAGGATAGACTATACAAAACAGAAAAAAAAGAAAARCATTCTTGAATGTATTTGTAAACAAAATTATAAAGAAATATATTAGTTTCTTCACTTCTGGGATATGTTTAGGGTTTTGCACAGCATGAACTCTATGAGCAGAGGGGTGCTTCCTATTTGCCTTTGTATAGAGCAGAGGGGTGCTTCCTATTTGCCTTTGTATACAGCCAAACAGCATGGAAGAAAAGGCAGTGGAATTGTTTGGCATGGACTGGAAGCAAGACCCACATTTTAAAAAGTTGTCAGAGCTGTAAAAAGAATGTGATGAAATGAGCAGTGTGGCCTGAGAAGCCCCAATAACAACTCAGACCTTGTTAGAGGAATTTGGGGTCAAATCTTTTTGCTTCAGAGTAGAACAGATTTTTTTAGGTTTCAGTGTAATATAATGGGAGAATTTCGTTATATCAGTGCTAAATTCCTTTGTTCTGGGCAGAGTTGGAAGGGACAAAATTATAGGATTTTTCTTTTCCTTCTGGTATAGTTAGGAAGGGAGGGGAGCACTTAATTCCTTGATACCAGCCATTTTCAGCCTAAGGAAGTTCTTCACAATTTTCAGGGGAATGGAAGCATTTTTACTCAGGCAAGTGTGAACTTTAGTAGTGAGAGAATGCATGAAAGAGTAAAGAACACTTTTAGCTAAACCTGTCCTGCCTGCAGGATATTTATCTTTATGGTATTTTTGCTTCATCTGCTCTGGTTTTGTTTGTGAGATGTATTGAATTTATTTCCCACTTGCAGTCCGTTAACCAAATGCTTGCTTAAGCTGGCAGTGTTTAAAATATTTTTTTGTCATGAGAGTCATATTGGAGTACCGGGGCCGAGGATGAGAGGGAGATAAAATAAAGGTGAAAGAGTGGAGAACTAGCTATCACAATTAGTAGCTTCATGAGGTAAATGTGAGACGTAGTAGGCAGCACTCCCTGAGACAGACAAGATCACCAATGTGGCTCATGCCTGTAAAGAGAATAGGAGATTTTACCTTTCACATTCTCATTCCTTTCATAGCACTCTCTCCTTTCACAGGGGAATGACAAAGAAGTTCAGGGGTGGAGAGCTCTGGGGGGAAGCTGAAGGTCAGCTTTGAGCTGTTGGTGTTCTGCTAGGGAGCCATTTAATTGCACACAGGATCCAGTGAGATACCTCCTGTGAGGGGAATGAGCTTAAGGATGCCCCTTCTCCATTGTTAAATTAATAAAGTAGTGACCTGTGGAGAAAATCCATTTCAGTGCCCATCTTTCAGTCCCTTGAGTATACTGATTAAATAACTGACTGTATTGAAGCCTCCAGAGCAGTTGAGTCATTGCTTGTGTTTAAACTACAGCACTTCTTTCCTCCAAACATACAGTAATAAAATGGAATTCAATACTCTTAATCAACTTATCAAAAATCCTGAAGATACTAGTGCTGCTTAACATCTGTAGATGCAAAGAAAAAAGCAATATCTCACACCACTCGTACAAAACAAAAACACTTCAAGCTGTTTATGTTACCCACCAAAGGGCTGTCAATCTTATTTGCTCTGAAGAAGACAGTGCTTGGGGGCTGCTGAGTGTGCTGGCTGCACAGGAGGGAGAGTACATAAAGGATTCCTATGTTTACTTGGATGCAAAAGTGAAATAAACTTTCAGGAACGGCAGTGTTGGATGACTATTGCTGTGGTGCATATTTCTCTAATGCCTACAGATTTTCAATTTTCATTGGACTCAGTCCCCATGCACAGGGGAAAATGGATTATAGAAAAATTTCAGTGTGATAACAAGGAATAAAACACATCAGGATTATGGGAATTAGTTGTAAGAAGCCTGAACATGTTAAAAAATAAAAAGTAATAAAAACAGAGAAAGATAAAAATTTTTTTAAGTTTTCTGATCATTGCAGTAATCAATGAAGATTAATAAAACAAGATTACTTCACATAAAAATAAAACTATTGTCTGCAGTGCAGTCTGATTTTCAGGAATTTCTTTCTTCCCTTCATGATTTATAGAAAAAGTGCTCATGCTTTTATGTTTCTTCTGTTAGGTAAATCACCAGGCATCTCTCTCAGCAAAGGGGATTTTACAAATGAAACACACTGTTAATATCTTCCTTGTTGATTTTATCTGCATTTCTAAAGAACCTTTTTAGAGAAAAAGAATCTTAAAAATAAACTGCTTCATGCCTTACCCTTTTTGCAGAGGTGTGTCAGCAAGCAAACAAAACCTTAATTTCTGTGATGTTTCACATGAGTCAGTTCTAGCATTTGCATTTAGATTAGGACTGTGCTTCTGAAATGAATATGTCAACCACCCCTATTTGCCATGCTTTCATTCAAGCTGCAGAGCAGCTTTGGAGTGTGTGAGTTGTCTCCCAAGCCACAGAAGCTGAGTGTTCCAGGAGTGCAGCTGGCAGAGCTCACTTCATGTTGGGATATGCAGCCCCCAGTGGAGCCAGCCTGGGAAAACCCTGCTGTGGACATGTATTCAGCAGGGCTTCCTCAAGAGGAACATGGCTTCTTCTCCTTGGGATACAGTGATAGAACTTGTGAATAGTTCAAAGCTGCATGTAGGAAAGTATGGACTGGACAATAGGAAGCATTTCCTTACTGAGAGATTAATCAACTATTGGAACAGGCTTCCCAGAGGCATGGATGATGCCCCGAGCCTGTGAGTGATTAAGAGACTTTTGGACAGTGCCCGTGTTATTATATGCTTCAGCTTTTGGTCAGCAGTCAGGTGTTGAACAGGGTGATCATTGTTGGTCCCTTTTAACTGAAAAGAATTTCTCTTCTCTTCTCTTCTCTTCTCTTCTCTTCTCTTCTCTTCTCTTCTCTTCTCTTCTCTTCTCTTCTCTTCTCTTCTCTTCTCTTCTCTTCTC